>JAFMSR010000005.1:26303345-26325845 GCA_022818135.1 Saxidomus purpurata | reverse complement strand
GGTAATGTACTTGCCATTGAAATAACTGTCACTTAATTTTCACTTAGTAGTGGACCTTTAAGTTCCTTTCTGCATTTTTTTCAGCTTTCTTTGCATCATACAAGAAATACTCCAAATTTGTGTGCATTATTGAAAGTTCATTTCTGGGATGTTTTATGACAGGTAATAAAGCATTAGAAAGATACTATCAGAGGAAACAGTGGACAGACAGATAGACATACTATACATTGTATACAATTATATACATTGTAAGAAGAGGGCCAAGATGGCCCTATATCGCTCACCTTGGTACAAGTCCACTTGCCTGGTGGAAGATCACTAGATAATGTTATATACCAAAAAAAGTTTTCCAATATACGCCTTTGTAAAACAAATGATCCCCCGGGCAAGGTCAATTTTGACCCCAGGAGCATAATTTGAACAAACTTTGAAGAGGTCTACTAGGCAATGCTACATGCCAAATATCTAAGCTCTAGGCCTTGTGGTTTCAGAGAAAAAGATTTTTAAAGTTTTCCCTATATAAGCCTATGTAAAACTAAGTGACCCCGGTGCGGGGTCAATTTTGACCCGGGGTCATAATTTGAACAATCTTGGTAGAGGTCCACTAGCCAATGCTACATGCCAACTATCTAAGCTCTAGGCCTTCTGTTTTCAAAGAAGAAGATTTTTAAAGTTTTCCCTATATAAGCCTTTGTAAAACTAAGTGACCCCGTGCGGGGTCAATTTTGATCCAGGGCTCAATCTTGGTAGAGGTCCACTAGCCAATGCTCTCTGCCAAATATCTAAGCTCTAGGCCTTGTGGTTTCAGAGAAGAAGATTTTTAAAGTTTTTCCTATATAAGCCTATGTAAAACTAAGTGACCCCCGTGCAGGGGTCAATTTTGATCCAGGGCTCATAATTTGAACAATCTTGGTAGAGGTCAACTAGCCAATGCTACATGCCAAATATCTAAGCTCTAGGCCATGTGGTTTCAGAGAAGAAGATTTTTAAAGTTTTTCCTATTGTTGCCATAGCAACCAGAGTTCTGCATGGAATGGAATTCTTTGAACAATTTTGGTAGAGCTTCATGCAAGGAACATTCCTGCATAGTTTTATCAATATTGGCCTAGAGGTTTCAGAGGAGATGTCATTTGAATCAAAATGTTGATGGACGACATACGACGGACGATGGACAATCATCGATCAGAAAAGCTCACCCTGGCATAGCCAGGTGAGCTAAAAATATTGAGGTAAATACATAGTTTTGCAGACCTGTTAAAAGTGATATTGACCAAGGACAAAGTTCAAGGTTAATATTATTTTTTCAAAGGTCCGCACAACTTTGTATCGACCAATACATTAGTCTAAAATTATGATATTGTGTAACTAATAAAGAGTCGTGAATATCATGCGAAAATATAACAGAAATGATGCCTTAAAATCTGTGCATGTCTACACATCATTTTGCAGGTCTACACATACTTTTTTCGGTCCCGGCAAGTGAGCGCTATCAACCAATCAGGATTGAGTATTTATGAAACGTATACGATATAAGGTAACGGACTTACATTCACATATACAGTGCACTTATGTACAGCAGTCAAGTCTGAGGAAGCTGCTGCTGAAGATGTTACAAAGCCTAGGCTTCAAGGTGAATATCTCAACACAGTACATAAGTACTTTTAACACTTTTATTCAACAATAAGATTAAAACAAGAAGACGCGGCAATGCTGCCAAAGCAGGTTTAAACAGCGCCTGCAGAAATTGTTGAATTAAAAAAAAAAAACAGTCATCTTGACTCCCCCCTATTAACAGTGCCCTTGACCTTGACCCCAAAATTTTTTTTGCTACAATTTAAAAACTTTAAAAAAAATTACATTTTTGGTAACAGTGACCTTGACCCAAATTTTTTTTTTTTGCTTGAAACAATCTAAAAACTAAAAATAAATAAAAATCTATTTTTAGTAACAGTGACCTTGACCCTAGTGACCTTGACCCCGAAAAATTTTTTTTTGCTTAAAAGACTAAAAACTTCAAAAAAAAATCTATGTATAGTAACACTGACCTTGACCTTTACCCTAGTGACCTTGACCCCGAAAAATTTTTTTTTTGCTTAAAACAATATAACTAAAATCAAATAAAAAGCTATTTTTAGTAACAGTGACCTTGACCCTAGTGACCTTGACCCCCAAGTTTTTCTTTTGCTTGAAACAATCTAAAAACTAAAAATAAATAAAAATCTATTTTAAGTAACAGTGACCTTGACCCTAGTGACCTTGACCCTAGTGACCCAAAGGTTCCTCTCCTCGCAAGCTACCTACACACCAAGTTTCATTACAATTGGTCATTCCTAACTCAAGTTATTGAGCGGAAACCATTTTTCTATTTTTAGTAACAGTGCCCTTGACCTTGACCCTACTGACCACTAATGCAATCCCAAGCTTCCACTCTACACAAGCTACCTACACACTGAGTTTGATTGCAATTGGTCACTCCTAACTTGAGTTATTGAGCGGAAACCATTTTTCTATTTTTAGTAACAGTGACCTTGACCTTGACCCTAGTGACCCCAAATGCAATCCCAAGCGGCATCTCCACAAAAGCTACCTACAAACCAAGTTTCAATGTAATTGGTCACTCCTAACTCGAGTTATTGAGCGGAAACCATTTTTCTATTTTTAGTAACAGTGACCTTGACCTTGACCCTAGTGACCCCAAATGCAATCCCAAGCAGCGTCTCCACGCAAGCTACCTACAGACCAAGTTTCATTGTAATTGGTCACTCCTAACTTGAGTTATTGAGCGGAAACCGTTTTTCTATTTTTAGTAACAGTGACCTTGACCTTGACCCTACTGACCCCAAATGCAATCCCAAGCGGCATCTCCATGCAAGCTACCTACACACCAAGTTTCATTGCAATTGGTCACTCCTAACTAAAGTTATCCAACGGAAACCAATGTTTGACGCCCGCCCGCCCGACATACGACATCACCATTCTAATAAGTAGGTTTTTTTTAAAAAAACCTGCTTAATCATAAGTTACAGATTCACAATTATTTTATTACCAGCCAACAACCTATCATATGTTATTCCTTGCCATTTGATTATTGACTGATTGTTAACGATCAAAGGTTAACAGTCTGGATTGTTGATTATTATTATACCAGAATGAACTGTCTTCTAATGTTAATTCTTAAGAAGTGCCAGTATGTAAGCAATCCAATTCTTTTGAAACTTTTCAAACTGAAAAGTAGAGCCTGTACCGAACAGGTTGTACTACTGTACCGAATTCAAAGTTCAGTTATTTTCAATTATCTGTGATCGCGTTCACTGGTTTGGATTTTTGTTAAAAGCGTAGATACAGTATATTGACAGAAACACAATTTCTTATGTTTACTAATTAACTTTTATTAACAATTTACAATAACTTAAGACAGTAGAGGACTAAAATGTACTCTGCTTCATCAAGACATGTATGTGTCTTTTAGGTTTTTGGTTATATCAGAGACTGGAGGTAAAGCCGGTATGTGCAAAAACCAGATACAGGTACCCTCTTCTGAAACCTACAGGAAAAGATGGTCATAATTTTCTCATCAAGACAGTCCATACAACATCACCATTATCTACCCAGCCACCAAAGACCGTCCACAAGAGCCCCAAGCAGAGAAACAATACCATAGCAAAAGCACCTGTTAGTGTAGAAGTAAGCCAAGCTATATAAATGCACCTTTCCCATAAGCTCTGGGGGGTGGGGGGATTGATTATATATATATGTATACAATAAGAACACATGACTGTACCTGTATAGATGCGGTGTGGTTTGGAATGCCTGTAGATACAGAAATGAGTACTGTAAGTAAGAATAAACATGTATCAGTTATAACACAAGTGCCCTGCAGTGAATCATCATAATATATATACATGTGTAAGCACATAAAACTTGAATTTCTTTATTGTTTTTTTTTCATTTGAAGTTGATTGTGTTTTCTGTCTTAATATTCAAATAGCTTTTACTTCTGTTGCGCAGTCACTTCCTGAGATCCGGAATACTGGTGGTATGCATCACCTCTATATAAATGACTCGCTACCTTCTTATTTAAATCAGCCATGTTATCCACAGTCTGAAAACAGTACCAAAGTTTGAACCAGTGTCTCACAGGTATGTCTGTTTTGTGTAACTGTTTCATAACAAAGAATTTCAAGCTTTACATGAGATTTCATATTGTTGCTAAAAGCAAAATAAATGTCCTAAATTCTATTGCCAACATCCCTGCAAAAATTAAACCAAAAACTCTTGTACAAATAAAACCAAGTTTATGGAGGCCTCTACTGAATGTCTGAATATATCTTATAACAATTCCATTTCTTTTGGTAGTCACACCTCATAATAGACAACAATTATACACATAGAAATTATGGACATTTACTTCCTGAGCTACAAAAACTTCATAATTACCTCAAGCTTTTTTTATTAATTTTGTTTTCAACTTAATATCACTGGTACTAGTGTTCAATTTGAGTTGGCTGCAGTGGTTTAGTGATTAGAATGTTAACTTTACAACCTAGACAAGTCACAAGCAAAGGTTCAATCCCTGGTCAGACTTCATTGTTATTTCCTTAGGCATGACAATTTATAATGCTCTCTCTCTCTCTCTCTCTGTCTCTCTCTTGCAATTGATTGGTTTGACTGTGGGTGTAGTCTCAAAAGTGATTAAAGTAACTTGAAAGAATTTGTCTTTACAATTCAATATACTATTCCATACAATTATGTATATAGAGACAATGCAAAAACTCCTTAATTTACAGCTGTAATTAATGGAACTGGATCTTCTTAGTTAACCGAGTAAACTTTGAATAAGAAATATTTTCATAACCAATGTTCAGCCTTCATTAAACTTTTTTGGGGCTCAAAACCAAAGAGACTGGTGAGGAAGAGGACAGTGTGTCATATATGCCAAATAATAAATCTGAGATTCCGCCCTTACTTTGGTTAAATCTGGACCCCTTCATATGACATTTGCACTACTTTCTTTTATCCAAATACCAGACTCAGAACATATTGAGAAAGTTTAACAGATTCTGACAAGCTAGACTGTGTGCATATTAAGATCTAACTTTAATCTATACAACTGTGCGTAATATTAAATGATTGAGGGCAATTCAAATACTAGTATGTCAAAAAAATTCTAAAAATAAACATATAAACAATAAAATATTGCATGTGCATTGATACATGATAAAATTAGGTGACGGGTGTTCAAAGCAATCTACTCGTTACATCAATAACAACATCATAATACTTTTGTTACATCAAAAAACCATGTGAAATACATGCAATAAAGTTGAAATTGATTCACTGCAGTCACTATAAACATGAACGTAGGATACACCATTATGTATTCAGCCTAAAATGATAGGTACAAATGTTTGCCTTACATTTCTTACTGAATTCAGTATTATTGAATATCAAGTCTAATTCGTAAATTTTCTTTTTTTTTAATATAAAACATAGGTTTCTAATAACGAATTTCCCATATTATGAGCCAGTAATTTTACAGCTGTGAGTGACTTATTGTCCTCTACAACTGCTGTTACTCCATCTTGTCTTTTCTATAGGGCTACCTCATCAGTAATTTTTGTCTTTAGCTAACATTTGTTCACAAAAATGGTAAACAAGAGGGCCAAGATGACCCTATATCGCTCACCTTGGTACAAGTCAACTTGCCTGGTGGAAGATCACTAGATAATGTTATATACAATAGGTTTTCCTATATACGTCTTTGTAAAACAAGTGACCCCCCCCCCCCTCAATTTTGACCCGGGTGTCATAATTTGAACAATCTTGGTAGAGGTCCACTAGCCAATGCTACATGCCAAATATCTAAGCTCTAGGCCTTGTAGTTTCAGAGAAGATTTTTAAAGTTTTTCCTATATAAGCCTATGCAAAACTTAGTGACCACCCCCACAGGGTCAATTTTGACCCTGGGGTCATAATTTGAACAATCTTGGTAGAGGTCCACTAGACAATGCAACATGCCAAATAACTAAGCTCTAGGCCTTGTGGTTTCAGAGAAGATTTTTAAAGTTTTTCCTATATAAAGCCTATGCAATACTAAGTGACCATCAGCCCGGGGTCAATTTTGACCCGGGGGTCATAATTTGAACAATCTTGGTAGAGGTCCACTAGACAATGCTACATGCCAAATATCTAAGCTCTAGGCCATGTGGTTTCAGAGAAGAAGATTTTTAAAGTTTTTCCTATTTGTTGCCATAGCAACCAGAGTTCTGCATGGAATGGAATTCTTTGAACAATTTTGGTAGAGCTTCATGCAAGGAACATTCCTGCATAGTTTTATCAACATTGGCCTAGTGGTTTCAGAGGAGATGTCATTTGAATCAAAATGTTGATGGACGACGGACAATCATCAATTAGAAAAGCTCACCCTGGCATAGCTTTTTCCTAGCACAGAAAATGTACAAGATATTTGCTGGATATCAAACATTGTTAAAAGAATCTTCAAATAATCCTACAAGCAGATTAGTGAAGGATATCACTTAGGTCTGAAACTAACAGGGTATTGACGGACTCTGGTTTAATCAATTTGAAACCGCACCATTCTAAAACGAATCTCAAACTGGTCAATACCAAAAGAAAAATTAAGTTGATTTTACAAGGTCAAATTGTTTTATAGAAACCTTCTATTACTGGAGGACATACCTGGCTGAATACATGTGACAACATTCATGTAAGATTAACACATAGTCATACCACATACAGTAACACTATGAACTTGAACAAAATACAACTTAACCTAAAAACTAAACAGCACTGTAACAGTTGTACAATATATATATATAAAGGAAATAAGAATTCTAATTTTTTAATGACAGCATCTTTATTTAAAAGCCTAACAAATCATAACTTACTGTGTTTAAAGGAGTGCATTTATTTTTTCTTTAAGAATGGTAACAAAAACTTGCAACTGACATAGACAAAGAAATGTCTTCAACTGAAATAGTCAACCTCAACTGACCAACATAGGGAAAACATTTTAACACCCTTATATTGATATACAATCATTATTGTTATTCATGCTGTTGCATGGATGAAATAATTCATTTGAATTGTTTAACCAACATAACAACTGCCAACAAGAAAAGCAAAATTATTACACTGGGTGCAAAAAGAAAGTAAATTTTTAGAATGTAACATGTTTTTTTTGTGTTTTTGTTTAAGATATTAAAAAGTAAGAAAGAAACATCTACCAAACTGAAAAAAAATGCTAAAATGCTAAAAGATCACCTGGAATGGCCAGGCGGTAGCCATAGGCCAACTGATGTGACTATTTAAACAGGAGCTGGAGTGTAATAAAATCATGCTTGCATGCACACTTACCTGCTATCACAGTGTTTATACATTCATACAGCAGAGACATCGCGGATGTACTGTAAAAATAAAAAACATAAATCCATTATTTTTGATTTTCTACTGCAAAAGACAATATAAATTCTGGATTTTCAGTCAGTGACAGGGATAAAATGGAAACTAAAGCTGACAGCAAAGTCATTCTCATATTCGCGAACTTTACTATCAGGTTTCCAATGAAACTGACTACCACATCCCCTCTGGTCCTGTTAAGCAAGACATACTGACTCCTTTATCCTGGCATGGATTTATTTATAGACATTTATGATAAATAAGAATGCTATGTTCGTACACTGATAATTCTAGGGTAAAAGACCTGTATGTGACTTTGTGCATTATGGCATAAAGTGTGCCGAGTATTTCAATTTGACGCTTGAAAATTACAGTTCAACATCCCAAAACGACACCTCTTTAGAGCAACAACCTCCATAAAAAGACACACATATTCTTTTCCATTGCATCAATTATAGAGGAAATCGACCTCTCCACAACAAACACATTTCTGTGTTCCGAAGGGCGCTTGCTCCCGAGAGGTTGAACTGTAATAATATTAACTACACAGTAATCCAAGTAAAGACTCTTCTAGGACTCACAGACTAGTACAGTTGTGGATTAGAACTATAATCTGTAACAACATTATATGTCAAACTACGGAAATTTCCAGACAATACATTAGAAATGCTAGAAGGTCTAACACCGATCTTGCAAAAGAGGCATTTCAATATGCTACACCCATGACACTATAACCTGCCTCTGCCAACTGTATATGCTCGATGACATACATAGATAAACATATAATTGAATCATTTACTTGATTAATGGTTTTTCTCGAATAGATGTGATCGTGGGAATAAAGGTATCAATAAATGCTAACTGCCGTTTATCATGGCAACAGGTTTTACAGATAAACATCAAAATAATCAATAGGAACACTTCTTGATTTAATATGCTATTATCATTTATATGGATTTCTTTAAGTTCGATCATCTAGGTAGCATCCATAGCTAACTGAATCTTCTTAAACACTCGTGCCAGATATTATCACCTTCACAGCAGAGAAGCAGCAATTACTGCTACACTGACATTTACAACTGGGTGGACTGAAGTGCATATGGCGTGTGCTCCAGCAGAGATCTGAACCCTTGACCGTCTGAGCTATCAAGGCAAATGATACACTATTATTCATGTCTCAATGGTGTCTATAGAATCTAGTGTATGCAGAATTTCTTTTTAAGTTGTGTTGTTTTTTTTTTAACACAAAAATCTGAGTTATTGCTGTCACTTAACATGACAAATTACATCTGAATAATGTTTTAATAGTTAATTTAATGCCTGGACTGGAGCACAAAGTAAGTGTCACATACATATTTTTCCATGGTGATAATATCACCAAAGAAGTAGTTTTTGCTATATTCTTTGCAACTGGAACAATCTGCAAAATGACTTCTATATACACCCATTAACTTCACTTGCAGGGGTATAATAAATAACATCTCAATACTTGAACCACGGTCACTTTTAGACACTAGTCCCGAATTCTAGACAACTTGTACTAAGAAAATTTATTCATAATGACAAACTTATTCCCTCTATAAATTTAAAGATCATTTACCTATGAATAAGGTTAGTAAGGGGTTCTATCAACTTCTTCCCTAGACGAGGTTCCAATGGGGTTAAAGCACCAAACTGAAAAACATACACACAAATCCAAGCCATACTCAAGAAAAACTACACTCAATTTTTACACATAGGCCCTATATAAAAGTGAGATATTATTAATATTTCATCTTAGGTTTTTAACTGTCAACTCGTAAAACTAAACGAAAAATTATAAAGACTATTTAATATTTAACATAATTCATTTTTAGTATTAAAACAAGTTTGATCAAATGTTTAATGAAAAATATATTGAGTTTAGATTTGTCTGCTATAATTTCTATCATTATGTTTCAATTCTGTAGTCCATATTAAACTCCGATAGGCAAAATAGTAGTTGTTTTTACCATTCTATCCAGGTATCACATGGCAGCTAAAAATACACTGTCAGCTGTTTTTACTGTCAAAATTGACTTTCTTGTGATGTCACATGTTTTGTTTTTATTCCCTGGAATTTCACTACTTGTGAATATTCATTGTGAAAATGTCAACATCCGCATTGTGAAAATGTGATAAATCTGTAAGAGGCTTTGCCCCGGGTAACAGTTTTCTTCAGGTGGACAATTTTACTGCCCCACTCAAAGCTATGTGATATTTATAATACATACTATACTCACCAGTTTAATGATTTTTATGAGTACCCAATTGTTTGTGGATGATGTCATCAGTTTGAAGAACAACGGAGCAAGAGATAAGTAGTTCCGAGGGTTTTTTCTCGCTAATTCACATATCACATTCACTGCTGCAGACTGTACACCTGTCAGTACAAAATTCAAATTTTCCATTTACATCAGTTTTATAGATCAAGTGTTAAATGCATGCCAAATATCCTTCTTGGATTCAAATAATTTTCAACTGTGTGTGTTGTTTCACTGGACCCTTAAGATTTGGTATTACAGACTACTGTCACTTAGAACACTATGCTGACATGCCCGTTATGGTAAATACAACATACAAATTTTTACCTCATCTGACACAGTACATAAAATGAGTCTATACATTTATGACACTGATGATAAGTGGTGTTATAATCCACACTGATGATAAGTGGTGTTATAATCCAAACACATTTTGTATATGTACTCTATGTGTAGATATAACTTTATTCTCATCTCATTAGAAAGAATAAAGTTCAAGATGTTAAATCACATCATGCAGTTAATTTCTTTGGACAGGATCTAATAGATGATAACTTTTAGAGGTTTCAGTACGCACCCCCTACAAATAATAAATGGTACTGCCCAGATTGAAAGGCTGATAAGTCCAATTTATAAATCTAGCAGTGGACGGGTTAAAATGTACCACTTGGAAAAGTGAAGAATAAGTAACTGTCAATATATTGTTCACACCTACTTTTACTAAAGGAGAAAGTGGAATGGCTGTTTTATATTTTTCATATACACACCTGGATCGGGATCCTCCAGTTTTTCTTTGAGCCTTGGAAATGCAGGTCTCAGGGCTTCTGGGAACTGTAGGAACACCTTGTACATGATCAACACTGCTTTCTTCCTCAAATATGGCTTGGTGGATGTCATCTAAAGTGGGGGAAATAACACGGTGATGTAAACCTTTTTAAAAGTACCATACAGAAGTGAAGATGGCACCCAAAAGCTGTTTAACATTGTTGTTCTACTTTCATTTTGTTTCATACATCAAAGCTGACCAGTGACTGGTATCTTCATTAGACTGTCTTGTGTACTCTAATCTATGAATTCCCGAGAGCACTATATCTGAACACATTTTTGTCTGCTTTCTGAGCAAAACAGTATCTACATATAAATACATATTCATAGTTTTCATAACTGAAAGAAATATTGGACAATACAGACAGGAAAGCAAATATATTCAACATTAAAACAGTGTTTGTTTCTTTTTTTTCTTTTATTTCTGATATTCATGTACACAAAATCAAATAGTATCGAGATATCAAAATAAGTTATACAGTTGTCAATATTCAATTATTTTTTTGAAGTACATGAATTTTTTTTTTTTTTATAAAGTCAAGTGATGTTTTTTGTCAAAGAGGCCACATATTCTAATGTGGTGCAAAAAGTAGGAAAGAGGTTTTTAAGAGTTAAAGAGAATAGATCAGAACGTTTCCATATGTTTTAATTTATGAATTGAGATGAAAAAAACAACATTTCTGAAGAGGATGTAAAAACAAACTATTTTATTTTTTGACTGTTGTTCTGGATTTAGTCAGTCAAAAATGACCATTTTTCATTATGTTTTATTAGTTTGTCATTGACTAAGGCTATTTCCTTTTCAATAATTATTCTTGACATCAGGTACGATTTAAAACTTTCAAAACTAGGCAACATGTCTCTGTGTTTTGCTTGAAAAATGTAAGTTTTCATTGTAACTATCATAAAATTTATAGCATGCATATTTCTTCTTTTTCGATTATACCAAAATATGCGTCTTCTTGTTTGATAGTACAATTTTGAGACTTTGTTTTTAAAAAGTTGCTTAATTGATTCCATAAATGTTGAGAAAGTCTACATGTCCAAAAAAGATGTTCAATTGTTTCTTCATACATGCTACAAAAATCACACAGTTTTGAATGTATTAATTTACATTTGAATAAGTAAGCATTTGTTGGGACTAAGCGCTTCAAAAATTTGTCGTGGAAATTTCTTAGTTTTGTATCGATGGTTGTTTTGAAAATTATACAATAAATTGTTTTCCAATCTAGATCCTGTTTTTGAAGGCTTTTTCCCATGCTGATTCAGTTTTTAATTTTAACATTTTAATGTTTTGTATTTGTATTGAATACAACATTTTGTTCGGTTGTTTGGATTGTTTTAATTTTTCTTGAAGGTATTGTTCTCTCGGAGAGTTGGATAAATGCTCTTTTCTTAAGTTGTCTTTGATTTTCTTTGGTACATTACTAATAAGCTGATAGTATTTTAGGAAGTCTTTTTTTGGTATATTGTATAAAAATTGAAACATCTCAAAAGTATAAAATTCTTTTATCCTGTAATCAATAATGTTTGTTTCTTACCAGTGTCATTATATCATTGGCAAGATCTCGTGCGAGATCAGTTGTGATGAAACAAGACAAGCCATTCAATGCCACACCCGCATCATATTGACCCTGGCTACTCAAGTCCTGTAAATATATCAAAACAGATTAAGTATCAACTCCACCAAAAATGATTCTCTACCATTTTAAATCAAGTAAGTTTCCTGCCAAAATACTGTTTATTACACTGCAGCAGTTTACATAGCTTTAGTCTCTTTTATTATCAATATTCATTAAAGATACACAAAGACAGAACTGATGGGGTAAAATAACTGATCTGACAGTCAAATAAGACTGTACAAGATCACTTATAGATTACAACTAAATCAGTGAAAGTTGCAACTTAGATCAGGCCGTCCCTATTTAGCATCCAAATCATTTACAACCCAATGACATGAATAAGCAGTCATCTTCGTAAAGCGGCCACTTCTGTTCAAATCTTTGCCTTAATGGAGTAAAGGGACTACTTTAATTATTTATAGTTTATACTAAATTAATTAAAACCAAAAAAGAAAAAAAACCTAAAAAAAAAAAAAAAGCCCCCCCCCAACACCAAAAAAAAAAAAAAAAAAAAAAAAAAAAAAAAAAGAAAAAAAATCCCAAAAAAAAAAACCCCACAAGGGGGCCCCCCCCCCCCCCCCCTTCAAACAAGTTAAATTGCTACTGATTACTATTACCATAATGGAGACTAGGGATTACTTTTCTAATTTCTAATTACTATTACTCTTACCTAGAGGGCGTTTACGATTTACTTTCCTTCTTTTAAATTGATATTTCATGTTGTGTATTGATATTGTATTGTTACTCACTTTTCGGATCATGTTTGTTGTCAACATAAGGACATCAGTACCGTCGTGAAAGCTCTGTGATGCTGCAAGGTATCCTATCCTCTATAATATACCAAGGCTACATGTGAATCTCATACACAAGCTGATCCATTATTCATTTTGAATAATATAATAATTATGACCTTCTATAAAAGCACTCTAAAGTGCCTTAATTTGTATCAGATAGTCAATTATATTTCAGAGTTCTTAACTTCTGTGGAATTTCACTGATGAAAATTAAATTAATGAAAATTCATTCTAGCATCCCTTATGTACGAAAATATATATGTCTACATGTCAATTGGTGTTCAGAAAGTCTGCATGTGTGTAATGCCTGACATAGACTATTACAGCAATATCTCTCTACACATGCAGGCAGCATTTGCCGCAGCTCTACCCGAAATATAGCATACTAAATTCAAATCTTTGCCAAACAGGAGACTGGCATCTCCTAATACAAACCTCATTTCAGATATTAAATTCAAATTTAACAGCATTATGGGAGAAATGCGGGGGACAGTCATAGACACCAATACAGGGCAACAGACTAGACCTTATAAAATCAGAAAGAAGAATCTCTTCACAAACAAGATTTCACTTTCCAATCTCTCACCATGCTTACCTTAAATGTAAATTTAGTTGAACTCATTACTTCTATCACGTTAAAAGCCGCCCAGCTGACATCATATCCCAACATTTGGAGCTGAAAACAAAAAAGAACATCTTTAAACATTAAGAAGTCAATATAAAAGTACTAAGACAATTTTTCCCTTCCTGACAAATCTGATACTTTACTAGCCAGGATGTCTTTACCTAGAATGGAGACACAACAATACTAAGGAACATAGAAATATCAGGATATGTTTAGACAGCAGTAACCATGGTAACCTTTCATTTTGTATTATTTTACATATAAACAAGTCAACAAGCTTAAAAGGACAACCAATCTTTTTTAATACATTTTTAACACATCAGTCATATGAACTGACCATGCAAAAGCCTGCATTCTTCCTAGATGTCTTCTCTGTAGATTTAGTTATACGAAAATGGCATTTATAAGGTCACCAACAAATCCACTTTGTGTGAAAATTGCTTCTGCAGATTAATTTTCTCACAGTAAATTACTACAATTGCTAAATATAGAACTATATTACACACAGAGCATCATCTAAATACTGTTGTATCTATTCTATGACCATACATACATTTCAGTATTTCTGATTTCTACTAGAGGATTCATAATTCCAAATATTTTGTCAAAGACACTGTAGTCATCCATGGCAACTTACAATGTACATGATTGTATCATACCATATTAAAACAGCACTTCCATTACAATGTTGCTTCAAATCAAAACATAAAGGGCCATCTACACTGCCCAAGAATTTTACCGGGTATACACATGTATGGCACATTCCACTTTTCCTGCTCACCCTATACAATGTATGTACTTTGTTGCAGTTTTTTTCTAGCCAGTCAGACACTACAGATTTTAGACTGGTTTCAAGTATTTCAGTTTTAGCTTTATGAATGAGACCCAGACTACTTTTGGTATAAAACATCTCCTTGGTCTGAAGCATTGTTACTTAAGTTTTATATTTATGTTTTGTCATGGTAACAAATAACTCTACGTGGAAAATGAAGAGTAATGAATAAGCTGAAAATGCGAGAAAACTAATTTTGTTATTGGCGGACTTTCCAACTGAATTAGTAATGACAGTCAGAAATTACCTTCTGAATAATACATGCACAGCAAAATATGCAAATGTTCAGATTCTGAAGACTACAGAACACAGACATGGTAATTAATGTTTACTTCACAATATTTTACTTACATATGTAAGTTTGTTGACTGCTATTGCTTTGGATGCAATGTTTTCCTGCCGTAGTTCTGACTTGATTTCGTCCAAACATTCTGCCACGTACTTGTTCTGAAATGTAGAAGGACTAAATTTACAACTGGTATGAACCCAGTCAATTTACAGCCATTAGAAAGACAGAAGTTTACAACTATCATCCGGACCATGAAACAGTCACAGTACCAACAATATCAATTTAAAGTTCAAAAGCATTACAATTTTAATGGAAAATAAAAAACAACAACAAAGGAGTAACATTAAATGCTTTCTCTAAGGAACCAAATGTGGTTTAACTCCTGAAATCATACAGAACATTGGCTCAATACATGATTTGCAAAGCAAGCACATAGATTATACTGCTCAAACTGGAGCAAAATGGAATGACTGACCAACTTTAATGTCCAATGGACATTAAACCACTGAATCAGGAAATTTTCTTTATGGTTTTTATACTTGAATGTTGTAGAATTACACTGACATCAATATGAACCACTCAGTTTTAAAGCTGTTGAATGAATTAGTTTTCCCTAAAGAATGCTTCTGACAGATTAATTTTCAATACAATCAACATGACTACCAATTTAAATGTGCACATTGTACCAACACTTTCAAAACACTACAGATTTTTCCATTTTGTTTAATATATTACTTTTTCTTTATTTTCTAACAAAATTCATTTTTTATGACAAATCAACTTGACTATAATTTTGGAAAAGAAAGGAGAAAAACAAACACATTTCTGCAAATCTGTGGTTATTTAGATTGTTTATAGTCACGGCTGACCGTGGGATTTCTCCCCTGGTGCACTTGCCAAGACCCCAGTATGACTCCCATGCATACTGGTACCTAACAAAATTTGAAAATTTAGACAGCTTTGTTTTACCTGACTGCAATACCCAGTCAGTTTTGTCCCAAGGATCTGCAAATCTGTATGAATGTTTTTCCATACATAAATAAGACTTTCTGTGATGCAAAGAGGTGAGGTAAATGACAATATAACCATCTGCATTATAATGAATTCTCATTTTAATTGACTACTATACATGCATAATACAATGTATATTAAACATTGATATTTTTACTTCAACTTCACCACAATACATTAGTTTTGCATCTCTAACAGAAACTATATGACAGCAATAAACTTGTAGCTAGCCGGCCAGTCAGGTTCCAATGGGAAAACGAGAACAATTACAATCACCATCACTAGCAGTAGTGTAAGATTGTCCCAAGTCAATGTAATAATCAATAATCTGATAATAGGCTTCACAGGACTGCTTAAAGAAGCTGTCTCATCAAAATGTCTCAGTTTTGATCATACGTTAACTTCAGACAAGAGAAATAGTAATGATTCTGATGCTGTTCTTCCTTATCATTTCTATCAATGTGAATGCAGAAGAGGTAGATTAATGGAGACGTATTTCAGATAATACCTAACTACAGTCCAACTTGTCATATTTGGGATCCTTTGATAGCAATTAATGATGCAGCTGACAGCTGGTTCCTGGTTACCATACACCAGGCTTTTCATTATAAAATTTATCATGTATAAATTACACAGACCTAGGGACTCGGCCAGTTAAGGCAGTTTTCTGTTACAAACAAGTGCCCAATAAGACAAGTTTTACTGTATATTATAGTTTTTTTGCAGTATTTGTTCAAATGTCCTCTGCTCTTGACTGCTGCTAGCTCTGTACTGACTTTTAACCACTTTTGAATAAGTAGGTAATGGTTTAGCTTTTACTGGTTAAGTCTGTGTGCATGTACATTTTAAGCTGAAATGAACAGGTTACATTTAGGTACAGTCTAGTATTTGTTTGTTTATGTTCTAATCGTTTTATTCTTAACCAGTATAAATTTCACAAAATTACTGCTGTAGCCAGTCCCTTAGAGACAGAATACTAATAATGGAAACATTAAATTCATCATCTACATTGCATGTGTGTTCTGTTTAATAGACACAATATGGTACAGCTGTAATAGATCTATGTAACCAGGAAGAAAATTTTCTTTCAAACAACACTTTTGTACCCAAACTTGGATGTCTTCCCCTGACCAGATTATGTGCCCAGTATGCTAGATATAGAATCAAAAGAAAGACATAATGACATATGACCAGTGTCACAGGTAAAGAGGCCTTCAGACATTTGTCGCTCTATCTATCAAAATGCAAAATCAGCTTAAAGCCATTATGTTTTCCTGAACTTTTTGTTTTGGTAACAAGTACTTTATGAAAGAAGCATATCGTGGAAAGAAGACATATTAATTTTCACCGGACATGATTTATCTAATGAAGAGAATTTGAAATTGATTTCCAGTATGTGATGTTATTTTTTTTAGTAAACAATCACTCCTTAGGTATATATATTCACAATGACGTAATTTTGTAACTAATGGACATAGAAAACTGAATTTTTTGTATATTCAATATTACCAAAATCTTGAAACATACAAAAAGGCTTGTTTCCAAGTATTTTTTCTGAAGGGCCCCTTTTCCCATGTAACTGGTCATATGAGATAAGCATATCACCATGCTTCCTTCCAACCAACACCACCACCGACCAAAAGCAAAGATTATTAATGAATAAAGAAAACAGACTTAAGCAGTCCATCTTTATATACAGACGAACTGCTTTTAACACTTATTTAACACTCTCTATGTGAAATACCAGACCGCTTTGACTTCCATGTGTAATAACTTAATTAACACATCCGTCTGCCTGCTACTGCTGTGGCGTTCAAATTAATTTAAAAGAACCTAAGGCATCACTTTGATGATTAAAAATGAAAGCTGATCTGTATTGATGATGAAAATGCATTTCTATCTTTTCCTAATCAAATAATTATGCCCCCACAAAAATAGCAGCATCCCAAATGTTGTTGAGCAGAATCTGAAATTAAGTGTCTTATTTTTTTTTGTTCAGTTGTTTTCCTATCCAGGCTTTTTCGTATTAAATAGCTACATGTACCAACATTCCTTTTATCAAAAAGTGGGCATTATAATTAAGTTGTCTAAAATTCAAATTTCATAAATCTATTTACAAGTAAGCTTTTCTGTTGTTTTATTACTGTAACAGCAGTTTGTCCCTGATACTCTGGCCTACCACCCTTCCTCAACCCTAACAAAAATACTGCCAATGTCATTCTATCTAATTGTCTTTGTATAAAATTTTTGCTACTTTAAAAAAATCATATAAAATTTCCACTTTCAGCATTAGGCATCAGAATGAGCAGATACCATTTAAAACTGTTTCATGATAAAACAAAATTTACATTCTTATAAAGTAGCAAAAAGAGAGAGAACAATTGCTTGCACTTCCAGCTACCAGCAATCTATTTTGAACCATTCCATTTACATAGTATAGCATAACGGGACAAAGTCTTTCAAATAAATCAACTTCAACTCGGCTCACCGTAGGATGCAATCAATAAATATGAAATAAAACGATAAAATGATGGATGATTTTACATCAGGGATCTCAGAATACTGACAAACATAAACTTAACATCAGTTCTTTACCTTAAATGATCAATTTAATTCTTACTAACACTAGTGTAGCTGAAAATACAGCATACATATGTACATATACATGAACATGTATGTGTTACATGTCACACATATTCCAATTTTACATATGAGTAACAGTGTCACATATATTTTCATCAGGAAATTAAAGTACATGTATGCATGTTTCATTTTAAATTTCAAAACAGTTTATTAGCATAATTAGATCATTTTAATACCTGTATCACCCAGGTATGATATGCAGAAACACCAGGATACAACCCTCAATATTATGTAACTTACCTGAAAATACTATGGAAGCAATAAAAACAAAACAAATGTGCATTATTACTTAATATTATAATTTATGAAATCAACTGCGTTTAGCACTGGCTCTGTGCATTCCTAGTTTTAGTAGCTATGGAGATTTATTTGTTTCAGCTTGACATAAAAGTGCATACCTAAACATGCACATCCAGCAGACATAGGGACATGATTGTCATGCAAATATGCAAGCTGAAAGCATGAAAATGCAATATGTAATGAAACAAGAGAGCATAATGGCAATGGATAATTGGATTGCTCATCTGAGTTCATGGCACTTTACCTTTCATAAGAACTGTGACCTCAAAATCAGTAGAGTTAATCTATCAGTCAAGACAAACCTCAGTATCTAGTTTGAAAATCATATGCCTAATTATTTTATGGTTCTCTAGTTATTGAACGTTACACATCTGACCTAGACCCAGTAACCTTAATACCAATGAAAGTCACCTACTAGTTTAGATCAACCTATCCATGAAGTCTGAAGACCCTACACCAGGGATCAGGAAAACCGAAAATTTGCCGGTCTAGACCGATTTTCAACTTGCTGGACCGATTCACGTCACCAAAAGTTGCTGAAAAATCGGTCTGAGATTTTTTTGAAAAAGTCATAAAATCATTCAAATATGACAAAAGGAGTTGCTTGTGTAATTACACATAGCATCTGTGTTATTAGCACCTATCCAATACCCCAATAAACGTGTCATGTTAATAACCCGTGGCGGTCTTTACCTAATTGGTCCTCGGGCGTCGCTAACACGTTATTGATTTGTTGTTTGCAGCTCCGATTGACTCTATGCCGGACCGATTGTCTTTAGGCCGCTAATCATTACCTACACTTTGCCAACATTACTTGTCATTATGTGTTATTATGGTTTAATTAAAAACGATTCGGTCCACGTGTACTTTTGACCGGTAAGAAAACAGACGAAAGAAATTATTAAAAAATAAAACCCAAGAGTTAATTTTTATTACTCAAATAGTGCCGGCTATATAATGTATCATGTTCGGGCATTCAATGCCTTTCGATTTATTGTTGAAATGGCACAACGCAACATATTTGCGATGTTCAAAAAATCAAATGACCAAAATGGCAAACCGGCTTATAATAATCGGGAGAATAATAACGAAACAAATAACCGGACCGGCAACCGGTAGTAAATGCTTCCGAAAGTCGGAAGGGCAAGCCGACAGATAATGTTAATCGGTCTGGCAACCCGATAAGCATAAAAAAAATATTCAAACGAAACCAGACGACAAAAATTTAATAGCCTATTCCTGACACATGGATTATTACAAAACTTTGTGGGGGTGACTTTGAACGTAACCAGTTCTAATCGAAATTGAACTCACTTTCAATGATAAAATCAATTGGAAATTATTATATTTATTTATGAAAACTGGCTCGATATTTTTCTTATTACTTAGAAATTCCGTTTCTTATTCTTTTATGGCGAAAATTATGTAAAGTTTATCCCTTAGAAAATGGAAAGCTCCACGTGAACGGCGCATTTATTTTATCGACTCGTGAGATTTACTAATCAATAATGAAAGAAGATAAACATTTTCATTTTTGGAAACATTTTGGAATCCAAAGGAGGCAACTAAATACTTTAACCGTTCCATGATCATGCACAACAATGAAAAGCTGGTTGAAAAATATATAAATCACGTAAAAAAAATTCATTTTTTTCCAACCAATTTTTTTTTTTTTTTTACGTTTTTGTAACTTTTTTTTCGAGGAGGGGGGGTGGGGTGGGGGGGTTGACAATGTACCCTCGACTTGTCCGGACCGATTGAGATTTCAAAATTTCCTGATCCCTGCCCTACACGCAATGGTTCTAGAGTTAATTTGAAAATACCAGCAATAGGATTAACCTTGTAATCCCATAAAATTATGTTTTGTCAATTTTGACCCCAAAGAAATGTGAACAAACTTCATTAAGGACAACCAGACATTGCTATATCCCCCGGACCATGCAGTTTCAGACAGGATTTTCCCATAACTCTAAATACAGGAAAGCAGCCCTCCAGCATGGTCAATTTTGACCCATATAAGAGTAGTTTGAACAAACTTGATGGAGGTCCACTAGTCAAAGTTACATGTATACCAAATATGTAAGCTCTATGCTCTCTGATTTTGGAAAATAAGATTTTTTAAGTTTTTTCTGTAGATAAATAAAAAGTTTATTTAAAACAAGTGACCCATCGGGCAGGGTGAACTCTGACCCCAGGGCATGATTTGGACAAACTTGGAAGAGGTCCTACTAGACAATTCCACATGCCAAATATCTATCCTCTATGCCTTACGATTTTTAGAAGAAAAATTCAAAAGGTTTTTATTTGGTTGCCATAGCAACCAGTTCTGCATGGGATTGAATTCTTTGAATAAACCTGGTACAGCTTCAAGCCAGGAACATCCCTGCCAAGTTCATCACCATTAGAAGAGATGTTGTTTAAAGCAAATTGTGGATGGACGACGGACATTCAATTATCCTAAAAGCTCACAATGAGCACTTAGGTGAGCTAAATAGCTGACAACATACAAAACCACACTTTGCAGGGACATGCTTTTACAAGTACCTGTGAATCTAAAATGTAATTATCAAGAATTAACATCATTTATGCGAATAATAACTACAAGTAACATGTAAAAACTACTGAAACTAGACCTCATCACAAATTTTGATAGTTTGTGTGATTTAACCATGTGTATTTTTTATCAGCTCTGGATCAGACTAAAAATATGTCAACACTGCACATTAGATTTTTTTACAGATAATGTGATGACAGATACATGGAGCTGGACCATAACCATTTTGCCAAGTGGAAATATATAACAGTCAGTTACTGGAAATGTTGGTAACAGAGGTATTAAACCAGTCTATTGTGTGTCCACCTCACTACATAAGAAATAACTTGTATAACTGTAATACAGAATTGAATTATATGCTTGCATATATAATGTTTGAAATGAAACATAATACTTGAAAAATAACAAAGACAACTGTTTACCTATATACTCATACTTATTCTATGTTCTCAATATATTTTCATTTTTGTGAAGTCAGACCACAAAGACTATTTTATGGTTTAATGTAAATTTGTTAATCTTTAGTTTCACAGGAAAATTACATGCAGACCAAATACATAATTATATGGATCATCAAACAACTTCAGGACATATGACATTGGTGTTAAAAACTGGCTTCTAATACTTTAACGTTGTGATTCTAAAATCTTTTTCTTTATAAGATGCTATGCTGCCATAGCATATCACAGAGCAAAATTAATACTCTGAAATTCTTAAGCTCTATCTATCTCTTAGCTCCAACAGGTAGCGTCAATAAGGGGAGCGGTGGTGTTCATCTTTGAGGTTGCGAGTGCGATCTTTTCATATAACACCAGTACTCAATAAGCTTCAAGCTATCTTCACAATCAAGCCATACACATTAGTATATAAACTGAACTCAAAAATGTAACACTCCAAAGTGGGGTTGGCAGTTATCTATACACTCTCTCTACTTTGAGTTCAGAACTTAGTTCCATTTTAAATATCTCTCGAGAGCAATTAGGTAAATAATTATAAAAATTGTTTAAAAATTAAGCATTCAATATTTGTACAGAAAAGTGCGAACAGAATTAAATGTCGGTCTGTAAAATAATGGGCCAACTTTTACCAGTGTTAAATTGAGATTGCTGATAATGATATGCCCACAAACAAATATGTTAAATACAGTACTGCTACTACTATATTAAAGTCAGATGCATAAAAACATAAATGCAGCAAAGTGTCATGTTACTCCCACTCACTTCATTTTCCTTGTGATTTCTGATGCCGCGAACCAGGTCCTGTAAATTCTTATCTAGAACTCTTTCTAGCGTTCCTTTTACTTT
>JAFMSR010000005.1:26271847-26302845 GCA_022818135.1 Saxidomus purpurata | reverse complement strand
TGGGATTGCATTTGGGGTCAGTAGGGTCAAGGTCAAGGTCACTGTTACTAAAAATAGAAAAACGGTTTCCGCTCAATAACTGAAGTTAGGAGTGACCAATTACAATGAAACTTGGTCTGTAGGTAGCTTGCGTGGAGACGCTGCTTGGGATTGCATTTGGGGTCACTAGGGTCAAGGTCAAGGTCACTGTTACTAAAAATAGAAAAATGGTTTCCGCTCAATAACTCGAGTTAGGAGTGACCAATTACATTGAAACTTGGTTTGTAGGTAGCTTTTGTGGAGATGCCGCTTGGGATTGCATTTGGGGTCACTAGGGTCAAGGTCAAGGTCACTGTTACTAAAAATAGAAAAATGGTTTCCGCTCAATAACTCAAGTTAGGAGTGACCAATTGCAATCAAACTCAGTGTGTAGGTAGCTTGTGTAGAGTGGAAGCTTGGGATTGCATTAGTGGTCAGTAGGGTCAAGGTCAAGGGCACTGTTACTAAAAATAGAAAAATGGTTTCCGCTCAATAACTTGAGTTAGGAATGACCAATTGTAATGAAACTTGGTGTGTAGGTAGCTTGCGAGGAGAGGAACCTTTGGGTCACTAGGGTCAAGGTCACTAGGGTCAAGGTCACTGTTACTTAAAATAGATTTTTATTTATTTTTAGTTTTTAGATTGTTTCAAGCAAAAGAAAAACTTGGGGGTCAAGGTCACTAGGGTCAAGGTCACTGTTACTAAAAATAGCTTTTTATTTGATTTTAGTTATATTGTTTTAAGCAAAAAAAAAATTTTTCGGGGTCAAGGTCACTAGGGTAAAGGTCAAGGTCAGTGTTACTATACATAGATTTTTTTTTGAAGTTTTTAGTCTTTTAAGCAAAAAAAATTTTTCGGGGTCAAGGTCACTAGGGTCAAGGTCACTGTTACTAAAAATAGATTTTTATTTATTTTTAGTTTTTAGATTGTTTCAAGCAAAAAAAAAAATTTGGGTCAAGGTCACTGTTACCAAAAAATGTAATTTTTTTTAAAGTTTTTAAATTGTAGCAAAAAAAATTTTGGGGTCAAGGTCAAGGGCACTGTTAATAGGGGGAGTCAAGATGACTGTTTTTTTTTTTAATTCAACAATTTCTGCAGGCGCTGTTTAAACCTGCTTTGGCAGCATTGCCGCGTCTTCTTGTTTTAATCTTATTGTTGAATAAAAGTGTTAAAAGTACTTATGTACTGTGTTGAGATATTCACCTTGAAGCCTAGGCTTTGTAACATCTTCAGCAGCAGCTTCCTCAGACTTGACTGCTGTACATAAGTGCACTGTATATGTGAATGTAAGTCCGTTACCTTATATCGTATACGTTTCATAAATACTCAATCCTGATTGGTTGATAGCGCTCACTTGCCGGGACCGAAAAAAGTATGTGTAGACCTGCAAAATGATGTGTAGACATGCACAGATTTTAAGGCATCATTTCTGTTATATTTTCGCATGATATTCACGACTCTTTATTAGTTACACAATATCATAATTTTAGACTAATGTATTGGTCGATACAAAGTTGTGCGGACCTTTGAAAAAATAATATTAACCTTGAACTTTGTCCTTGGTCAATATCACTTTTAACAGGTCTGCAAAACTATGTATTTACCTCAATATTTTTAGCTCACCTGGCTATGCCAGGGTGAGCTTTTCTGATCGATGATTGTCCATCGTCCGTCGTATGTCGTCCATCAACATTTTGATTCAAATGACATCTCCTCTGAAACCTCTAGGCCAATGTTGATAAAACTATGCAGGAATGTTCCTTGCATGAAGCTCTACCAAAATTGTTCAAAGAATTCCATTCCATGCAGAACTCTGGTTGCTATGGCAACAATAGGAAAAACTTTAAAAATCTTCTTCTCTGAAACCACATGGCCTAGAGCTTAGATATTTGGCATGTAGCATTGGCTAGTTGACCTCTACCAAGATTGTTCAAATTATGAGCCCTGGATCAAAATTGACCCCGCACGGGGGGTCACTTAGTTTTACATAGGCTTATATAGGAAAAACTTTAAAAATCTTCTTCTCTGAAACCACAAGGCCTAGAGCTTAGATATTTGGCAGAGAGCATTGGCTAGTGGACCTCTACCAAGATTGAGCCCTGGATCAAAATTGACCCCGCACGGGGGTCACTTAGTTTTACAAAGGCTTATATAGGGAAAACTTTAAAAATCTTCTTCTTTGAAAACAGAAGGCCTAGAGCTTAGATAGTTGGCATGTAGCATTGGCTAGTGGACCTCTACCAAGATTGTTCAAATTATGACCCCCGGGTCAAAATTGACCCCGCACCGGGGGTCACTTAGTTTTACATAGGCTTATATAGGGAAAACTTTAAAAATCTTTTTCTCTGAAACCACAAGGCCTAGAGCTTAGATATTTGGCATGTAGCATTGCCTAGTAGACCTCTTCAAAGTTTGTTCAAATTATGCTCCTGGGGTCAAAATTGACCTTGCCCGGGGGGATCATTTGTTTTACAAAGGCGTATATTGGAAAACTTTTTTGGTATATAACATTATCTAGTGATCTTCCACCAGGCAAGTGGACTTGTACCAAGGTGAGCGATATAGGGCCATCTTGGCCCTCTTCTTACAATGTATATAATTGTATACAATGTATAGTATGTCTATCTGTCTGTCCACTGTTTCCTCTGATAGTATCTTTCTAATGCTTTATTACCTGTCATAAAACATCCCAGAAATGAACTTTCAATAATGCACACAAATTTGGAGTATTTCTTGTATGATGCAAAGAAAGCTGAAAAAATGCAGAAAGGAACTTAAAGGTCCACTACTAAGTGAAAATTAAGTGACAGTTATTTCAATGGCAAGTACATTACCTTATGCAGGACACTAAATAATGAAGATTGTCAGGTTAAAATTTACAGAAAGTGTTTGGAACACGAAGAAAAGTATGTGTGTTATGTTGAAATCTCAGTGATTCGACAAAATAACTACCCAGGTCTTTTTAACTTTCTTCATAATGCATAGAAAAATGATTGTACATGTACTGTGGTTTAATTAGAACTTTCATTTTATATTAAAAGTAACTTATTTTTGTGTTTTTTAAAGTATATTTGAATTTTTGCTTTCGTTAATATTGGACCTTTAAATACCCTTTTGGTCTATTTAGTTAGGACTTTCATTCATGTCCTTTCCAAAGCTAAAAACCCAGATACATTTTTAGCTCGACTTTTCGAAGAAAAGGGGAACTATCCTACTTACCCCGGCGTCTGCGTTGGTGTCACACCTTGGTTAAGTTTTTCGTACCACCCCACTTTATTTCAAAACTATTAGAGGTATGGCTTTGAAACTTACCATACTTGTTTACCATCATAACCTCCATCTACAGACAAGAGTACATAACTCTGTCAAGGTTTTTGACAGAATTATGGCCCTTTTTCCTTTTTTGACTTAGAAAGTGTATTGAGCTTGGTTAAGTTTTTCGTACCACCTCACTTTATTTCAAAACCATTGGAGGTTTTGAAACTAACCATACTTGTTTACCATCATGACCTACATCAACAGACAAGAGTTCATAACTCTGTCAAGGTTTCTGTTAGAATTATGCCCCTTTTTTACTTAGAAAATACATTGAATATGGGTAAAATCTACTTGTTGCCTTAACCCTTTGAGATATTGCTTTGAAACTTTGAATGCTTGTTTACATCATTACCCCCATCTGTAGACAAGAGAAGGTAACTCTGTCAGGGATTTGTTTTAAAAATTAAGGCCCTTTATCGACTTAGAATCTTGGTTAAGTTTTTCGTACCAGTCCACTTTTTGACTAAACTGTTTGAGATATTAATTTGAAAGTTGGAATACTTGTAAACCATCATGACCCCAAGACATGGGTAGGAGAAGGTAAATCTGTCAAGGATTTTATTTGAATTATGGCCCTTTTTGACTTAGAAACTCAGTTAAAATTTTCATTCTTGTCCACTTGTTGACTTAACCATTTGAGATATTACTTTGAAAGTTGGAGTACATATGAACCATCATGAGACCTATCTGTAAGCAAGAGAAGATAACTCTGTGAAAATGTTTCTTGATTTGTACTTAGAAATTCCTAGTTAAAGTCTTGTGTGCCTTTAACTGTCAAAGTTTTTTTTTGTAGGGTTAATGCTTGTTTTTTCGTGTTATAACATCTGCAGAATCCCGAGGGATGGTTGGTGCCCGAACCCGTTAGGGCGAGGGCACCAACATATCCCGCGGATTTCTGCAGGTGTTATTACACGAAAAAACGTGCGTTTACGCTTTTCTAGCATAAATAACGTAAAAAATGATTAAAATAAAAATGAAACGCTCTTACTGGTACGACGTTCAATGATGTGCGGGACAACGTCTGTGTTGTTTACGTCAGATTTATGACATCATCAGTGGTTTTTAAGCCCGGCACTGTTGACGCTGTACATGATGTAAGACTTGGGAGACAGGTCCATTGTTTACAACGGCCATATACTGCGCATAAATGAAAACGGGTTATAACAGCGCGTGAATCTCCCCGTTAACACACGTTTTTTCTCCTGTTAAAACACCGGCAAAATGGGCAAAAACAGCACATTTTCATGCTAGAATATAGGCAAGCACTAAAAAGTCGAGCGCGCTGTCCTACTGACAGCTCTTGTTACTTTTCTCATGAGGGACTAATTTGGTTGACACCAAATGGATGAAGGTCGCAATTTAGGGATTAGGCCCATCTTTGCTCTCTTGTAACTTAGAGCTATTGTAAAGTTCAGTGTGTGTTAAATGCTTACTAGATCTATGGTAACGGGTTTATAACACATACACAGCGCAATTTATTATTGTCAAAAATGATGATTGTTGTAAGCTCATGTACGTGTACATGTTGAGGGTTTACCACAAAACTGTTGTAAGTCCTTCTTTGGTATTAATTACGACAGTTTTGGGGTCAACCCTTGATGTGCTGGTTATTGCAAAGTGTAAGGTCGTATTGTGTAATGGGGGCAGATGCTCATGAAAATGCAGTCTGAAAATACGAACAGGATTCTAGTGTTCTGAAAATATAATATTACTTTAAAACATAAGAACTGTATAGTAATTGATAAAAATGACAGGTTTCTTTGCTTGAGGTAAATTTACATTACATTTCAAAGAGCTTGACTTGTTTGGCTGACTTCTGGGCTCCCTTTAAATTATTTACACTTTTTGACATAGTAAGATATTGAAACAGTACAATGTTACATGTATAGAAATGTATGCCTAGCATAATGTAATAAATTCAATTTTATAAACTTCATAACAAGGCAAAAAAAAACGCAATTGAATGGAACTACAGTCCACCTAAGTGGTCAAGTGGTTTTATCTATGAGAAGGTACAGTGATTTCAAGTCAGCCACTGGTTGGTTCGGGCCCTGCTACCAACCATGTCTTTTATGTGTGAAAGTTGGCAGTTTCTTATGAAGGATAGGAGTCTAGTACTGGTTCTCCCCAGGAAAGATCGTTAGGTAAACTGCCTGCATGTGAAAATGACTGAAATGTGGTTTGAAAGGACGTTATACTCATAGAACAACGCCGACAAATGGTACTATGTGTTATAAAAAAACTGTGGTTCATAATATAAAAGGCATGGTAGCTTGGTTATCCTGACGGATTAGAGGATAGTTAATACTTGCAGTATATTTTTACCATCCTCAAAGGGGAATTCGCAATAACTCTTTGAAAAAAGTGCTGTTTACTCACTAATCCATTTCTATCAAACCATGACCTACTACTGAAAACTTATTTTCAGTTACATGTTTGTGGAAATAATCTTCCAAAGACTTTTTCAACTCAGTCTCTGGTTAATATAGATCTACTTCTACATGATATATGTAAATTCTGCCTTTCAGCTGTGTGTTCAGAAATTGAGGATTCTGATAGAAGATTCTGACCAGAACTGTATGTATCTCTTCAATAAAAAAAAGTGCTAGCTTTCTGTTGTGGCTAAAATAAAGTCTATAAGGCATACTTTCTGCAACAGAATGAAGCTTCATTGTGTGACTGCCTTGCAGGTTTTTCTGACTGCAAAGATCAAGTTTGCAATATGTCTTGACGCAGCAAGAGTTATTCTCACAATTTTTAGCTTTAAATACCAATTTAACAAATGATCTGTTCCTACATAGACCAGGAAACATTTAACTTTAAATTTTACTCACATAGATAAAGTAGAAAAGTGGAACACACAACCAACACAGGTTGAATTTAATGGAGTTTATTTATTCAAAATTTACTTCAAACCAGGTGAAATTAATCCATAGATTATGCCATTCTTTTACCAGTACAAAAGTAGTTCTTAGGCTGTCATGCTTTTCATTTGTACAGAAATGGATTTTTACTGTCTTGTGTTTGTAGTGAAGTACCTTGGTTTGCTGGCGATGTCAAAGATTCTACAAACACATCCGAAATCAGTACAGACACATAAGGACTTGGTACTGCAATGTTTAGATGACAAAGATGAGTCTATCAGATTTAGAGCTCTGGACCTGCTGTATGGAATGGTAAGTGAGGTATTTTTGTATGGTATTGTAGGTGAATTTAGCAGGTCTGTTGTATGGAATGGTAAGTGAAAATAGAAGTTCTGCTGTATAGTAAGGTAGGTGAATTTAGCAGGTCATCTGTATGGAATGGTAAGTTCATATAGAAGTTCTGCTGTATGGTTTGGTAGGTGAATTTAGCAGGTCAGTGAGGAGCTTTTCTGTGTGGGATTGAAAGTAAAAAGTTTGGGTGTATGGCATCGTAAGCGAAAAACTCAAAATGACAAGAGTTTATATAAATAGGACATGCCAGTTCCCAATATTAAAAATATTGTGTAGTTGGATGCAATAATATATTTGCACTTGCAGATGGTAGTTGTGGATTTTGACACACAAATATTAAGTTTATTCATACATTAAAAAAGAGCTGCGTAGGACCCCTTTCTTTGAGGCAATTGTTTTGCTAGCTCATTGGTTTGGTGCTGGCTACCTACCATTGTGTCCTAGGTTTGATACCTGGTGTCGGCATGTGGGATAGTTATGTGGTCACCAAGCCGGACAAGATGGTTTTCTCTGGGTACTCGGGGGTTTCCTCCATGGTAAAAGATCAAGACGACATGACCATCTGTGCCAACGAGCATGATCTAGCATAAATTTTATATTTTCAGTTGCAATCATTGTAAAATAAAAAAAGTTTAAACCTTAAAACACTAAAGCAGTTACAGTAAGTAGTTGTGTCTTGTTGCATACTTCAGGTATCAAAGAAGAACCTGATGGAGATTGTAAAGAAGTTGATGATACACATGGACAAAGCTGAAGGAACAAACTACAGAGATGAGCTACTTGCCAAAATTGTTGAAATTTGTTCACAGTCCAATTACCAGTATGTTACAAACTTTGAATGGTAAGTGGTAATTTTCAATTCTGTTTCGTGAATTTCTGTAAACATCTGATTAAGTGGTTTAGAAAATTCATGAATTAAGAGGATATGCTAGGGTAATATGGCTGTGAGAGATGCTATTAAATTGATGTTATCAAAGTGATTCTTGTTTAGTTTATACTTATTTATTTATTCTTGATTGCAAAAGAAGTTCTTACAACTTCGATTAATCATTCCCAAGACTGATTCTACATAAAATCAATCTTGAAGAGAGAGAGAAGCAATTTTGAAATATCAATGTTTTGCCCAAGGCACTGGTTGGAAAGGAACCTTCTTGTTTCTTGTGATTTGATGTTGTTAAGCATATGAAAATCTTTTTGTCTAACAAAATTTCATATTGTGCTAGTATAGCATGTATACACTGATGATAGTGTTTTTTCAAAACAAATTTCTGACAGTACTTTTGCTAGAATTTCAGAAATTTGAGTCTGGACTCTAGGTGAGGCGTTCACAAAAATCCCCACTTGGATCAGAGTGTATATTTTGTGTTTCCTACAGGTATGTGAGTATTCTGGTAGAGCTGACTCGTATGGAGGGTACTAGACATGGTCGTCTCATTGCATCTCAGATGTTAGATGTAGCAATCAGGGTACAGGCTATACGCTCATTTGCAGTCGCACAAATGGTACGCTATATCTTATCATTAGTAATTAAGACGTGTTTCATAGATTTTGAAAATTGTATGCTTCTATACCTTTAGACTGATATTGTAAATCATGAAATATTTGCGAGAACTTTATTTTCATGTTGTTTCTAAAGAGCACTTATTCGCGTATTTTTCATTGTGCTAATTCAGCATTCTCAGGAAATGATCGCTATTGTTACGACAATGTGAGCTGGTGGGAGGGCTTGTTTTGGAATTCATGGTCTCCTGAATTTACCTGGAGATAAAAAATCATGAACCTTTTGTCTTCCGAATTCTTATGTATTGTTGATATGTCAACATAGGAAATAATTTATAGTGTAAGTGGGTGTCATTCAATAACTTTCATTTATACTGACACTGCTAAAACAGGAAGTCGTGAGACATGGACATTTTATGTCTTAGGTATGACATAGAAAAGATGACAACCCATTGTGTACTTTTGTTAAATGATGTGTTTAATCACAGGAAGTTGATATTTTGTTAAAAAAATAAAAATGATCAATGTATCTTGCGAAAAAAAATCACCCCTCTCTATATATAAACACCAGGAATGCAATGCCATCCGTACCCCACCCACTTCTCCCATACAAGAACATTTTTTGTAACAAACTGACAACTGGGTTTTCTGGTCTAGACAGTTAAAGTGTTTAAAATTATCACAGAATCTGTCCTTACTTTCAATTTATCGTTGTTTTAACTACTGAAAAAGCATCTCTTTTGCGAAATTTGCCAACACGTTGACTCCATGTGGTGACAAAATATCAACTTCCTGTGGTTTAATATTGAACTCGCTGCAGAGGTTGTCACAACTATATTTTGCTGAGTAATTAATAATTTTGGATGCTATTGGGTGACAGATAAATCTAGATAGATTTGTTCATTTCAGGCTGTGCTGCTGGAAAATGCTCATCTATTGGCCAACAACTCACAGAGAAATGGTATCTGTGAAGTACTGTATGCTGCTGCATGGTTGTGCGGAGAATTTCCAGAGTAAGTGATAGATATTGCAATTTATCTTATTTCACTGGACTGAATACACTACTGCCTAATTTTTTACATGAGTTAAGTAAAATAAAAACATGTATTATATTTTAAGTATGTACTATATGTACACAAATAGGGCAGAAATCTTTCAAACTTTTCAAAATTTCAAACTGGGGTACTTACAATTCAGAATTTTGAAGTAGAGGACTCAGGTAGGGTCACTGAAATCAAGTAATATACATGTATAATGCAGTAAATATTATGTAAATACTTAAGAATGAAAAGATGGGTCATTTTTTTGTACAACTTTTTAAACTGTGACATCAGGTTAGATAGGTGATTGGTTCAGGTCAATGCTCTCTGTTCTAACATAAGACAGCAGTTTCAAGTTTCTTTAGTCAATCTTAAGTGTTGCCAGTATTGTCTGGGATAATTAACACTGGTCAGATGCTATATGGGAGATGCTGATGTATGTGGTTCAAATCCTCAGTCTCCTTCATTCATCTATTCTGTGATGTTTTATGAACTAAATGCTTAGAAGATGTGCTAGGGTCTGCTATCCGCATCTGTCTCTTCAACCTTCGCCTGTCAGGGTCTTGGCACGTGAAATCCTAGTGTCGGCTGTGTCTATAAACAATCTACATGAAGAGGAAGCTAAGTACCTGTCTTTTAAGAAGTTGCTTTGTTTTAAGTCTTATTTCGTATTTTAGCTGTGTAAACATATACATGTATAACATGTTTATTGATTTATTGTCATACAGTGAGCTAACTGATCCAAAGGGTGTGCTTGATTCTATGCTGAAACCAAAGATTACAGCATTACCAGGCCATATCCAGAGTGTGTATGTTCAGAACAGTATTAAGCTGTACGCTAATGTAATCAAGCGAGCTGAGGAGGAGAATGACACTGAGGTTGTGAAGGAAGTTGGTGAAATGCTCCAAGAAAAATTGCCCATTTTTGTTCAAAGTTCAGACCTGGAGGTTCAAGAAAGGGTGAGATATTGAAATCTGACCTTTGTTCAATGGCTGTCAACTTCAAAAATAAATTTATAAGGAAACTTTAGTATGAATCAATAATGTTAGTAAACAGTAGAAGCCAAAAGTTTGATAAAATGCAGTTTCCAAACTAAGTGTTACTTTACAGTAAGAATTGTAAGATAGATGTATTCATTTATTGGGTTTGAACTCAGAAATAGTCTTTTTATAATGCACTTATCAATGTTCTCTTTATATGGACTAGATATACAGACTAATCTTTCATTGATAGTGGTCGCAATGGAATGCCGTTGGTTTCCACTACGCAGGGCCTATTAATTCAGTTGTTTCAAGATTAAATGAATTAATGTAACAAGAAGGTACTAAATTCAAATATAATTGAGTTCACTGAAACTTAACCAGGAGACACTTGTGTTTGCAGGCATGTTGTATGGTGCAGCTAGTCAAATATGTGCTCAAACTTCACGACAAAGGTGCTACTGTGACAGGAATAGCCGAGGAGGTCACCACACTGTTTGCCGGAGAACTGAATCCTGTTGCACCTAAAGCTCAAAAGAAAGTCCCGGTACCAGAAGGGTAAGATATTTCATTTTTATGTCGCAGTTCATGTACGATAATTGGACATGTTGGAAGCACTTGTTTCTCTGTAAATGTTTACATTACTAAAAAGGTAGTAGCATATATCCGTTACATGGATGTTTAAGAACCAATTTTAACTACCGGTATTTCTAAAATTTGAAAGACTGCGTCTATTGTGTGGTTAGAGTAGCTGACTTTAAATCATTGTAACTTCTCATTGATGGAGGATGATTGGTTCGACTTTAGCCAGAGACCATGTGTATTTGTTTAAGATAATTTGCTTTGTCTTGTGAAGGATAATGGTCTAGTGCTGTTCTTGCCTCGGAAACATAGTTAGGAAATCTGCTCACCTGTACAAAATTAAATACTTCTGAAACTGCTGGTAAACTCTTAAGACAACACAACAAACTAAAAAGATGTCCTTATCTGTCCTGAAATGTGAGAAGTAGTGAAAAGTCTCCTGAATGAAAAATTCACTGCTGAACTAAGAACAGTGTAGACCTTTAGCAGAGCGGACAGATCAACAAACTGGGATGATGATGAACTATTGTATCAGCTTCCTTATATACAGATAAAATAGTTCCGTTTCAACCCGTCCATAGGTAGAAATACTTTCGTCATAACTTGTTATTATTACGTAAGTATGTCATATATGTCATCTATTTTAACTGGCTAAAAGTTTAATATTTTGAGTGTTGCCATTAATTAGGAGAAATGTTTGTTTCAGATTGGATCTAGATGCTTGGATCAATGATCCTCCGTCAGAGAGCTCAGATGATGAGGACCGCCATGTTGGTAGCTCCATATTCTTGCCCCCTGGCATTGAGGATCATAGGTATATTCTTCACTATATGATATGGAGAAATCTGCTATGACGGACAATCATTCAGACTTCTCACACAAAGATTTTGGTAAAAAATGGCTGTATTGTTAATGAATTGGGAGCCGCCTTCTGTATGAAACTGACAAAGCAATAAATGGTATAGAGATATAGCTGTTACATGAAAATTTGCACCAAAAAATGACAAAGCGTTGCAAACGTCTTTGAAGATAAAGTTTTTTGTTTTTTCTTAGCTTTTAATTGATTTTAAGTAACAGTTGTTACTGTGTATTTTACTGAAGATGAATAACAACATTTTGAGGAAGCAAGTTCTATGTTAAGTTCTTAACCAGTTATAATTAAAAAAGATTAATTGGAAAATAGGCTTTCATATATTTTACATGTATAGGTATCCAGTACATACAGGTATATATGTATGTTATTGCAGGTCATTTTACCCTGCTGAACCTAGCCAGAAAGTGAAGGAAATGACTGAGGAAGAATTAAGTAAAGTAAGTATATATTAGTCATACGGGGTCTGGTTTTAGTGACTTCACCAGGGGAGAAATCCCAGGGTCGGCCTGGACTATAAACATTTTTTAAAAAAAAGTATATATTTATATACTGAACAACTTTAAAAACACAACCTTTCTAATAAGTCATAGATTTCGAGCAGTGGATTTGAACATCATATACAAAATTTTTGAGGTTTTCAAATAAAATTATGCTTTAATTTTGTAATGCACTTGTTGGATAAAACCAAGGAATGGCAAAAAGTATGATTTTCTCGAATTTTTACAAATTACGCTAGCAGTTACAACAAAATACTCGTCTAATCCCTGGTTGTGTTTTTAATGTTGTTATATGACAGGTGTAGTGTAAACGTATCTGCTTTACAGCAATGATAAATTAATGTTCTGACCACTAATAATAAGACTTACTTTGTTTGACTCCACCAGTTCCAAGCAGCATCAGCACCAAAAGAAGGGATTGTAAAGGTTTTAGGTCAGATCTTGCTGACTAGAGTGGAAAATGTCCATGCAGATGTGTAGAATCAACTGAGTTTCCAACGACTCTTCTCAATATTTACACGAGAGTGAAGTGCAAAGAACTTTGGTTGCATCGATATACCAAGCTATTTTGTATTAGATAAAGACACAGTTAAAAGTCTGAACAAGCAGCAAGAATGTATATGACATTTTGCAATATTTTAGATGTAGAAAGAGATAAGATTAGATTTGTAGTTTGAAATTATATTAGTTAGGATCTGTCTGTCTTCAATTTTAGGCTCGTGACCAGAGGAAGGCTGAACAGGAGCATAACCCTAACTACCTCAAGGGCGCTGTGAAGGTAATAAGGGGTTTTAGTGGGAGAAAAAATTGATGTGTTAACTCACTGTGTACGTATTTGAATTAGCGAAGACAACTTTTTGTGGATAGGTTCATTTTTGGAGGCTTGTAGATATTTTAGTGCAATTAAGAATTTGTGGGCACAAATCAATATGTGGAGATATATGTGTAGAAATAAATACGCTGAAGGATGAATCCGTGAACAGATGATCGTATATATAGTGAAAATCAGAACCCTTTAATTATATCAGCACATAAAGTAATCTTTATCCTCTTTTCTAACTTCAGAGAGAAAGATCAGGTCTGGTTGACTCGTCTTCTGGTGTCCCAGTAGCTCCTATTGATTTAACAGTGCCACTTCATGTACCAGGTAATTTGAAATGTTTCGTCTGTGTTAGAACAGATTAGCTTTTGATTTAAAGTCTTCTCGGGGCTATTGGACTTTGTTTAGGGTTTCATGTATCCTTTTAAAAGATCAGCTTTGTCAATTGATATGAATTAAGAAGTTTTTGCAGTGTTTTATATGACTTTTGATTTAAAAAAAGTTCTGACTTACATGTTTAAATTTGAAAGAGCAAATAGTGCCATGCCGAATTAAGGTGGGTAGTTTTTCTTTACGAATCATATTTTGTAATATAAGCTGAGTTGATTTCTTGCTTAAGAAAAATTGACATTCAAGCACTTACACAGACTCAAGTTTTTGTCTTCATTCTAAAGGTATTAACTCTGACAAGTACATGCAAATGGAAGCGGACTCGAGAAGGAAGAAGCAGTCCAAGAAAAAGAAGCGTAAGAAGAAGAAAGGAGTAGAAAGTGATGAAGAAGACATTCCACAACAGCACCAAGTTAGCTCTGTAGTCGAGATGCCAGAGGTTAGCAGACAAGTTTTCATAATTGAATGCATTGTAATGTTGGTGATCTTTGAATAATTGACCCTTCAGTTGAAAATTCTTCTTTATCATTGATGTATGCAACAACTTTTTCCTTCCAATCAAACTATATGTCTGCAGTTAGCAAAATTTGTAACATATGGTGTGTCTTCTACCACCATGATTTTGAACATGAATTTGATATTTGAAATCCAGCTTATGGTATGCTAATCTTGATTATTAGGAGTTGTTAACATTGGTGTATTTTATGTTTAAAATGTATATAAACTTTAAAAGAGCAAGTTAGTTGGTTATAATTTTTGCATATGGAGAATCAGAAGTCTTGTGGTTCTTTTATATTCAATATATTTTATCAATGAAACAAATTGCAGAAATATTCATTACATTTAAATGATTGTTTCATTATTTATGCATGTATAATTTCACATGATTTCAGGGAGCAAACAATGTCTCGGACAGGGAGGAGGAGGGAGATGAATTATACAAGAAACTGGACATCGATTTAGATGAGTATGTAATCTTACAGGTTTTTTTTTTTTCATGGATTTAGATGACACTTTCTAGATATAATATTGTTCGGTTACATGTTATCACTTTCGTGAATGACATTTGCACATATAGGTTTAACTCAACAATGTCGGCAATAGTCAGTCAGATACAACATTTTAACATTGTGGTGGTTACCCTTACTATCTTGAAATAAATGAAGCTGGACAATTTTGACTGAGAAATTCAGTATTTCTTGAAACCAGCTCTGGTGTGAAAACCAACTTGTTTTACATGGACCTTAAAGACCATGATACTATTGACTTTTTAAATACTTACTTCAGTTACTCTAAGTTAGAGATACACTCACAAACCATAGGTTTGTGCACAAACCTATTTTACTGTAAATAACTAGACTTGACATAACTAAGAGAGGGAGAGTTTGGTGATTATGTCGGGACTCCTTTCAGTTTATGCTTGAACTATGTACAGTTTATGTGTTTATGCAAAAACTACTTACTGCTGGATATATTTACTGTTAATGCTGAAACTTTTACTGTTTGTGTTGGAACTATTGACTGTGTATGCCAGATCTATTTTCTGCTAGATCTATTTACTGTTTATGCCTAGCTTTCCACCATTTCAGACCTTTACAGCCTAATGAAATCCTGCCAGTGCGGACCCATAGGATAGTGTCCGATCGGGCTGTGTCTCCAAGTGAAGAAGGAACGGAGAAGAAGAAGAGTAAACATAGAAAAGAAAAAGAAAGTAAAAAGGACAAGAAAAAAAGGAAAGAAGAAAGGAAAGAGGAAAAGGTTAATTTTCCCTGCATTATTTTACTAAAGTTTAAAGTGCCAGGATTACTTTAAATGTACTCATATAGAATAGTGAATTTACTGATACAATGAAAGAGATGTGTTCTATTTACATGTACATTGTACTCTAAAATAATGTTAATGTCTGTTTTTTTCTTATATATTCTGTTAATTGTCATGAAAAACTTCTGTCAGGAAGCATTTTATTATGCAACATCATTGAAAAAATACAGTACTCTATACATAACTGCCTTCAGTGACTACCCATACTGTTTACTTACAAATAAGGCAATATACTTGTAACTGGTACCTATGTCTTACAGAAAAAGCATAAGAAGAAATCGTTGAAGTTGGCAGCAGAAGCAGAACCCAGTTTAATGATGGAGGACCATGAAGTTATTGAAGGTGACAACACTCCTCTACAGTCTCCAAGAGATACTGCTCCAACAATGGTCAATAATATAGATGAGAAACCAGTCGTAAATGGGGAAAAGGTAAACACAACCTCGGTCTGATTTAGTAGTTAGGAACTGTTTTAAGTATTCCATATCGACCCCACTGAATGAAGTAGATTGAACTCTAGGTCTACACTCTGTTCACAGGATGTTCTAGATTCTGCTTATGAATAACTTGGAGGTGGCGCAGTGGTAGCGCCTTCACCTCAGGATTGAAGGGCCCTGGGTTTGATCCCTACCCTCGCCATGTCGGTAGTATACTTAGGCAAGACATAAATTATTCAACATTACCTCTCTCTCTTCAAGGTTGATTCCATCTGGAATGAGTCTCGAGAGCGATTAATATAAGTTGTAAGAACTTGTTTCGCAATTGAGAATAAATTAATTAGTATAAACTATGAATAACTTGGAACATGCATAGACTTTATGCATAGAGTTTTAAAGACAAATGAATACCATCTGTTTATGTTAAGTCAGCAGATGATGTCAAGCTCACAGTTCTGCAAAAATTGTGGCTATACATTTCATCTGTGCCGGTATATACCCGCATAGGCCAGTATATTCGTTTCATATAGCCAGGGGGTATCTGGTGCATTATTGGCAAAGAAGTCTCAATATATTCGCATACACTGGTGTATGCTCGGTATAAGCCAGATAAAGGCTAGTGTGGATGAAATGTATAGCCCCATTGAAAGAGAATTTCTTAGCAGTATGTTTAAAGATTTCGGCTTTTATAAAACCATAAAAGAAATTTAAAAAGGTCTGTTTGATATTCAGATGAATGACCTTGACTTCTGGTTGTCTGGAAATGATGCTAAGACGGACAGTAAACCATCTGAGAGCCCCAGTGAGGAACCGGTCAAGGTCAAGGTCTCTCATGTACCAGAACTATCTTCTGAAGAAGAGGAAGTAAAGGTAAGTAACTCTGCTCAAAGCTGTTTTTATGTTAATCATCAGGAAAAGGAGTAAATACTGACTTATTAAGTTACTTTGAATTGGTTGAAAAATACATTATAAAACTAGACTTTCTAGATTTATACTTTTAATCCACAGGATCAAGGCAATTTCTTAAATGAATCTTTAGCTTTCTTAACGTTGGTTGAATGTTTATTTTGTACCTGTGAATTGTATAATGGAACTGTCATCCTTTAAGAAGTGAAGTTGATACCTATTAATCTTGGGTTGGCTCAATAGGTAGACCATGAGACTTGTAATCTCAGGGTTGTGGGTTTGATTCCCAGGGCTGACCAACTATAATAACTAACAGTCTTTCGGATGAGACTTAAAACCAGGGTCCCATCATGTATTAGTGCTATACAGCTGACATGTAAAAGAACCAGGGGTGTCTCTGGAATTAGGATGGGACGCTTTCTGTATCTTGCACTATCCTCCGAAAACCTAAAATAACTAACCTCTTCTGGAGGCGTTGGTCATATAGATTATCCGGTACCAACGATAAAACTCTTATTTACATACATTTTTATCATACATTGTATGTAGTCTTAACATTCTTTCGTCAGATGGTTTTCTATGCTCAGGTTCCTCGAGTTCTGACCAGAAGTTGTTACGGTATTTAAAAATGTAACATACACGCCGGAGCCTGCCACACTGCCCTTATACTACAGCACCTATCGTAAGAAATTAGATGGAAAATTACTTTATTAACGAAACCCCATTTTGACCCTTTTAGAACCTTGCACCAGCTTATTATGATGGTCAGTGTAATTATGTTTACATTAGTTCTACCTTCCAGGTTCTTCATGTCGGAGCAGGTCCGCATACATTTCTGTCTGTTGTATTTTACAGACACATTCCAAAAAGAAGAAAAAAGAGAAGAAAGAGAAACGAGAAAAGAGAGATAAAAAGGAGAAAAAGAAGTCTAAAAATAGATTAAATGCAGATGGATATGAGGAAGCAGGGGGGATAACCACACCATCTAAAGAGGAAGTGTCTCCCTCAGTGCTTGATACTCCAGTAAACGCCAAGGTATACTTAAACAAAGAGTAACAGAGTTTATAGAAATCTTTCATGCTATGGAGGAGAGAGGAAAGTTTTGTCAAGTGTTCTTTCAAGTCCAGTAAAATTTGATTAGACATATCAATATATGGGATAGATGAAGATTCTGAAGGATAAAATCTTACAAACCATTCTTGATCAAGTCTTTTGGTTACAGTAATGGTCTCTTTTTTTACGAGTCTTATGTCACAAAGTCTCATAATTCACCCTGTGTTAATTTCATAAGTAATCTCTCTGGATGGATTTTGGCAAGTCAGAAATGGCAAAAATAGCAAAATTAGTACTATTTAAAAGATGTTTTTATATACTTATTTATTTATTCTCGATTGTGAAACAATTTCTTACAACTTGGATAACTAGTTCTCAAGACTCTTTCCGTGTGGAATTAACCTTGAAGAGAGAGCAGCAATGTGGTATTATCTATGTCTTGCCTAAGAACACTACTACCGACATGGCTGTGATTGGGATTGAACCCGGGGCCCTTTGGTCCCACTGCACCACTGCGGCTCCACTTGTTTAAAAGATAACTCACATTGTACAGATGTCTTCTTTCTATCTTTCAGCCAATGTCCAGTTACAGACTGTTAGCAGAGAATACAAGTATCAAAATGGTAAGTTTTCAAATCTTTGCAAGTTTAAGCATCAACATTTAGTCACTTCTGGTGTAATATTATACGTCATACTTAGGTTTTAATCCTTTTGCTTTTACTGTTTTTTTTTTTTTTTTACAAGTACTTATTTATTTCATCAATTGCAAAACAGGTTCTTGCGACTTATATTTGTCACTCTTGAGACATCTTACGAGATTGATCCAATGGTTTATCAGACAGAGAGCCAGTAATTTACGTTACTGGTACCCATCAACAGCCTAGAGGACTGAGGAGCATTTGGTATCATGTGTCTGGCCCCAAGTCTCGTCTCAAATCGTCTGGCTATGAGTTGAATCAGAAATGATTTTCTCTAACAATACAAGTTTCCGGATTCTTTAATACAGGATTAGCTTTTGTTAAATCCATTTGATGAAAGTTGAATGTGGCATTTTAGAAGTTTTCTTTTTTCTTTCAGATGTATGAGACAAGAGTTAGTCCGCAGAGAAATGACCAAATAGTATTGTCAGTTGTGTTTACCAACCTCACCAGCAGCCATATAAAAAGCCTGGAGTTCAATGTGATGGATACACTTAATACCAAACTTAACAGAGGGGTAAGCCTCGTGTTTGTTATCTTTATATAAAAAAGAAACTTTTAGACACAAAGATTTGAAATTTACTGTAAATGCGTTTATAATCAAAGGCATGAAATTTTGTCATCTTCAAAAAAATATGAAAATTTTGTTGACCCATGCAAGTCAAGATGATATACTTTGTTGTTCTACGAAAAATATGAAAATTTTTGGGAATATAAAATCTGCAGGTCTTATGTTCTGCTCTTCACCCATGAATCCCAGAAAAATTTGTGCCCAGCAAAAAGTGATGTTTCATAATATTGGTTGATGATTTAAAAACATTTAGTGTTGCCTCTGCCCAGCACCTATGCTCGATGTTTTTTTACCTGTTGAGAACTTTGTTTACAATCCTTACAGTAATTACTTCTTGCATTGGTTTATTGGTTTAATTTGTAAAGAAAAGATTTGTGTAAAACCTGGCTATTTTCAGTGTCAGAATAGGCCAGGGAGACAGCAAAAACTCAAATACAATGGTAATTTCTGAATCAATGTATAACTCGTTTTTTCTTTGAACTTTTCTATTTTCAATTATGTCTTTCAGTGAACTTATTAATTGCTTATACTTACAGATAGGACAGTCTTCCCATGATGCTGTCCAAGTACCATTTGTGCTTCCAGCTGGGGTCGGTAACGAGGGTCAGTTCGCCTTCTCTGTAGACAGTATAGCACAACCTTCCAAAATGAAAGGAACTTTGACCTACATAGTCAAGGTAAGGAAACAGTTTTATGCATATATTGTTCTTCTAGTGTATCTGTGATAGAAGGGTCTTGTTAAAATATATGTTCATTGCAGTTGGAAGCTCAGTCTGCCGTTTGAGAAAAGTGATTAGGTTTATTTACTTTTATTTGCTCACCTTGTCCTGCTGAATGTCTGTCAAGTCTTGTCCATATTTCAGTTTGCAGAGTGCCATTATTGACTCATTGGCATGAATACTGAAAATAAACGAAATGTTACTTATAATGAGAAGGCTGATTATTAGTGGCAGAGGCAGAATTTTTTGCCAACAGCAGTGAAAGAGTTAAGCAGAAAACTGTTGTTTGCAATTTTCACCACTTTGTTTTCTTTTGATTTTGTAGACCGAGGAGGGGTCAACGCATGATAAATTAGATTTCCGGCTGGAATTTCCTTGTAGTGCTTTCCTGGTGGCAATGCCATGTAAAGGGTAAGACATCTTTATAGTAGATCTTAAAGTTCCGCTATTGAGACAACCCTAGATATTAAAACCAGACATTTCAGAACCAAATGCTCATTTTCTTAATAAAACAATCTCGCTAATAAGACATATTCATTATGGTAGTAAGACCACTTTTTTGCTGGTCTAAACAGGAACTTTACTGTAGTATGGTTCAATTAAATTGATTCTGGGTTTATTCAAATATTTTAAGATTTGGATAGGTTGTGAGATGAGTTTCAGATGATCTTTTGTATTTTTCAGGCCAGACTTTACATCATTATTGGGTTCTGGGGATCTTACTGAGAAATCTACACTGAAGTGTTCACCGCTAGATCCAAATTTAGATGTCTCTTTGCTTAGAATTTGCTTCTATAATCATTTTAAAGGTTGGTATACAGTGTTTGTTAGTCATTTTTTGTTGATAAGCAATGTCTGTTTGTATACAGTGTTTGTTGGTATATAGTGTTTATTGGTATACAGTGTTTGTTAGTCAGTGATTGTTAGTATACAATGTTTGTTAGTGTTTGTTGGTATACAGTGTGTGTTAGATAGTGTTTGTTGGTTACAGTGTATACAATGTTTGTTGGTATGCAATATTTGTCTGATTAGTGATGGTGATGCATATAAGTAGAGGTTACTAACTTTGCAAGATGGCTGACACTAAACACTTTCTGCTGTTAGCACAGAGAATGCATTCTCTCTATATGAGAAAGTTGGCAGTTTCTTACAGACAATAAGGGTCTAAGTGGACTTGCCCAAGATTAATGGTTATGTAAATTGCCCTCCTGCAAAAATACTTTAATACTGTTGAACAGGATCTTAAAGCATAAAAGAAAATGCATTGATCAGTATAAAGTCTATTTACAAGTATTGGAGAAGTCTTGTAACAAAATTCAGGCAGAGACTGTCATCTGACTGATCATTCAATGTCACAGGTTTGTTCAATGTCACAGGTTTGATCATTCAAGGTCACAGAGTTGATCATTCAAGGTCACAGGTTTGATCTTCAAGGTCACAGGTTTGCATCCAAGTATGATTGAAAGGTAGCATTTTGAGCAAATTGAAACCAGTTTATCAAGGACATTGCCCTTATATTCAAAGAGTTTTCTATCAATGTATTTTCAGTTGTTGAAAAAGTCGACAGCAGTGCCTCATTATACAGCCGTTCTATACAAGGCCATCATGTGTGTTTACTAGTCAAGTCTGTAAGTAATTTTACAGTTTTCATTGCTGAGTTACTATATAGTGTGATATGTACCAGAATAATGCATTGCTATTTTCTCTTATTGTCATATGTATCTATGTATCTTCTGTTTTCATTGGCTGATACAATACATTTGGTTAATTTGACAGATTAAAGGCCATGAACTTGTAAAAGGATTTTCCATTTGTTAAAATATCAGATTTTTGTCATGCACTTCCAGGGTAAGGCTAAACTTTAAATAGATTCTCAGTGTGTGTAATATGTATAATATGGAAATATGCCAGACAAAATAATATCGTCATTATCACAAATGTGTTCATTTAATATCTTGGAGCTTTGAATTGATTTTCAGAATAATGGCGAATTAGCTGTGGATGGAAAGTGTTCAGAAGGCTCCCTCCTGTCTAATGTATTAGGTGATATAAAAACGTCACTTACCAGTGAACTGTTGTAGCATAAAACAAGGAACAAATCAGGTTCATGTAGTGCTTAGAGGTGTAGAAGGACTGCCGAATACACGTGTCAAAATTGATCAGAATTATAATTTCAGTAATTTTCTCTATACGAATATACTGTTCATTATATATATATATATATATATATATATATATACAAGTCACATAAATTACTTTTGGAAATGTATAAACCACACTGCATGGATAAAGACCGGAAACCTTTTATTTGCTGTAGATCCAGATCACTCTGCCAGATATCTATTTGTAAGAAAATGAATCAGGAAAGGAAAGTCTCTACAATAGGACTTTTCCATCAGGAAAGAGTGGAAATACATGTGTAGTGCAGAGAACATGGTAGGACTTTAAGGCTAGTTACATGTATTTCCTTGTGTTGCAGTTTTCGACAATTTGACTTGCTTTCAGGTTTGCAGTATCGTAAAATGTGAAAATTTTCTATATATTTGACAGCTTGTAAAACCCCATTCTATTAATACTTTTTTTAATTATTTATAAAAAGAACTCTCCAAATTTAAATCGCCACTTTTGCAACGTGCATTTAGTAGTTGCTAATGCAGAAAGAATTTTTTTTTAAAAAGCTCTGATAGAATTGGTAGATCAAACTAGTGTATTTGTTCCCTTGAAATTGATACTGGTGATATAATATGATGTATAGATTGATGCTGGTACATGCATTATGTATGGTTGCTATGGTAACTTACGCTATTAATGGACTGCTTATTGTAAGATATCTTTTCCAAAATCCTGTGATTACGCAATTGTCCAGAATTTTTCCATACAAAAGTATGGATTATTTACATGTGTATGATTGTATAGAATGTTTCCATACAAAAGATTCGCTAGAAAATTTCCATACAAATAATTGTGGTATCATTAAGTAAATTGTGATAATCGTGTTTTTTTTTTGAAAGCATGTTCATGAGAGAGATTTATATTGAAAGACAAGTTATATTTATTTGTGCAAATGTTGTATAGAACAAAGCATCCCTTCAGTGTATCATGTTTGGAACCTAGAACAGATAGGAATTACTACAATCTTGATGCACTAAAAGGACAAATTATTTGTTTAACATGGTACTGTTGAAGTAAAAATGTTGTTGTACATAACATAAAAATACTTTAATGTACTGTATATTGAGAAATTTTCGTGCAACAAAAATTTTGCGGTTTTGTGAGCAAGTTTTATATTCACAAAAGGAGAATTCCCTAATCATAGATCTATGTGAAATGAATCTTTCACAAGATCTTTCAATGAGTTTAGTGGGAAATTCACTAAATAGTTCAAATTAAATTGTCACGAATGGTACCCAATTTACATTATATGCTGTAATTTTTAGTAATCTTTGTATCAAAAATTGCTTACAAATCTTTCAAAATTAGTTGTTTACTGAAATTATAAGGTGATTTATCGTACTTGCAGTTTACCACAACTTCACATGTTAAGAGTCTTGGCAATTTCCCAAGAATAAACATAGCTGGCTTAGAGGTTTCTGAAAAACTTGTGGTAAAAAATATGTGTTATGATGTCGAATAATTGTTTGATACTGTTCATACAGTCTGAATTCATCGTGCATTTATTAATGTGGCTTTCTCTCAAGTTATTGTCTGCTTTTATCAAGTTCATTTGAATCTGAACTGCGATTTGGAAATGATGTGATTTTTAACTAAAAAACATGATGTTTTCATTCTAAAGGATTTTGTTTTTCTTAAAAAATGTCCTGTCTTTGTTGTGAAGGCTTGAGTGAAATTATGTATGGTAAACACCTTGATTACTTACATGCTGTTACAATTTCTTGATACCAAAGAATTAAGTGCAACAGATCATTCATTCATTACGCCAAAGAATCCAGTATGACAGAATGATCTCTACTGAACTGTGGCACAAGCATGTGAGTTTTCATACTGGCAGTTAAAACTACATAGTCATGGTGTGACGCACAATGTGCAAGATACAGAATGTGTCCCTTTATAGAGACACCCCTGGCTCTTTCACATGCCAGGTGTACAGCATGGATACATCAGACCTCAGTTTTAGGTCTTATCTGAAAGACCATTAGTTAGTGGAGGAGCGGGGATCGAATCTGCGATCTCTGGATTACAAGTCCTGCACCTTGACCACTGATCTGCTCATATGCCACAGTTCTTCCTCTACAATAAAGTTAAGCACGCTCAAGCAGTCAACAAGTGTGACATGCTCACACTTTCGAGTCCAAGATAGATAATTATGTGATATAATGGTCTCATTGTTTTGTATAACAATATACTACACTGACCCAAAATGAAAACGTTTTTTACTATGCATGAGAAACACCAATACCTCATAATGCAGGAGGTGGAATTCAATCATTTGTAAAAATGTTAAACTTTATTAGTTGGGGAGTTGAGTTTATCAAAAAAATAATAAAAATCATCGCAGGAGCTTTCAGACATAAGGTCATGAATTCAACTATGTATTCAATTCAAAGGGAGGTAATTTAAGAATTTGAGTCTTTGGAGTCTCGACCCTCGCTGTTGCATTGTGTTTTCATAAAACATTGTTGAGTTTTTAGCTCACCTGGCTTCGCCAGATAAATGACTAACTTTTAGGCCTTTTATCGCTTTTATTACTTGTCTTTTTTTACAGAGTCGGAGTGAAATACAATGATTTAATATTTTGTTGATATTTGTATAATAAAGGTGTAAAGTTTTCATTTTGGGTGAGTGTATATCATATGCCAGATCCACTATAATTGCTTTTTAATATCCATTTACCTGTCATTTAAAACAGTGATCATTTATCAGACGGGTTTAATTTAAGGTTGCAGTTTATTTTGTTGCAATACAGTATAACGGTAGTGCTAAGTGTTTCATTCATTACACCAAAGAATTAAGTATTTCTGAAGTGAGGCACGAGTATGCGATTCTCTCTTACTTTATATACGACCAACACACAACATGCTTGATACAACTGTGACTAAATAATTCATATGAAAATATGCAAAAAGTGGTGAAATGAATATAGAGGTTATATAAATAGACAAGTGTATTTTATGGGGTCCAACACTTTTTTTTGGAAAAAGTATCTGTCTCAGATCCGCTACCTGTGTTGCAAGTAAATAAAAATGCATTAATCTTAACTTATTGCCAGTACTTACAAGACAATGTTTCGTTTTAAAACTTACATCAAATCCAGAACATGCCTAAATGAAGGGCGTATAAATACAAATCTATTAAAGTGCAATCATAAAGTATTATGTCTAGTTCTTGAATAAACCTTGGTGCAGCTATATATACATGTAGCTATATATTAAGTATACATATTATTTGTTATGCAATTTAAGTTTGTCTCTCTGTTTTCACCTGTTAAATAACACCTGGCAAACTGAACATTTTGGAATTTTTCTGTGAAGTTGATTTCTTGATGTTATTATGCCCCCCACAAAGTGGGGTGCATATAGCGTTGCACTTGTCCGTCCGTCCGTCAGTCCGTCAGTCCGTCAGTCCGTCCGTCCGTCCGTCCGTACGTCCCGAAATCTTGTGAACGCAACTCCTCTTAAACCGGATGGCAGATTTTGCTTAAACTTCCAGGGATGAACAACCTTAATGTGTAGATGGTAGTAAAGGAAGGAATTTTCGCGGCGACCAAATTTAACAGAATTATGGCCCTTTGTTGATTTTTTCACTATATATCTTGTGAACGCAACTCCTCTTAAACCGGATGGCAGATTTTGCTTAAACTTCCAGGGATGAACAACCTTAATGTGTAGATGGTAGTAAAGAAAGGAATTTTTGCTGCGACCAAATTTAACAGAATTATGGCCCTTTGTTGATTTTTTCACTATATACTATGTAGAAATTTTGTGAACGCAACTCCTCTTAAACCGGATGGCAGATTTTGCTTAAACTTCCAGGGATGAACAACCTTAATGTGTAGATGGCAGTAAAGGAAGGAATTTTTGTTGCGGCCAAATTTAACAGAATTATGGCCCTTTGTTGATTTTTTCACTATATACCATATAGAAATTTTGTGAACGCAACTCCTCTTAAACTGGTTGGCAGATTTTGCTTAAACTTCCAGGGATGAACAACCTTAATGTGTAGATGGTAGTAAAGGAAGGAATTTTTGTTGCGACCAAATTTAACAGAATTATGGCCCTTTGTTAAGTTTTTCACTATATACCATATAGAAATATTGTGAACGCAACTCCTCTTAAACCGGATGGCAGATTTTGCTTAAACTTCCAGGGATGAACAGCTTTAATGTGTAGATGGTAGTAAAGGAAGAAATTTTTGTTGCGACCAAATTTAACAGAATTATGGCCCTTTGTTGATTTTTTCACTATATACCATATAAATTTGTTGCGACCAAATTTAACAGAATTATGGCCCTTTGTTGATTTTTTCACTATATACCATATAAATAATTGAACATATAAATTTTACATTTGTAATTTAATTTAACATGTACATAAGGTTACCTGTAGATCATTTTAGGTATATGTACAGAAATGAAACAGTGGAATGAAAAAGTTCCACATAAAAATCTTACATACAGATATGCTTGCTCTTGTTTATGAGCACATCTGCACAGTGGGGGCATCCGTGTCCTTTGGACACAATTCTAGTGTTTGTTACAGCATTTCATAAGATAAAAGAGTTGTGAACACTAGCTCAATTTATTTGACTATGTGACAACTACTTACTACAGATGCTAGCTGATTAATAATACAAAATGTATAATAATGAATACAATTTTTTTAACTTTTGAATATTTCCAAATTCACAGTTTACCCATGATACTTACCATGTACAGATTGAGACCGTATTGATCACACCAGTTAGTTGAGTTGCAGTGGCAGAGTTTGTCTGAAATCAATTTTTGTTAAAGTTTGTAAGTTACAGTAATGTTTGAAATGTTATACATAATTCTTGACTTTGTACATGTATACAGAAAACAAAATGTATGATATTGTTAAAAATTGATTGGTAATTTGAAAATCGTCACTTTATAACCATTTTGTTGTGAAAACAAGTTCTATTAACTTACATTAGTCAGTATCAAGACACCAGCAGTAATGTTAACACTTGCTTGTCAGTTAGAGAGCTAGGAATTTACATGACTGGTTACCGTCTAAGGTTAGGCGGACTGTCGTGGGGTTTCTTGTGGATAGGACATCTTTTAGCCTGATAGGGAATTTAACCATGGACCTCAAATACAGTTGATGTAAAATTGAACTACAACACTTGGGCCTGATGCTGCAGTAAGCATGATTCTGCCCAAGAAAATTACAGCGTCAAGGTCATAACTTTCATCAGTAACAACAACAGTGATAATACTCAGAGGGATTATCTCACCAGTTTTCTTGACTTTCAGAAAATACTAGTACATGTTATAAGGAATTTCGTTATGTTTGTTTTTGTCACTTGTCTGTAAGTCATCAGCACGACTCGGCCACTCTTGTTACCTTGCCATATCCTTTGCCTTAGGTTAAAACCTATTCAACCAGAAACAAGTATGTCAAATGTATTTATAGAACATGCATTTTCATGTACTCCAGTGTCATATGTCTGTGAATATTAACCACTTCAAACTTTTCAGTCCATTATATGAGATGTGGTATTTGATACCGAAAGTCTATTAAAAGCAAAGGTCACTGTACCAACACAATTATGTGCAATCTTTTTTTGTTGTTGTTGAATGTTTTTATGTTCTGTATATATATAGTACATGTATGTTAATGCATATAGTTCATGTTATATCAGAGATACATGTATATAAATGTGATAAAAATGATGATAAAAATGATCATGAGCATTGTTGTGTTGAGGATGTCTTTGAGAAAACTGTGTTGTTTTTGTACACATACTGGAGAATATAGTTCTATGATTCAGAATTTTAAAATTCAGGAGTTTCTTTTTTTTGCTAACCACAATGTTCTGCACACCGATCATTATTATGCCATTTGAATTTTGTCGCACCTCTTCACCACAATTTTAATGTTACAGCTTTATATAAAAAAATGTGTATTTCTAAACTGGTGCGAATTTGTTCACCAGTAGCAAAGTTTGTGGTTAAAAAAAGCTTTTCTTTGGAAGTGAACTATGAAATAAGAACAAAGGTTTGTGTATTGAACATTTTACATGTTTTGAAAATGGGACCATTGCTAAAACTGAAAATCCTTTAGATTGGTGACCTTCATGTATATACATACTAGCTAATATTCACAATAATTTTTTGCATTGTTTGCAAAAATCCTCACTTCAGTATTTCGAAAGATTCTGACAGATTGATTCAACATGAGATTTATATGAAGAGAGCACTTCTTGTCTGCTATCAAATTGAGAAATTTTCATCCTGTGAAAATTGACCAAATTACAGTACATGAGCCCCATTGTATGAAAACCCGACTTTGCAGTCATTGTATGTGCAGTTCATGCAGTGTTATATCCGAGGAAATGTATAAATCGAGGGTTGACCGCAAAACTGTTGTAAGCCCTTATTTATTTCATATAAGTTACTACAGTTTTGTGGTCAACCCTTGAAATTTGTATGCTATATTGTCTCAAAAGATAGACGAGCAAAAGAGTGTAAATCCATGGCAGAATGTCTATACGCATTAGTTAATCATGGTTTATGCTGGCTGATCACACTCTGAAGGTCTTGGTTTAGTTTAGAAGGATTAAAGGGATTTCATTTTCTTTTCTCAACATTTAGAAGTGCAAGTCTGTAGTGCCCTGTTTTGTCCTGTTCCCCTAATTCCAGTTAACCAAATTTTATTAGACAGTGCTATCTTAATCATGTAATCTGTGAAGAATTTAAATGACTGGTAATTTATGTGAAATTGTTATTGAGATGATGTGAATGAAAGTGCGTGAATTTGTAGATAGTTTAACACTATGTTGTTGTTCAGTATGATTATATACATATACAATGTATGTGACCACTTGTGCTTGTTTAAATGCTTATTTTATGAAAGAATAAAACTAGATTTATATGAAACAGTCTTCGTTGTTTACTGTAAAAGTAGTAGAACCAGTCTTATTTGGATGACAGGGCTTTAAGAAATAATTTAGGAAGTCGCAAGATATCAAGCATGCAGCATTGTTTAGTGCTTAGAGAAAGAAAAAGCATTTATTGAGAATAATAATATGGAGTGCAGTGCACAAGAAATATCAATCTTATTTCAGTTATTTTAGAAGATACTCTACAAAGTTTGAAATTAGATAAAAGGACAAAGGGTATCGTGGGTTTTTCAAATACATTGAAGGAAGTGTTGCTATGTTCAATCGAAGCTGCACTTCGGGAAAATACTGTATGTCAGTTTATAGTGACCGCTCTTGTTTATTTTTACATGGTGCTCAAGAGCGAACTATTGCAGTCAGTGGTTGTCCGGCGTCTGTCTGACTGTTCGTCTGTCCGTCAACAATTTCTTGTAAGCACTCTAGAGACGACAATATTTGTCTAATCTTAATGAAACATTTTTACAATATTCACATTGATGAAATCATGGCCTAGTTCGATACTGTATCATCTAGGATTAACAACTAGGTCACTATGTCACATAGGAAAAACCTTGTAAGCACTATAGAGGCCTCATTTTCTATCTGACCTACATATCACATCAGAATGTTAATCTTTATAACATCTAGATCGAGTTTGAAGCTAGGTGATCTGGTCAATATGTGGAAAAACCTCGTAAGCACTGTACAGGCCACATTTTCTACCTGGTCTATATGAACACAGCTCAGAATGTTTATCTCAATGTTCGACTCTGGATTACCTAGGGTCAAAAACTAGGTCAAACGATTAAATTTTATGAAAATTTGTCAAGTTCTAGTGTGGGTCAGCTTGGATCAAAAACTGGACCGTACTGTCACATAAAAGAAGTTGCCTTGTTAACACTCTAAATCCTACAATTAATATCTAATTTCCGTGAAAATTATTCAGAACGTGTGTCTGTATGACTGCTAGGTCAAGCTCGAATCTGGGTTACCTGGGATCAAAAGCTAGACCACACGGTCAGTTCAAAGGAAAGCGGGTCGTACCGACTATGCCTCGAACGAGGATGGTGGACCCAATAAGCACAATTACAAACAAACAAAAGTTCAAAGGAAAACTCGGGTGTTCGATGAAGGACCACGTTGTCTCTCTTGTTTATATTTTTGGGGCTATACAGCACTATTTTATATGAAAGCATATTTAGAATTATACTAGAACGTACGTGTTCTTACTGCGATTAGTCTTTAGAAGGTGCTTAAATTGTGAATTTCTAACAAAATTAAGCGAACATAATCTCAAAGTCTTTTTTACTGCACGTCGCACGTGACTGGCAATATTATGTAACATTCTTACGCGCATCTTCATGCATTCTTTATGCATTTTCATCGATTAAAATATCATAGGTGTGATGTTACCGGTAAATCGATTCAGCCAATTAACAGACAACTAGTAATCACAATGCTAGTTATCGTATACCAAATAAACGCTCTGTATCTGAGCCCATATGACACAGAATCTGATAAGCCACCTGACAGACAAAGATAATGCCAATAATATTGAACAGGCAACTGTAAGAGCGAGATCAAACACATTTTAGGTCCACATACTTTATTATATATAATTTCAATATTTTTATGCATGGCTTGGAAACCATGGTCATGCACTTGCGTGTACCTTACTTTCAGTCGAAAAGTACATTATTATCACGCTTAATGTTTTTGTTGTTAATATTGTGAGAGATATCTGTCAAGACGTGGACATTGTTGTATCTGAGGGAACAATATGTATCTTAAATTTGTTAGTTTAAATGCGATATTATCGGGCTCCCTTTTGGCATACTACAGTTGACGGTCGGGGAATGTCCTTGTCTTACATTGATGCATTGTGGAGAGATACAAGTCTCTGTTTGAGCTTAAATGTGTCTTACCTTGTCCAAAACATAGGCCAGCTCGTGAATACGCTCCAACCGATCCTCCCCTCAAAAACAATTATGTTTGGTAATATGCTTTCTAAACAAACTAATTTTATTAATCTAATACAAACACCAGACTTGACTGGAAGCATTCGGTGTTTCCGCGTCTTGTTTCGAGAAATTAAACGATGTCACAACCAATTAGCTATTCCCCTAAAGTAGAACAGAACTAGCATAAAATCGCATACTTTAATGTAATCTTATTGCACGATGCATCGTCATCAATGAATACTGTGCTACTAGTACGTCCAACACCAATGTACAAATACAGATAAGTACAATCAGGGGCAAGAATTTTATAGTTATACTACCGTTTATCAGCTGTAGGAACTGATATCAGTTTACAGGACTGTTTCAACACACCTGCATGATGGGTTTCGTATCTTCAGGTACCATGTCATTTCAATTAACAATGTAACAGTGCTTTTAAATAAATCGTTTTAAAACGTATTGTGTCGGCCTAACGAAACGTCGCGGATATATATGTTTTAAAATTGTTCATTGTAA
>JAFMSR010000005.1:25925028-26271347 GCA_022818135.1 Saxidomus purpurata | reverse complement strand
GAAAATCAATATTTGGAAAGTTATTTTTTCATACTGGTAGTGGGAAGAGTTTGGTGTATTGGGTTAAAAAGCTATTATTTCCTCTTCGCTTTTGCAGACACACCATTTTCAGCTGGATTGTTACTTGAAAAAAATGCGCATAATGTCACTTTAAAGAAAAAAAGTCGTTAAGATATATAAAAGCAAAACCATCCTAGATACAATGTATATAAATGCAAAACTAAAGAAAAAAGGAAGAGGAGCAATGGTGGCGCATTCGCTTCAGTATTGAAGGGACCTGGGTTTGATCCCTACCATCGCCATGTAGATAATGTCCTTGGGCAAGACACAGATAAGTCCACCTTGCCTCTCTCTCATCCAAGTTGATTGCATCTGGAATGAGTCTCGAGAACAATTAATATAAGTTGTAGGAACTTGTTTCGCAATCAAGAATCAATAAATTAGTATAATCTAAAAAAAAGGAAAATTTGTGCTAAATTTTACAACACTTGTCTCCTTGATACAAAGTGTAGAGGGATTAAATTTTGACTCTCTTTGTCTGTCCTTATGCCAGTCTATCTGCTGGAGCAGTATCTACAAAATTCTGCAATGGATTTTCAGAAAACAGTACAAAATATTAGAATCATCAAAAGATGCAACAAGCCCAATACCCAGGTATCTAGGTTAAAAGTCAAGGTCACACTTAAATATCAAAGGTGTGAAGTCAGAAGTGGAAAAATGTGTGTCTCTGCCATGTACATTCGGGAATATAAATTAAGAATTTGGCTTTTTGAGTTCTAAAATTGCTACTGTCCACTCTTTTGTTTTATCAAGCATTATTATCACCATGACATTAAGTACTGCTGTATTTACAATAAATATGACAGGTGTAGTTTGTGACATTTTGATGCCCTTGATACTTCTATTTATAGTACATGCTAAATGCAGTATTTTTGTTGTTACAGCTTCGTTCCCGCAATATGATGATCTAGAGAAATGGGCAGGAGAGAATCAAAGACCACCTAAACACTGACACCCTGGCATTGACTTTCATATGTATATGTACTCTGCAAGGCAAATTATGTTCATGTATATTTATTAACTGTTTTACTGTAGTAAATTGAAAAAAAAAAACTGAATTTTTGTGTTTGTGTTTATTATAGTGATAACTACACATGTAATACATTTTACATTCTCAAGTTTTCTCAGATGGACTCGCTTGTCTAATTCCAGACAGCATCATTTACTTTCCTTAGGGAATCTCATTAATGAACTGTTTCTCCTAAGCACAGAAATGATCAGTATTTTCTTTGAAGCGGCCATACTAATGTACAGGATGGACATGTTTAACTGCATCATTCAATTCTTACAGTCTATCCCTTTCATTACTCTTCAGTCATTAAGGTATGTAGTATGACTTCCTATAGTTGTGCATTGCAGTTGGTCTATCGTTGAGTCACATGACCTGGTATGTCAGTGGATATTCACCTCTTTCAGTGGATATTTTTGTAAACTAAAGCATGTGACATTATCTACGCAGTTAGACACGTTTCCAGTTGCCAAACTGACTGCAAGAATTTTAGCTGTTTCTGTCCATGACAACAAGTATGGTTTCATAATATTCATTTATTGGGAGTTAAAATGTTAGTATTAGTTTTATGATTTTTATCAAAAACGTTCATGTACAAATGTACATACAAGATAATATTTATTCCCGAGATGATATTCACCTCAGTCTTCAGCCTTGGTAAATATCCCATTCCTCAGTTCCACAGATTTAGATATAAATTTCACATCATTATCACTCATCAGTCATTATCTGTACAATAATGAAGCCGGGGTATGCAACCTGTCCTCTAGTATGACAACAGTTTTATTAAAAGAAGACTTCAGATGAAATTCTGTGGGTAAATATTTCAAAATTTCAGTGATCAAAGGCTTTAGTCCCTGTTTCAAATAGCAAACCTTTGTACACTTTTTAAATTTGAAATTGTATTATTAAGAAACCCTGTTACATTGTAAGAGATGAACAGTATTTCATGACACAAAAAACTAAGGTACTACCAGAGGGCTAGGGAGCAAATACTGTGTCTTCATGTTACTTTAAAGCTACATAGTAATTTGTATCTTTACAATGCAGAAGAGATGCCTTAAAAAAAGATGGGGGGTGATTCCCGATTGAGAAAAAAGGTGTTTTGTAGGTTTTATCAATGGATGGTAGCAAGTCTCCATAGGTATTATTGGTTTGTATCAATAGGACAAGGTACCTCTTTTCATTACATAAAATTAAAATGTTCATGTATTACAGAATATAACCATATATTTGCAACTTTGCTGTTGGTTTTTAGGTACTTCTAGGAGCTAAAATGTTACGGGTGGGTTGTGATCAGAAAATTGACATTGAAGTGTGACACTGATTATTTTAGCCAAACGTTGTCACACAACCTTTCCCATGATGAAACCGTGCCCTTACTTGAAAGCTCATGAATAACAAATTTATAGCTTGTAAACTATCTGACTTAACAGATTGTTGTTACTAGAAGGTTCCCTTAAGGCATCGTGACCTGAAAACCTACATGAAAATAGTCCTGCTGGCAACTTATTGCTGGGGACATAAGAAAAATGAAGGCTATTCGATTATAAATATAATTTTATTGTTGCCAATGTACAAAAGGAATGTTCCCTAATTGATGAACATTTACAATGCCACATGTATCTCACTGGTATACATTGCATGCATGCTGGCAACACTCGTTTACCATTATATCCACCTGAATAACATTTTAAAACATTCTGGGTACACAGAGACTTCTGACTATTGTTTTCAGCATAATTGACAGTAGCAGAGAAACCAAGTTCAAATCTAACAATCATCTACAAAGGAAAAACTTCAGTCTTCATAGCACAATACATTGAGGAAAATGGCAGCAAAAAACATTCGTTTTAATGTTCTTTCAGAATCATTAAATTTCATTATGTAGAGTTAGTCATGTCCTACTTTATACAATATTTTATTACCTTTATGAAATCTACTATCGATTAATTGAAGTAAAATATCCACCAATCAAAGCTTACTTTGTTTTCTGTCACCAGTCTTAAATATCTTATTTGTGATTGGTCAGTTTTGAAATTAGATTTGCTTTTAGCCAGTGAGAAGCAAGTTCTAGTGCACTCTTAGAAAAGACCTGCACTTCTCATTATTAATATATCTATGCCAAGTTATTACTCGATATTGAGATTATATTGTGATATATTGCAAAGCATTTTGTTTAACCAAGAAAGTAAAAAAACTTAAACAAAACAATCATATCTAAATAGTGTACTCTTGGCTCTATTGACAGAAGTAAGAGTTGTAGTCAAGCAGAATAAATCTATCTAAAATGCTGAAAGTATGTGTTCTTGAAGAACGAAAAACATACAAATACACAGGTACTGTGTAAGTTGTTTATTTCCACAATCCTAATTTTAGAGCTACCAGTGTGTCCTAAGAGCACTACATTGTATGCAATTCATATTCCTGGTTCTCAATTGAGATGCAAACTGAATATAAGAAAGTCAGCTGAAACATGAATTAATGAGCAAGGTATCCTGCAAGCAATAACAAAGTTGTGGCGAAACTTTGATTGGAACTGGTTCTTTTGAGCTGAGTGATGAGCCCTTGGCCCCTACAAACCTTAAGTGATTATCTACAATTCTATGTCTTCTGCTTAAACACCTAATGAACCACACAGGAATATCTTCATTTTGATATCAAATGAAATTACAAAACTGTATAAACAAGGTGATAAAAACCTACACACCGAAGGCTTGAATGAAAGGCAATTATAATGTGTGCACTTGCGCAAAGTGAAAAAGAGCTTACTAGATGAAATTTACATATACAATATTTCTTTGCGAGTTTGAAAATCTTGCATTAATTAACTAACTACCGATAGTACACAATGCACTGTCTTGGGAAGCTTAGTGGAAAAATGAAAAATATGATGTAACCCCCTATGATATCTCAACATGCTTACATCTCTTACACAATTGTGATGAAAAGAACAGTTATTTCAATAAATTAATATTACTATTCACAACTTTAAAACACTAACATCTAATGACAAGAAAACATTATTCTGACATTAATGATAAAAATTTGCATATCATGCATGTATATTCATAGTGGACAGCTGTCCAATTTTAAATCATCTCATTCATCAGACAGACAATATCAAAGGTTAATAATGCAGCATGTTTGTATCTTACAAGAAATATAGTTATTTTCTTTCTTTATGTACTGGGTACATGTATTTACATTTATTCCTTTTTTACACTATTTCAACAATTATGACAGTTAAACAATGTAACAATTTCCAGTGTGACTGCTGAGCTGCTGAATCAGGTAGATGAGGGATAGAAGTCCAGACCCCTTGAATGACCAAGTGAAAGGGATTCCTACTTAACATGCTTAAACAAAGCTTCAGTTCTTGAATTTGTTAAAGCCATCTGCAGTAGAGCCTAGTAAACAAAGACGCTCTGCAGTAGACAGCTACTTCAATTCATTTTATCTTGCAGCCAGTCCTAAATATATCCAGAGTGATGAATTGTTACACACATCTGTTCACAGTATACTGCGTATTTAAACTGCCACCTCCAGGTTTAAACGTCAAACAACTTAACTTTCAAAATTTTAAACTACATCATTCAATACACTTAATCAAGGGTCATTAACTGAAACAAAGTCCAAACACACTGAAACATGTCTCTTTTAACAAATAACCAATCACTAACAATTACTGTAATTCGTAAAGTTTCACTTCTAGCAGAAGAAATTAGCATCAGTCTGCTTTTTGACGTCTTGTTTTTGCCCTGTTTGCCTGTTTCCTTGAATGTCTTTTCTTGTCTTTCTCTTTAGCATCAATCTCTTTGGCTAGATGCCACGCTAGAAGTGCACTTATGAAAAACAAGGGAGATAAGCATAACAGTACATAATAAATAAACTCCCATGGATTAGTTGCTGCCCACTTCAAGGTTGAAGCCATATACTCCTTAAACCAGTCTTCATCAAATGGCCACATCTTGGTACTTTCTTATCTGAAAAAAAAACAACAAAAAACTCACTGAATTGTTTACTGACTTGCAGTTAGTATGTTTAACTGCACAGTGCCACTTTTTAAAGAGTTTAAAAGACACATTTATTCGTACGGTTCAAATGGTTTTAATAACCATGCTAATTGAAACATGCTTTTGAAAGTCATTGAGTTTGGGTTGGAGACTAAACACCAAGAATACTTCTAACACTTTAAAAATGTGACTAATCTGATGATCCGCCCGCTTCGTCTGCAAAAAAGTCGCAGTCAAAGCATTGTTTTTGGCTTCAAGGTGAATTAAATAAATGATGCCCAACAACAAACTGAAGAGTTGCCTTCCAAAAGTACTGACACAACTATGAGTAGTGTTAAAAATCGGAAAAAGTACCTGCAACAGTTTCAGAACAAGTGGTTGTCGCGGGTTGTACAATTTTTCAATGGTCAGTGCTTGTTTGGCTTGTAATTTTCATACCCCCCAAAATTGAGTTTTTTCCCCACTTTTTGTGTCAGGGGGTAAGTATACCCTTGAAATAAATACCGAGTGGGAACACTGCTGTTTTACTGGCAACAAACTCTTAGCCCCACGAAAATACTGAGTAGTTTGGTAGAAAACTAACTGAGCCTAATTAATTTCAATGTGACCCCTTTCACAGATCTGATATTTTATAACTGTCACACCTCTAGAAGGCGGACAACTGTAAAATGTCAACCTGTATAATCAGTCTGCTTCGAAGTGGAAATAGTGAGACTAGAAACTAACTCTGCATCTTCGAAGAAGATCTGGACCTACTTAGGACATTAAATAAATGTGGCAGTAATGTTCATCAATTATACCGCTCAATAAGATCCTTATATCTGTTGAATAACCGGTTCTTTCTGCTTTAAAATAGATGTAGAATTTTGTTTGCTCTGCTGACTTCCTGTTGTTGTTGTAAGGGTTGGGGATAAAAGCCACTCTCTACACTATCGGCTATCATTAACTCTGCAAAGGAGATTGGATAAAAGCCTGACAAGACCAGCCCAGAACAGACCAACGGAAACATCACGATTCTGTAGATTTGAAATAATACGCTACCAAATAATAAAGCGCTGCAAACGCTTTTAAAATACCTTTGAGCTGAGTGAGGTAATTGGGCTCCTTGCTATCTATTTAGTGGTTAAATTGAAGCATCTAAAGCAGTTCTAAGTCACTGTCAGCTGAGTCAAAGATCCAATAATTACAAGCAACATCACGAAGATAATTAAAATCCTGTGTCTGGGTGAACTATTGTGACAGCTTGATATCTACTTTCATCTTTTGTTGTCAACAGTTGCTTCAAATGACATCTCGAAAACAATGTTGACATGTTGTGCCTTTAATATTTATTATCCCAAGTTGTTTCTTCAAGAAAAAGAGTTGCTAGAGTCCACCCACTCTATGTTTCTAATATGTACTTCTTGTTTTAAAAAGCAAATTTAGGAATGTTTTGGTACAAATTTAAGGAAAAATTCTGAAAAAAGTCTTTGAAGCTAAAGATTAGAATTTAATTTGGCACAAATATTGGCGAGTATAGCCAATTGCGAGTATACTCCTTGCGGAGTGATGCAATCACTGGAGATGATGATGATGATGATGAAATGATCACCTAATGACTTTCTAACAAAATGCTAAAATGAAGTTGATTAAAAGAAATATGGTGGAACTGTTTACTAGACTATAATAATATCTGTAGAAACTTAAAAAATCTTCTTTTCTGAAACTACAGGTCAGAATTGAATTTTATATACTAAATACTTAATATGCTACACAACTTCAAGTTATGCACTTATAAACTTATAATCATAGGTTGCAGATGTTCTCTGTTGACTCAGATGAGCAATATAGGGTCAATGACTCTCTTGCATTAAAAATAATATACCAACTAGTTCTATTATACTGTACTGTACAGTATTACTTTGTGGTACTACAGTTAACAACAACAGTACAGTACACAGCAGTAGTATAGGCCTGATCATGATCTGCACCATCATCAGGGTCAAGGTTGATTTGTTATTAATAGATTTTGTAACATGTAATGTGTTCAGTTTATCTTTTCAGCAATGTGTGAAATAACCAATGTATGCAAGTGTACAGATTTCAGACAGCAAAATGGATTATGTATGATTATTGCCCAGGGGTAGGTAAAATCCATGTCATTGATATGATGGTTACAGTAGTTTGAACAGTAGTACAAGTTATAATATGGATTGAATATAATAGTGGTGATATTAAAGGATTAACACTTACTTGGTCTCTGGGGGTGAAGTGAGATATATTCTCAAGTAATTGTAATCTTTAAAAGTGACTAAAAGAGTAAACACCTGAACACTGAATTGGAAAAAATTTCATTCTTTATACAGACATAGAGTGTGAAAGAAGATGTTAGAATACCACTGATTTACCTGTTGGAGCTGAAGACCCAAATGTGGACCAAAGGTAAATATGTGCTTCATTTATAAAATATTATAGGAAACTTAATGTCAGCATTAGAGTATGTTGTTTATGAAATAACATCCATTCCAGCGGTGTTTTTGAAACTTTGCTGAAGTATTGAAGAATATCAAACTATTAATTTTGATAATTCTTTACTTAATATTTTGCTACTTGTGGCCCATGTTTATACAGATTCTTGTTTTGCCTTTTACTAACAAACTTTTGTTTTATTGGCAAGCATTAAAAAAAGTCAAGTGCACTGTCCTTCTGACAGCTCTTGTTTAAAATATTTTACTGAAGCTAAAATTTATGCATTTATGCATTTATGCATTTTTGTACACTTAATAAAACCAAATGCATAAACTCTTTTAAAGGTTGCAGCTCTACTGAAGCAAACATTTTTATAGGCATTTGCAGATTTTGGCAACTTTTATCTACATCATGTGAACACTCACCAGGTTTCATATCCTGTTCTCTGAACTTATGTTTCTTTTATTTCCATTTTCAGGTGAAACAAAACAAGGGTATTTTCCAGTGTACAGGGTGGTCTTTAGTGAATAGTTTTCTTGCCATCAACCCTTGACATCATTGCAGTCACAGGGGATATACAGGCTACAGATGTTGCAGGTAATGTGTAGTTGTAGTTAATTTGACAATGAAAACATAATCAGATTAAGTGACAAGGTCATAAACATTTGTGTAACTATTTAATGGTGTACTCTATGTGATGTCAACCCTGGAATGAAAATAATTCAAAGATGACTTAAAACTATTCTTAGTTTATGGGGGGCCTTGATTCACATGTGCATTTACTTACATGTTCATTTCTTTTGGTCTGTAGAGGTTGTCATACACAACTTATGGCTGTATTTTAGTTTGCATATACATTGTATTAACTGTTTGTAGAAATGTATCTTTTATGTGACAATTGTAGTACTACAGGGATTCAAGCATTAAATAAAATATTTAAATAATTAATTAAAAAAATTAATTAGATTGACTAATTAAGCCCAGCCCATTCCAGCCATGCAATGCCCCCACCCCACCATGCCACTACCCCAGCCTCACCTTAGCCAGCCTCACCTTAGCCAGCCCAGCCCAGCCCAGCCCAGCCCAGCCCAGCCCAGCCCAGCCCAGCCCAGCCCAGCCCAGCCCAGCCCAGCCCAGCCCAGCCCAGCCCAGCCCAGCCCAGTCCAGTCCAGTCCAGTCCAGTCCAGTCCAGTCCAGTCCAGTCCAGTCCAGTCCAGTCCAGTCCAGTCCAGTCCAGTCCACTCACCCGTCCAGTCCACTTGCCCAGCCCACTCACCCAGCCCAGCCCAGCCCAGCCCAGCCCACGCCACGCCACGCCACGCCACGCCACGCCACGCCACGCCACGCCACGCCATGCCCCCACCCCACTACCCTACACCCAGCTAAGCCCTGACTAGCCTGCCAAGCACAGCCCAGCCTCGATCACCTTGTCTTTACTATTCCTCCTCATATGACACCATTACTGATTATAAATGCCGTCTGTATGTATGATGAGAGCACTACAATTTTCACATAGAAAATGCATATCTTAAACAGTTTTGATAGTAAATTCAATCTTAGTTATGGAAAGATCACCTGGAAGTCCAAAGTCTCACTAATATTGACTGAATTTGAAATAACCTCACACAGTTGTCAAAAGGTGTGTCATGCGCAACATCCAGACAGCTACCATACACTTAGGACTCAAAGTTGTAATCAAGTGATGTGTGTAACAAGCATTGCAGAACTCCATCCACTTTTATTTTACTTATTGTTAAAAAAACACTACAACTACACATTTTAGTAAGTTACTATTAAGGACTGTTATGATGATTCTTTTTTAAATAAAATTTTTCATCAGAACAGATGAAAGCCATGCTTCTGAGACATGATATTAAGGACATCAAAATATTAAAGTATGGTCTCTGTGGACATTAATGTGTATCATAAAGCAAATAAGGAAGAAAGTTGCTGTATTCGCATTAATTTTTTTATACCGGTTATTTTCTATGAAACATAATCTATAAGATACCTTGTTTATGTAAAGCCCAATTTGACCTTGCCATAGTGACAAGTTTATATTAAGGCTGAGATTTTCATTAACTTAAAGGAAGAATGTTCATCCTTTAAAGACCATTTAAGTAAGTTTATTGCAAATCTGAAGTCAAAGTGTAATAGCTAGTAGCCAATGCCTGGAAAGGAAGTGGTAGCAGGTTATAGAAGTAAAAATGTTACAAAGTCTAGGTTTCAAGGTGCCATAGCAGTCTTAATACCATTAAAAGCTTCTCATAGAGAAGTAGGTTCATTTTAAGGATTGATCAGACAACTCATTTTTGACAAAAACTTCTCATAGGGTAATAGGTTCATTTGAAGGACTGTTCAGGTTACTCATTTTTGACAAATGTAACTTCTCACAGGATATTTCTAAGGTTCATTTTAAGATACATACAATGTAAACAGTAATAGTTCTCCTGTACATGAGCCTTAATTGGCCTTAGGTTACATATCATTGTAAAGTTTATTCACCTTCTGATGTCTTTTAATAGTAGCACAATTTGAATTTGTTAAGATTTCATTTATGACTCTATTTTTGTACAAATGTGATAAAATCTTAAACTAGCATGCTTTCAGGGTTAGGCACAATTTGATTGCCTTAGAGAAAGATAGCTAGTGGTTAGCATCATATAAAGTGTATGCACTAAGGTCATAGTTTTAAGGTCAGTCACTTTATAGCAGTTTTGGTTTTTGGTCTTTTGACTTTTTTTTTCTAAAATGCTGATATAATTGTAGGTCTGTAATCTCAATACTTGCTTTCCCTATTTTTTTTCTGTCTTTCTGTGAATAACATCCCTCTGAATGTGCTTTATGGTAAGTCTGTCTTTAAACTGGCAATGCCGAGCAGGCTTCCTAGGTTAGGCACAAGTTAAGTATCTTGTTAGCTGGTCTTTAACTGAGATATACAATGTACCCAGTAGGCTGTCCAGTATAGTTATAGTCCAGTATAGTTAGAGTCCAGTGTTCAGTTTTGTAGAGAGAAAGCAAGTGCTTGAGATTATATATAATAGTCATAGGATAAGAAGATAATTATTGCAGCTTTACACCTGTAAGGACAGTTTAAGCCAATCATTTTTTACAAAAGCTTCTCATAAGGTCGTATTATAATTCAAAGGACTGTTTCGGCAAACCAGTTTTAATAAAATTGTTGTCAAGACAAAATGTTCTGTTAAGTTCAATCATCAAATTGTTATCAGATTTCTTTTAAGTGTAGTTAGTTTGGTTCATTTAAAGGACTGACCTAAAAACTAATTATTCCATATAATAATGCTAGAAAAGAATTATGCATACACAAAACAATATCATCGTAGGAGATGTAATTTTTAGAGTTCAAAATCAGGCATTTCATGTTAAGAGTACCTAGAACAGTCATGTCTGTAGTCATCTGTATTGCATTTTAATGTACATTGTATGTGTTTCCCTTCCCAGTTAGTATTATATGCACTCATTTTGATTTATGTGTTAGAATTATATGCAGTCATTTTGATTTATGTGTTAGTATTATATGCAGTTATTTTAATGTATGTGTTTCCATTTCCAGTTAGTATTATATGCAGTCATTTTGATGTATGTGTTTCCATTTCCAGTTAGTATTATATGCAGTCATTTTAATGTATGTGTTTCCATTTCCAGTTAGTATTGTATGCAGTCATTTTAATGTATGTGTTTCCATTTCCAGTTAGTATTGTATGCAGTCATTTTAATGTATGTGTTTTCATTTCCAGTTAGTATTATAATTATGCAGTCATTTTAATGTATGTTTCCATTTCCAGTTAGTATTATAATTATGCAGTCATTTTAATGTATATGTTTCCATTTCCAGTTAGTATTATATGCAGTCAGTAACTAGGTCTTTACACTGGATGGTTTTACTTCTTAATTTGTTTAATATTTTAGTATATTTAAATATTTGACTTGCTGAATACAACTGGTAAATTCTTAACATCCCCTCCTCTGCACTGCACTTCTCCCTTGCATGTTTAAGGCTTTTGCCAGTTGAAATTGTGCAAGTCAAATGTTTTGACTTCTGGCTCAGTTTTTTTCAATAGTATGAAGGGAAATCAGACAGAAAGGACCTACTTAAATATCTCTTAATTAAGTCAGCAGTTTAATTTTGTCTGTCACAGGCTTTTAAGGTAGTAGGTTTATTTAAGGGACTGTGTTAAAAGGACTGTTATGGCCGGTCATTTTTGAACAATGTACATTGTATCTCAATTATATATGCTGAAAGTTTGTATTCTAGGTTCTCTGATTAAAAAAAAATATCAGTAGAAATGTTTAATATGGATGTGAAATGTTTATTTTTAAGGTCTATAGTGCTAGGACTTTCTCTGAGGAATCAATGTTTTTCTAAAGAATTATTAATCTGGCATGTAATTGATATCTTCAGGGTGATAATCAAATGGCCATTAATGCCAAGTATGATGTAGCTATTAATCACTTGTGGTCAGAAAATTTTGCAGATTATTTTCTCATGGTGCTGATAACATGGATGTAGCATACAACATTATGTTTGAAAACTTTATTTGTGAATTATACATTTACACTGCATAAATCGTTTAGTAAATCATGGTAGTAAGCTATAACAGTTATAATATAGAATGATATATTTAGGGAAATACATTGTTGTACTTACAGTGCACTGTTTATTAGAGAATATAGCTAATTAATTGCTTAAGCATGTTTCTATTGCTTTAAAAGATAATGAGGTAAGCATGTATAAAATATTTAACAAAACTACTGATGGAAATGATCATATCTTAGAGATCTACTTTAAGCTAAAGATTATAGAAAACTCATAAATATCTGCACACTTTTTGAATATACAAAGTATCGCAAGGTATAATGTAATTTGATGACATGATAATGTTTCCCTTTCCTTTCATAAGATACTACTCAAATGCAAAACAAGTCATTAAGGCATTAAGACAAAATGAATTCAGCTATTTAGGTAATACTGATTTTAAAATACATACAGGGATTTTCCTAGATTTTCCTAGATTCAAATTATACTTTATACATTTTTCACAGAGAATAGGGAGAAGTTTTCTTAAACAGCGTATTCTAAGTTTTATGTTTTGAAATACATTTTCCTAAACAAAAGTCTAGTGTATAGCTAGTGTTTAGCTAATAACAGGGTATATGCACAAAAAGAATCCTTTTTACATTTTTGTAAGACTGTGTTATGTTTAAAACTACAATGTAATAATAGATTATAAGACAGACAAAACCAAAATTCTAGATGCACAACTTCACATGTTGATAAGCATTCTTATTTGATTTCATGATTGTACCTGAAATACTTTTTGAGTTATGTGCGACACAAATTGACAATTTTCATTAAATCAAGGGCCATAACTCTGCTAATACTGGATGAATCCACACCTTAAATCCCAGCTGCAGAACATCACATGCTGATAAACATTCCTGTAAAGTATCGTGGCTGTACATGTATCTCAAAAACTTTTTCCGATGTACATGTCACAAGTTGAAAATTTTCAATAAGTTAAGGGCCATAACTCTACAAATACTAAATAAATCCGCATAAAAAATCCTAGGTGCACAACTTCACATGCTGATAAACACTCCTGTAATGTGACAATTGTAGTACTGCAGGGATTCAAGCATTAAATAAAATATTTAAATAATTAATTTAAAAAAATAATTAGATTGATTAATTAAGCCCAGCCCATTCAAGCTGGGTGTAGGGTAGTAGGGTGGGGCCATGCCATGCCCCCACCCCACCATACCACTACCTAGCCATACCTAGCCAAGCCCACTCATCCTGACCAGCCAAGCATAGCCTAGCCTCACCATGCCTCGCTTCGTCCAGCCTCACCTAGCCTAGCCTAACCTCACCCAGGCCTCACCTTAGCCAGCCCAGCCCAGCCCAGCCCAGCCCAGCCCAGCCCAGCCCCAGCCCCAGCCCCAGCCCCAGCCCCAGTCCCAGCCCCAGCCCCAGCCCCAGCCCCAGCCCCAGCCCCAGCCCGCCCAGCCCAGCCCAGCCCAGCCCAGCCCAGCCCAGCCCAGCCCAGCCCAGCCCAGCCCAGCCCAGCCCAGCCCAGCCCAGTCCAGTCCAGTCCAGTCCAGCCCACTTGCCCAGCCCATTCACCCAGCCCAGCCCAGCCCAGCCCAGCCCAGCCCAGCCCAGCCCAGCCCAGCCCAGCCCAGCCCAGCCCAGCCCAGCCCAGCCCAGCCCACGCCATGCCATGCCATGCCATGCCCCCACCCCACTACCCTACACCCAGCTAAGCCCTGACTAGCCTGCCAAGCACAGCCCAGCCTCAATCACCTTGTCTTTACTATTCCTCCTCATATGACACCATTACTGATTATAAATGCCGTCTGTATGTATGATGAGAGCACTACAATTTTCACATAGAAAATGCATATCTTAAACAGTTTTGATAGTAAATTCAGTCTTAGTTATGGAAAGATCACCTGGAAGTCCAAAGTCTCACTGATATTGACTGAATTTGAAATATTTTTTTTTTACCTCACACAGTTGTCAAAAGGTGTGTCATGAGCTACCATACACTTAGGACTCAAAGTTGTAATCAAGTGATTTGTGTAACAGCAGAACTCCATCCACTTTTTTTTACTTATTGTTAAAAAAAACTACAACTACACATTTTAGTAAGTTACTATTAAGGACTGTTATGATGATTCTTTTTTAAATAAAATTTTTCATCAGAACAGATGAAAGCCATGCTTCTGAGACATGATATTAAGGACATCAAAATATTAAAGTATGGTCTCTGTGGACATTAATGTGTATCATAAAGCAAATGAAGAAGAAAGTTACTTTAAGCATTTTTTATACCTGTTAATAATTCTATGAAACATATCTATAAGATACCTTGTTTATGTAAAGCCCAATTTGACCTTGCCATAGTGACAAGTTTATATTACGACTGAGATTTCTGTTAAGGAAGAATGTTCATCCTTTAAAGACCATTTAAGTAAGTTTATAGTTATGCAAAACATGTCAAGAAAATCTCAAGTCAAAGTGTAATAGATAGTGGCCAATGCCTGGAAAGGAAGTGGTAGGTGGTTATTGAATAGAAGTGTTAAAAAGTTGAGGTTTCAAGGTGCCATTGCAGTCTATCTACCATTTAAAGCTTCTCATAGAGCAGTAGGTTCATTTTAAGGATTGATCAGGCAACTCATTTTTGACAAAAACTTCTCATAGGGTAATAGATTCATTTGAAGGACTGTTCAGGTTACTCATTTTTGACAAATGTAACTTCTCACAGGGTATTAGGTTCATTTTAAGATACATACAATGTAAACAGTAATAGGTCTTCTGTACATGAGCCTTAATTGGCCTTAGGTTACATATCATTGAAAAGTTTATTCATCTTCTGATGTCTTTGATTAGTAGCACAATTTGAATTTTGTTAAGATTTCATTTTTGACTCTATTTTTGTACAAGTGTGATAAAATCTGAAACTAGCATACTTTCAGGGTTAGGCACAATTTGATTGCCTTAGAGAAAGATAGCTAGTGGTTAGCATCATATAAAGTGTATGCACAAAGATCGTTTTTAGGTCAGTCACTTTATAGCAGTTTTGGTTTTTGGTCTTTTGACCTTTTTTTTTCTAAAATGCTGATATATTTGTAGGTCTGTAATCTCAATACTTGCTTTCCCTATTTTTTTTCTGTCTTTCTGTGAATAACATCCCTCTGAATGTGCTTTATGGTAAGTCTGTCTTTAAACTGGCAGTGCCGAGCAGGCTTCCTAGGTTAGGCACAAGTTAAGTATCTTGTTAGCTGGTCTTTAACTGAGTTATACAATGTACCCAGTAGGCTGTCCAGTATAGTTATAGTCCAGTATAGTTATAGTCCAGTGTCCAGATTTGTAGAGAGAAAGCAAGTGCTTGAGATTATATATAATAGTCATAGGATAAGAAGATTATTATTGTAGCTTTACACCAGTCCTGTAAGGACAGTTTAGGCCAATCATTTTTTTACAAAAGCCTCTCATAAGGTCGTATTATAATTCAAAGGACTGTTTCGGCTAGCCATTTTTGATAGATTGTTGTCAAGACAAAACGTTCTGTTACGTTATATCATCAATTTTTTATCAGATTTCTTTTAAGTTGTTAGTTGAGTTTGGTTCATTTAAAGGACTGACCTAAAAACTAACTATGCTTATCAATTAACAAAGTAGTTTGTTAAAGGAAGAATATAATAATGCTAAAATAGAATTATGCATACACAAAACAATATCATCTTAGGAGATGTAATTTTTAGAGTTCAAAATCGGGCAATTCATGTAAAGAGTACCTAGAACAGTCATGTCTGTAGTCATCTGTATTACATTTTAATTTATGTGATTCCCTTTCCAGTTAGTATTATATGCAGTCATTTTGATTTATGTGTTAGTATTATATGCAGTCATTTTAATGTATGTGTTTCCATTTCCAGTTACATTGTAGTATTATATGCAGTGATTTTAATGTACATGTATGTGTTTCCATTTCCAGTTAGTATTATATGCTGTCATTTTGATTTATGTGTTAGTATTATATGCAGTCATTTTAATGTATGTGTTTCCATTTCCAGTTAATATTATATGCAGTCATTTTAATGTATATGTTTCCATTTCCAGTTAATATTATATGCAGTCATTTTAATGTATATGTTTCCATTTCCAGTTAGTATTATATGCAGTCAATAACTAGGTCTTTACACTGGATAGTTTTCCTCCTTAATTTTGTTGAATATTTTGTTGAATATTTAAATATTTGACTTGCTTAATACAAATGGTAAAGTCTTAACATCCCATTTTCTGCACTGCACTTCTCCCTTGCATGTTTAAGGCTTTTGCCAGTTGAATTTTTGCAAGTCAAATATTTTGACTTCTGGCTCAGTTTTTTCTTAGTATGAAGGGAAATCAGACAGAAAGGACCTACTTAAATATCTCTTTAGTCAGCAGTTTAATTTTGTCTGTCACAGGCTTTTCAGGTAGTACTGTTTATTAAAGGGACTGTGTTAAAAGGACTGTTATGGCCATTGTATCTCAATTGTCATATGTTGAAAGTTTGTATTCTAGGTTCTCTGATTAAAAAAAAAATATCAGTAGAAATGTTTAATGTGGATGTGAAATGTTTATTTTTAAGGTCTATATAACCCATTCGTATTTAGGGAAGATAAAGTTACCCATTATGTTTAGCAGCTTTGGGTTTTTTGTTAGAAAATAATTAAATTAGTACATGTTTTTTGTTGAAGTTTAAGTAAGACTTTTTTGTTTAGTAAGTGTGGGTTTTTTGTTAAAAAACAATTAAGTAAGAATGTTGAGGGTCACTGGAAGTGCTGAATCCCAATGTCTGTTGATTGCATCCATTTAGTGCAGGTTAGCAGACTAATAAAACCTGCCACGTATTTCTCTGGCTGTGGAGAAAATAGATGTTTCTTCAAAATACATGTTGAGATGTAGATTTCTTTCAGATTTCAAGGCCCGTCAGTTGCCACAATCTGTTTATCAACTCTACAATCAATGCTATCGGAGTAATCCAGTGCCAATATGTGCATAAGAAGTATTGTGTTGGAATAGTCAGTTAATTGTGCATTCCTTGGCTGGTAGGGGCATCAACTGCTGTCCGGGTAGGTGAAGAGAGATGGAGCGGGCACAGACAGAATTTTTTTTCAGCTTCAAGGCCTGTCTTTTGTCACAATCTGTTGATCAACATCACAATCAACACTATTACTAATAAGTGTTGGGTAAGTGGAGAGAAATGGAGCAGGCACAGACAGGATATTTTGTTTCAGCTTCCATGGAGGCCTGCCTTCATAGATGGACTTTGCCATGGGCAGGATTGTTTTTGTTTTTCCTGCGAGAAGCTAAAAGCTTTTTGGAGGTATTGTGATTAAGCTTTTGTCCAGTATATTCTATCATTAGTGAAAAGGAATAGCTGCAAGTTCTGATTGCATCTATACTCATGAAGGATTAAGTCTTGTGAGTGGGTCTGGTGGATAGTGGGTGTTGTACTTGATGGTGTTTGTGCGGTACTTTTGTTTACTTCCTTTATAATGATACAGAACTGATACTATTCAGATCTTAATGTCTTAAAAATTAAACAAAAGAATTTGAGCCCAAGAATGACTCAAAAGTATGGCTTTTTTTGACCGATTGGAATTACATGTATGAGTATGCTATGTAATTAAGTACATTATGAATACCTAGTGGGCAGCTTTATTTGCTTTCAAATGAAAAGGAATGTACATGCAAAAGTCCCGTTTTCATTGGTCTGCAAATAAAGCTGCCCACTAAGGTATTTTTGTTTCAATTTATTTCAGGTAAACAGAGACATTTTTGAAGATGCAAGTACTCCTCTGGACTATTCCAACAAAGAATTCCAGTTGCCTATCACAAGGGACACCTTCGTTAATATTGCCTCTTCCACACCTCCGAAAAGAAAAAATGCACAACGTCCTTTTAGAAAGTAATTAGTAGGGTTTTTTTTATTTGATAATAGTGAACATTTGCCTACCCAGCTGACATTGTTTCAACATGATTGTCACTTTGGCAGTTCATTGGGTATGTGAGTGCTTCCATCTGTGAGAACGAGGTTTCCGGCTGTAACTTCCTCATGCATCAAAGGCGTTACCACAATGTGACAGCCTGTTGTGTGCAAGACCCAGGTTTGTTGCTGAAAGGTCAAGATCATACTCTGAAACTAAAGGTCTGAAATGAACAAATGAGTTCTTATGATTTTCATTAAAGTTTATCTTCTTTCTTTTCTTGATTTTCATAAAAGTTGTATGAAGGTTCAAGAAAATCTATGAGTAGATAGCAAATTGGCCATGTCAGAATGAAAATATAACATACAACATCAAAGTATGTCCGAATTGATAATGATAATAAAAGTAAGAAGAAAAGTTGCAGACATAAACAAGTTAGAAAAAGCACTTCAAGGATTTCATTGCTATGTTTCATGAAATTTACTAGTTGAGACCTGAGGAAATTAAATACACACTCATTGTACAAGGTTTAGGGTAACTTCTTGTCCCAATCCTGATGATCCATCCAGGTTAAATTTTAGTGACAGCGGTTGTTTTTGTATTCCCAAGGTGAAGGGATTTGGTAAAAAGTCTTTTGCTTATCAGGGGTGTGTCCTTTGGAATAACTTGCCACAGTTGATACGTAATATAACTGTTTTTAAGCATTTTAAGGAAGCCGTCAAACTTCATTTTTTGTCCTAGTTTTAACATTATGTCTTATCATTCTTAACGATCTCTTTGTATTTTTGTTTTAGTGTCTTATCATTCTTAACAATCTCTTTGTATTTTTAAGTTTAATGCTTGGATAGGTATATTTGGTATACTACTTTTTAATCTAGTCTGTGCTTTTAGTGTCATAAACTGACTGATGCTCATATAACTGAATTTGTTTTTTGTTATACAGTACTTTGATCTCATCCATGAATTGATGTTGTATTAACCTAGGTCTGTGATAATATAAAATGTGATACCATTGATTCATTTGAAGTAAATACACGATATAAAAAGTATTTTGTGATAAAGTTTCAACACAATTTTCAACTGATATCTCTCTAGACCTTGCAGAAGGTCTGTTTGAAGGGCTTTGTAATCTTCTTAGACTCTTTATCAGCTCTTCATGCATTTTTAGAATCCCCTTGTGTGTAATTTACTGGAATGAATTTCTGTGGGGTTAGAAGGAGTCTGATTCACTGTATGTGGGGTTTTTGGAGTTTGATCAAAAATGTGACAGGCTGAACATTACATGTATTGTTTCAATTTCTGTATTATGCATTTTCACCTGGTAAGTAGAATTACAAAATGTACATAAATTTCCTTAAGTACTTTAACAGTTATGCTCTGGACAAGAAATCAGGCAAGGTAGAGTTATGGTTTGTGTATACTGCAATTCCTCCAATTGTGCTCTATCACTGTATGAAGTTCCAAGTACAGGCAATTCCCTTTGATGTTTTTGCATGTTGCCAATAAAGGAGATGAATAATAAATATGGCAATTTAGTGTTATGGTTCTTGTACACAGCACTTCCCCTGAGTGTTCTCTCTTTGTATGCAATTCCTTCAGTACTTTTAGAGTTATGCTCAGGACTAGAAAATGTAACAAAAAGGCATGCTATATTTCACAAAAAGTGTCGCATATTAATGATCTTGCATAAATAAAGACAATCTAGTAACACAATGTATTCAGAAGTTCTGTAAAGCAGTATGATGAAGATTGTAGCAAAGGACTTGAACTTTGAATTTTAAAAATTTTCACAAGTTTTCCTCATTTTGAAAGACTGCTCAATGTTAACCTAATTTTGTAGGTGTATGTGCTCCCCAGCATGAGTCAGGTTTATTTGGGACTGACAAACAAAGCAATCTCTTGCGCCAAGTTGAAACTGGGCAAGATGGGATATGCAGTGATGTACAAGGTTGTTAAGGAGATGGTTTCCAGATGGTTAGCAGACCAGTACAGGTGCAGGCAGTTGCTGACATGTCAGCCTTGCAAGGACCAGGAATGGTAAAACTATTTCTTTCTTCCTTAAATGTGGCATGTACATATGAGCATAAAGTCAACTGCGTGAGGATTGCACCATGACATGATCTTTTGGAGTTGTATATGTCTGTGATGAAGGGCTGTAGTTATGGGATCTCAGCCAAGTTAAAGGACTAGCCAAATTGCGTTTTAATTGTCAAAATTTGACAAATTAGAGTTTTCTGGTCTATAGCTGAAATTGTTCTTAATTAATCTTCACTAAACTTGCTGTAAATGTTAGTATTTGCCTAATATCTCAGTCAAGTTTAATAACAAGCCAAATAGCCCTAGTCTTTCACTGCCAAATAATGCTATCTTTCAACTGCAATGTCTGAACTCTGATGTAAACTTTGTGTGAACGTTTGATCCGCACAATGTCTAGGCCAAGTTTGATAGCCAGTTACACTGCCTAAGTCAGTCAAGAGTAATCATAGGCCATAAGTCTCAAGAGGTGTATTAACACTGTATTATGTGACAGCTTGACACTCTTGTTTTCATTCAGAAATGAAATCACTCAGTAATCAATAGACCACTAAGGCAATATAGTCAAAGATAGTAACTCTGCTTACCATGCGCAATCACAAACAGAATCACATGTCCACAAACATCAGGCATGTAGCTAAATTTAATCAGTTGGATGGATCAACAGCTGAAATCTTTATCTGTTGCAATAGGCATCCTTAATTACTAAATCTGTAAGTTTACAGAGCAAACTTTACATATTTTGTTTTCCAGTTACAGTAATTGAATGAAAGCAACGGAACACTAATCACACTGTTTTCTTAATGGTGTCTTTCTATTTTCAGATATTGTAACATCACTGAGGCCAACTAGACTGACAGTTAAAGTGCCAGTTGAAACAAAGTTCGGACAAACAGAATATATTTTTGAATTTTTATTTGTCAAAATCACCTATATATTATACATTGTTTAATAAAAGTGGTATGTGCATAAAAGATACACGCCACTTTTCTATGTAGGCACTTGAAAGATTGCATACAACTTTAATGAAAGTTCTCATTTAACTTTGTCCTAAGATAATCAGTTTGACACCATATTGCTCAGGGCATTTTCAAGACTTGCTTTTTAGCTCAACTGGTTTTGCTAGGGTGAGCTTTCTAAGGATGGATGATTGTCCGTCGTCTGTCTTTCGTACATGCCCAGTAGACATTAGGGGGTTAGGGTTTGAGTACAACTTAGCATTATGAAGTTATTTCAGTTTTTTCCATCATTAAGGGGTCAAAAATGGAAATGCGGGGCTAAAAAATTGTATTTTGGGGTTAAAAAATATCAAAGAAAGATCAAAGGGATAACATCACAAAGTCTGTTTGGTGAGTATGCCCGTCTGTCCATCATCCGTCAACATTTTGATTCAAATGACATCTCCTCTTAAACCAATGGCCTAATGTTGATGAAACTATACAGGGATGTTCCTTACATGAAGCTCTACCAAAATTGTTGAAGGAAATTCCATTCCATGCAGAACTTAGTTCTACATAGGCTTATAAAGGAAAAGCTATAAAAAATCTCTTAAACCACAAGGCCTTGAGCTTAGATATTTGGCATGTAGCATTGTTTAGTGGACCTCTACCAAAATTGTTCAAAGTCTGACCCCTGGGTTAACCAGGGGGTCACTGATTTGATTTGAAGCAAATTTTATAAAGGTCCATCCATGAGAGCAGTTATATAAGCTTGTAATCGACGATGAGACCTCAGAATGTCTCCTACCATGCCTATACCCAGCAAAGGTGATTTGTCTGTGTACAAAACAAGTGAGATTTACCTTGCTGCAATTTTTAACCAGTTTCAGCCAAAGATTGAATTTGATTGGTTGCCAAAAAGTAGGTTATTCACATCGACAAATGAGATGTGTGAAATGTGATTGACCTAGTTCCAGAGGGTCACTTAATTTTAAATAGGCTTATATCGGAAAAACTTAAAAAATTTGTCTAAAATCACAGAGCCTAGAGCATATATATTTAGCATTTGGCAGTGTCTAGTAGACCTCTATAAAGTTTGTTCAAATCATGCCTAAAAATTGACCACACCCACAAGGCAAGTGTACTTATATTCAAGTGCACGATATAGGACCATCATGGCCCTCTTGTTAGCCATCCAGACTTAAATATTTGGCATATAGCTTTGTCTAGAGGGCCTCTACTATGAGTGTTGAAATCATTAAAATATCATACTTAACTGTGTTTAATAGAAAGTGGAATGTGCATAAAAGATACACTCTGCTTTTTAGCTCACCTGGCACAATGTGCTAGGGTGAGCTATTAGGATCACTTACCGTCCGAGGTCCGTCGTACATCGTCAGTCCAGCCACAATAGTCCTCTACCGAGAATGCTCAAATCATGACCCCCAGAACAAAATTGACCCTTGATGACCATGTATAATAGCCAATAGGTGCCATATGAGTGATATAGGGCCATGATGGCCCTTTTGTTTGCACATATCTGAGCATGAAGTAATAAGGTGAAATACTGTGATCGCCTAATGTTCTTCTTCTGTCTGTTGTCTGTCTGTCCGCACTTAACCTTGTGTATGCTGAAACAGGTTGCATTTTTCATTTGATCTTCATGAAAATTGGTTAGTATGATAATATTATACTTGATAGGGCCATCTTGTCCCTCTTGTTTTAAACAAAATAGTTAGGCAACTTGGAAATAAAAAGATAAATATAATGCTAATAGAATGTCTCACTGGATCAAAGACCAGAGAATATTTCAAAATACCAGAAATTGTCAGTTGGTCTGTAATAATGCAAGGGAATAACCCAATTTTGTTTCATCAAATCTGTTAATTTGGCTTTTAAACAACTATGATATCCTATAAGTGTGTACTCTCATCTGTTCCATTTTTAGTTACCAACCAATAGAGACCATTAGGGACTAAATGTTTGATTGTTTCTGCCCACGTGTCCTGCTCGAACTTCTAAATGCATGTACCAACACAAAAGTGTGGTAGATACCACACCCTCGGTTACCTTTAAAGTCAAGGTCACACTTGTGGCTTAAAATCTGTAATGTAGAGCATTATACCAATACAGAAACATGCATATACTGACTTTGAAATAATTTCATACAATTGTTGCCTATAACCAAGGGTGTGTAAATTTTGCATCACATCTTAGATGATACATGGTTATAATCACCATGCAGTTTTTCGTGACTGCTGACTTTAACATGCAATAACTGATTTTGAAATATCTTCACAGTTAGTTGTAGTCCACACCACAAGGTTTGCCATGCACAACACCCAAGTGCTTCTTTGGAGACCATGGTCACATGAATTCTAAGGGCTGGTATTTTGTGACTGGGCTGTCATTTTACATGCATAAAGGTCACATTTCAGGGTTAACTAGATTTGTAGCATACCAACCTTGCACTTCCTCATACTCCACCTAAGAGAAAAGTGTGTAAATAAAATATAGTTCTAGCAATGTAATTTAAATGAAACAAAAATCTAGAAAAACGAAAGAATGTGTACCATTACTATAGTCAGCACCAATATCTTAACTTTTAAGGGCATGACTAAAGGAGCAAGGGATATATTTCTACCCCCCCCCCCCCCCCTGCACCCAATGATTCTATCTGCCCCAACCTCACCCCTCAAAGGCCTGTGTACATGTATTACTATTATAAACAAGATCTACGAAAGAGCATCATTGTATTTCATTAGTCCTGGTGTTGATGTAATGGCTGATTGTAAAGGAGTAATCAAAACTTCTATGTATAGTACATATATGCTATTAGGATGACACGAGGGTTGATTGCAATACTTTATGTTATATAAAATAAAGAAAGACTTGCACCTTTTTTTCGGTCAACCCTCGAATATTGTATGGAATTTGCTTACTTCACCAATAAAATGATTATCTGTTTCATGATCTTCAAAGTTGAAATATAAAACCCATACCATAGGTATCTTAAATATCATACATGGAGCCCAAACCAATAGCACAGTCAACGATCCCATCCCAAGTTTTGAAAGTGGCTAAGGGAAGCCGGCTCTGTTTTATTATTATTATGATTTAATCATAGTCTGATTGTCATATGATATTTATTTTATTCAAAATAGATAAATCCTTGAAACAATGGTTATTGTCAAACAAACTCATAAAAAATGGATATTTAGCTGAGAGATAAGCGGACAGGTTTATTCTGTGAAATATTGAAATAAACGGAAAAACAGCAATGTTGCAGAAAGCCTGGAAATCATCCAACATGTAACAAAAGCTACATTTTTGTCTAACTGATGTAAAATCAGTACCATAGTAAAGAGGACCTAACGTCCTGAACTATAATATATAAAACTTCACACAAATACCTAACATATGTTTTGACAAAATGCTATTTTTATCATTTGCTGTCCGAAATCAATTATTTTTGTTTTGACAGAAAAACTTTAAGCAGCTAACAATGTCCTCTCATTGTGCTGGACCATTGTGTGAACTTGTATTGAATTCCAACCAGTAGTTTTCAAGTTATGCTCTGGAAAAAGAAAAGTAACAAAGGGCAATAACTCTGTAATGAGTGCAATAGAGTTATGATTCCTGTGCACTGCACTACCTCTCAATGTGCTTGACCATTGTATGAAGTTGTATTGAATTCCAACAAGTACTTTTTAAGTTATGCTCCGGACAAGGTAAAGTAACAAAGGGCAATAACTCTGTAATTACTCATGATAGAGTTATGGTTCCTGTGCACTGCACTTCTTCGCAATGTACTTGACCATTGTATGAAGTTGTATTGAATTCCTACCAGTAGTTTTCAAGTTATACTCCGGACAGGGAAAAGTGCTAAGGATCGACCATCCACCAGACCAACAACCGGGTGACTCCTATATATCCCCTAAAACGAAGTTTACAGATTAAGCTGTAGAACAAAATTTGAATTGCTGGTCTAAGGAAATTCTTAAAACCCATAGAATGATAACAGCCTGCACAATATGCATGTGGAACAATTATTAAAAACTTTGTATTTAACTACTGTGTTATTATTATGACAACAGACCAATTTATAGATGTCTCAGTATATCTTAGTCCACAGTCCTGTCTGTGCTTATAACAATCTCTAGTACTAACTTTGCAACAATGTACTGACTTTGTGATGTGTGTTCATAATACCAGAATCCAATATTGGGCGACTGTCATATTCGACAGTGAACCATGTCTCGGCTTAATATGTGGTGAGTAAAAGATGCATGGAGACTTAAACACTAGATCGAATATATGCGTCTCTCTTCATTGAAAAATTGAGGTACTTCTGAGATGAAAACTGTGGACACAGTCAATTTTTTGGAAAAGCAAGAGTTGTCATTTGTTTCATAGAGGGGGCAGTCTGCGCTGATAAAAATTTTAAAAAAGCGCTTTTCAAGTTTCAGGTGCAATCTACGCTGAGAAAAATGGAAATGTGATTGCTTTTATTATAGAAACAAAGTGCAGTTGGCTGAATTCTTTGATTGCCTTTTTAAATATATATGATATTATCTTAGCTCATTTTTTCCCTTCCATAAGTAGCCTGTCACCGCGGTGTAATTTGTAGCTCTAGAGGTTAGCTCACATACTTCTGTATAAGTGTAACTTTACGAATCCACGAGTTCGAATCCCACCGACACCAATTTTGTTAAAAACTTTTTTTTCTGCTGTTTTAATCATCATTTTTAGCCTTTAAACCATTTAAGAATATTTTATGGCAAATTATCATAAAAATCTTCATGTCAAATTAATATGGATAATGGTAATGAAAAATCAAGACATACCAGGAACAGTATATAGGGCATTCTTGGACATACTGTATAAATATCATTTGAGAACAGTAAATTTTCGATGCTTGAGGTCAGTCAGTAGATGTGATGTTGTGTCAATTTGCTTGTTCAACCAAAATTGGTTGACTCGAGTTCTTTTGGGGCCATGCCTCGACATCAACCATCACCACCAATTTCCAAAATATTTACATGGCATTATTGTTTGTTGGCGCGCTGTGATACTTTGTATCACAGTTTTTCTTGTTTGTCTATTATGCATGTTAAACTGGAGCAGTAACTTCTGAGATGTTTATGAAATAACATCTGTTCCAGCAATGTTCATCGTTTAATAAACAATGATTTGGAGTACTGATACACAGTTATTAGCCACGAAGGCCGGAGTAGTTTATAACTGCGCATCAGTATGACTAATTGTTGTATATTAGACGATAACAACACTGAAAAGGATGTTATTTCTATTTTAATATGACCAGATATTACAAAGCAAAGTGTTATTTTCAACGCGAACTCTTATTAAATGCCATGGGCCGCCATGTTTACAGCATATCGCTTCCCGTGTTGTTAATGGTTTAATATAACATAATTTTTCTCTTTGTATATAGACAAAATTGCGAGTCATGTTAGAATATACCACAATAGACCAATATATGGATGTCGTAGTACATCTTGGGGAAACCAGAAATGGCCTTCAAGTTAGCCAAGAACGAGATTTACAGCTCATCCTTAAATATCTCATAAGGTAGAATATTCATTTTGTATGAAAGACAATATTTATCATTAAAAACTGTTGAAACAACACAGATTTTGTTATTATTTTATTGTTAGTAAGACTCTTTTTATGAGATACAATTCTTGACATTATGTCAATTTTTTTACAATATAAAGACCATACATATTTTTAGAAACAATTATATTGGCCATAACAACAAAATTTATTTATAGATACAAACATCTTTCAATTAGTATGAATAAATAAATGACACAATGAGTAAAAGGATAGTTTACTCATTAACTACAAAACAGTTCAATGTGGAATGCAGCAAGTTCTTAGCACTAAAAGATACTACTTGTTCTGTGACAGTGCATGTGTAACTCTGGATAAAATCTCAGGCAATGCACATATAGAACATAGGTTAGATTTAATTGGACATGACACAATTTCTATATAAGTAATGATTCTGGAGAGTTTGTTTCTGTACATGTATTTTTGTATGCTGTGAGTATACATGTATGTATGTTTGGAAAAGTCACTATAGCTTAGAAATCAAGGCAATTTATACATTCGTCATCTTTGATTGTTAACAATGCAGATATTCATTAAGTCAAAAGCCAAAGTAACTAATGTGCAATCCTTTTTTTTTATTAAAAAAGCTATTTCCTACACTTCTATAAATAAACTGAAATATCAATCTCCAATAATTAACCTTAAGTCAATTGGTAAGAATGTCACTGATAGTAGTCAACTCTAAGATCTTGTATCACAATTATCTAGATTCTAACACGATTCTGTCTTTGAAAAATACATTGAACTATGTTCAATGCATGGAAGCTTTTCAATGTATGCATCGTTTACCACACAAATTGCCTGTGGAAAATGTGACTTTATTTCAATGTAAATTAATATTATAGGTTCTTGTCCTCAATATTTAAATAGGAAAAGTTGTAGATTGTGTAAGATTGAGAAAGAGTTGCCACTGCTTCTATACTGGAAAAGAAAGCATCTCGGATATATCTGACACCATGGCAATGTAACAAATAGTAAAAAAATCATGTTAATTTCATTAATACATCGTATTTCTGTAAGAAGCATTGCACTGTTTTTAAAACAAGAGTATCACAAATGAAACTGTTTTAGTGGATCTGAGAATCACTGCTCTATCGCTACAGTCTCTCACAACTGTAAAGCTGGTTCCCTGCTCAACTTGTCCGCAGCTGATAGTCGCCATTTTGTGTTATATACCTTACCCAAGGTAGCGCCTGGTAACCACTTTTCTCAATGATCTTCAAGTACCGAACCTGCAATGATGCAAGAAATATGAAGATTTTCCTTTACTCTTACACTGCTAAACTGGAAGAAGACATGTCCAGTTTTCAATCTGGACATATATTTGAATCTGGATACTACAAATAATTGTTCAAGGAGGTGGATGCTCAGTGAAATTTAACTGACTGAAAAACGAACACTGCAGACCATGCTCTACCTCCACAGATAAGCAGGCTATTCATGATCTACACCTGATGTAGAAGTAAAATCAGTTGCCACCAAAAGTGCAAATTTGTACGTAACTGTTTGAAAAATTATACTTTATTATGAACAAATAATATTATCAATAACTTTATAACATTTATTTTTACTGAAACAAATAAATACAATTTGAAAGGACCTAGGGAATACAGATACAGATATGTCTGCGATTGGACAACTCAAATTCAGGAGAGTTCAGACTAGCATATCATTAATGATTACGTATTTGTATTATTTTGGACAAACGCTCCATTTACATGAGGGGAATAAATCATTTAAGTATTATAAAGTCTAGCCAACACTAAACCTAAACTACTCTCTTACTGCAAACTATATAAATCAATTATATCTCACAAGTACAATTATATAAATATTTCTGTAATTTTTTACGTTTTAGCATACTTTGGGTTGTTTTGACGTACATACTACACAATAATGCCAATGTCTGTATGTATCAAAGTATAGTTACAAGATAACATTTTGTTTGCAATACCTGTATTCCAGATACAGTAAAGTAAGGGATCTCAAACTTGATGCTGATTGGTGGACGTCCTTCTTGGTCCTCATTTACAACACTAGGTAAACCAAAATGTGCTCGCATTAGATACTCCTTTCCGCCCTGAAATATCAATCAATACCTTGATCATACATGTAACAATAGGTAAATATAAACACCATTTTCCAGGTTTTGATGTCACATTTATCATAAGAAACACTTCCAGAAAGGTTAGAAAACCGTATCATACATATTTTGGCAGCTCTCTAAATGAGACAAAAGGTAAGAAATTGAGAGTATATAAAAGTGATTACACTATAATAATGAAAAATTTCAGGTACATTGAGTTTAATTCAATACAATTATTATAACAAGAGGGTCAAGATGGCCCTATATCGTTCACATGGCTACCATTGGCTAAAACAGAAGATCATCAATAGCAGAAAAGGTCAATTTTGACCTTGGACTCAACATTTTCCTCTATATAAGCCTATGCTTGATCAAGAAACCCCTGGGTAGGGTTAATTTTGACCCAGGGATCATGATTTGGACAATCTTGGTAGAGAATCACCAGGTAATGCCACATGCTAAATATCTAAGCTCTAGGCCATGTGGTTTCAGAGAAGATTTTTCATTTTTTACCTACATAAGCCTACATAGAAACAAGTGACCACCGGTTGGGGTCAATTTTAACCCAGGTCATAATTTGAACAATCTTGGTAGAGGTCCACTTGGTAATGCTGTATGCTTAATATCTAAGCTCTAAGCCTTGTGGTTTCAGAGAAGATTTTTGAAGATTTTCCTACATTAAGCCTGTGTAAAAACAAGTGACCCCTGCATGAGGTCAATTTTATTCGGGGGTCATAATTTGAACAATCTTGGTAGAGGTCCACTAGGTTATGCCACATGCCAAATATCTAAGCTTTAGGCCTTATCATTGAGTGGAAGATTTTTAAGTTTTTCCTTTCTGTTGCCATAGCAACCAGAGTTCTGCATGGAATGGAATTAATATTTATGGGCTTCATGCAAGGAACATCCCTGCCAAGTTATATCATCATTGGCCCATTTGTTTCAGAGATGTTGTTTGATGGAAAATGCTGGCAGACGCAGTACAACGTACGGACTACAGAATGCAATCTTAATAGCTCACTCTGGTGCTTTGTGCCAGGGGAGCTAATAAGCATGGTATGTATTACAGTACAACCTCTCCAGAGCGAACACCCCTCGGAAACACAGAAATGTGTTTGTTGTAGAGAGGTGTTGTTCTGGAGAGGTCAATCCCTTTTATAATTAATGCAATGGGAAAGAAAATGTGTGTTTTTTCAAAGGTGGTTGTTGCTCTAGGATGGTGTCGTTCAGCGAGGTTGGACCGATGTGACAAAAATTCTGATTTTTATAACCTGTAAAAAGTCACAAAACACATCAAACTTTTCTGCAGCAAGTTAGCTGTAAACTTACAGGGAAAGACTTTATGGTCCACAGCACAGCGTTCATTTCCGGAGCATATTTACAACTGCCTACTGTAGTCTTAAACTTTGGAGAATCTGCATCAGGAGGTACAGGTATCAGTATCTCTACATTGTTGGCAGTTGACCGCCTCTTAAACTGACTCTTTGCCTAGGAAACAATGGAAAACAGTAATATAGATACAACAAAACTATATGAAACCCTCTATTTTTATTAATGTTCAGGTAAAAAATTTCAATAGACAAGTTGTTAAAAGATTTTTAAGACAAATGAATGTTGTCTAATTGTAAGCATTATTTCTGCTGTTGAAAGTAACTCTATCAATAGTCTAAAGTACATGCAACTGTAAACATAATAATTAATTTGACTACAAAGAAATGCTTGAATTTAACCTTACTTTTATCATATATTCTACCCGACTGTGCGCATGTCTTTCTATTACAGATTCCACCCATATCAATGGTTTAACCTGAAATAAGTAATTTCTCAGATAAAAAAAATATTGTTCCACAGAAGTAAGAAAATAAAATCACTCTATCACTGCAGAGTATGATAACTCATTTAATTATACATGATTTGATAAGGATGAATGTAATCAGGCATTACTAAAAACAATTTGAAATCAGTAATCAGTATATAATATTACCAGATTGAATTCTGATGGGAAATACATGTGTATTACAGATTAGATTCTAATGGGAAATAAATGTGCATTACAGATTAAATTCTAATGGGAAATAAATGTGTATTACAGATTAAATTCTGATGGGAAACAGACCACCAAGACTCGATTGAGTTTTAATTTGAGTATTATGCACATAATTAGCTTAAACCATCATTTTTAAAATGATTGTAAAATCTAGCATTTACAGTTTATTTCCAAGATGCATCCCTTTGGAAAAAAGGTTGCTGTAAAACTCTGTAACTTACATGTGTATTAAGCCTGTATGACATCAGCTCAAACTCTCCATCTGGAGGTACAAAAGATATTGTTCTGTCGTTCTCAAACCGTGACAGTCTAACACACTGGTGGAACTTCACGTCCTCTAAATCAACTGACTTGCTCTTTCCTCCTTCAGTAAAAATGACATATATCTGTTACGATATGTTTAATTCTATGTACATGTGCTTAATCTACATTTCTTTTCAGGGCTGCTTTACAGGTGAGAAGACACTGACAGTCCTATCAATCTGTTACATACTTTACCGGTATAATACTGTATAACTCTTACAAGGTTCATTGTCATGCTCTGTTTACAGCAAGAAGTTACATTACTTGACTAGATCTAGAGTCTGAAAAAGTTGAGGGTTGACCAAAAAACTGTCGTAACTTATTTATATGAAATAAAGGACTTACGGCAGTTTTGCGGTCAGCCATCGAAGTGCTTAAGAATAGAAAATGTAACAGTATATTACTACAGTCTATCTATGTATACTCACTTCCTGTTGACTCAAACAGCACTTTGTCATTGAGTCCTAGTCTAAGCTCTGGCATACCAGACAGGTACACCCTCATCTTGATAGCTCCAACAATCTCACTTCGTAACACATTTCCATTTGCACTCACCTATCAAGTATGACAATATTCTTATAAAAGGTAACATAAATACATGCAGCCTGCCTATATTCTACTCCATCACCTTGTTTTTTTTTATGAGCAAAAGTCATTGACCCTTTTATGGTTTGATTATATTAAAAGTTTAGATGCGAAAGACTTACTTAATGAATACCGTAACATGTTAAAACCGTAACATATAATCTCTTTTTCAGGCATTAAAATGGCATCTGTTTTTGACATGCAGAAATAAAGACACCAATGATTTGTATGCATAATTACCAGCAAGTTGACAGATTCTATGACATCAAGAAACACTTCATTCTTTCTGTATTTGAGTCCCTCAGATCTCCAGGACACAGCATTTGTCACTGCCATTGGTGGACGAGGAGCTATTTCAAGCTTGTGTCCATCTTGGGTTATATATCTGTAACAGGAACAGTGAAACTAAGCAAACTATTCTGCATGCATCCAGTTATGTTCTTTTTCGTTTCGTCTGAAACTTATGTAGGAACACCATTTTTTTGTAATGACAGTTGTATTACAAATAATGGTCTAGCAAGAGATTCAATATTTGTGAAATACGCTCAGTCAAGGATGTGCTCAAGTGGTGTTTATAAGCATCATTTGAGAATGAATCTCCAATTACTACACTCAGCAAATCTTTATAAGAATATGGCTAGATATCATACAGTTCCTACTATTTCACTGGATTATTTAACCGCATACTATCATCTACTTTGAATAAATAGTTTTATTATTGCTCAACAGGATGTTGTATTGACGGGTGACGTCCAGTCCATTAACCATTAATGATTTAGATCGAACACAAACACATATGTTTAAATTGTCAATTGGACATCTTTTAGACATTTTGTAGTAAATGTACAGAACAGTTTGAAAAGAAATCCCATACTCTTGTAAGATTTTGCTGTCTGTTGTTTGTGGGAATCCAAAGTCCATGACCTCATCCAAAAGCTCATAAATTAGTACAAAGTTGTCCCGTATACTTTCCTCTTCTAATTCTTTAAAATACTCCAGAAAAATCTGAAAAGATAAGAATGTAAATACGTATTGTAAAGTTTGCATGCCAGAGCTTACACCCTATGACAACTGTTACAGTTTTAATCTTTCATTTCTAAAATATGTAGATGTTTAAATACAAAACATACCTACTTTGTGTGATTTACAAATAATTTATTACCTGAAATGTGCGTGACCACTTCCTCATCCATTTATTGAACTGTAAGGTGATTTCACAGAGAATACTTCTACAAAACCAGCTTTAAGCCTTTAACATAACAGTAGTCTCAAAAGTAACATCCATCAGTCCATTTATAAATATGACAAAAAATATCAATTACTGGTACAGTACCTGTACACACTTATGAAGAAATGAAAACACAAGAGCCACATTGGCGTTTTTCTTCGAAGTTGCAACCATATACAGATTGTTATATTTGATATAGATGAAGGCAATGTCTCCATGTTGAACGATCGGTGATAACTGACCCTCATCTTCCATGTCCATTATCATGGGCATAAACTTGTCGATCACTGACATGTCGATATCTCCACGGTAGTTCCGACATATCAAAACCTGCAAGTAGTTGAAAACAAATGATTGATTAAAATCAACAAGACCTGTCATCTTTTAAGAGCTGTCAGATGACAGCATGCTCAACTATCCAAACTGCCTTGTTAGTGAATGATAAGCAATTCTATATGAAGGGCTTAGTCTTCCAGAAAAGTTTTGTCTATGATTTTTGTTAGTGCCACAAGCTCCAAGATTTTCTATCAAGAATGAATCTACATGTAACTTTAATGTTTGATGCCACTTAAGAAGTTTCAGATCAGTCTCATTAATGATCATTGAGATGAGTGGCTGGTATACAGAAAATTTTTTTTTAACCAAATTATAGTTCGCACATTAATGGGATTTACAATTCCATAAGCAATTACTGATACATGTCCTATATTGCTCAACCGAGTACCAGTGCTTTTACCTAAGGAAATGTTGCTAAAGGGATTCAGCTGATGCTAAGATAGCCACTGGTTGCTAGGGAATGTCACTGGTTGGTAAAGAAGTGACTGGTCATACCATTGTCATTATATGTGAGATTTCATTGCACACACAAGGTTGTCCTATGATTAGACCTAGTGATCTAGGCTAGTTTTTCCCCCATCTGACACATACATATTCAAACTCGACCTAGATTTCATCAAGGCAGTCATTCTGACCAGGCTTCATGAAGATCAACCTCTGGACTACTCTGATTTTAGTCTCTGCACTGACCTGTGTTGCACATCTTATTTTTTTTGTGCAAATACGAGGAGTATTCAATAATTAGTGTCGGGGCTATAGTAAAATGAAAACTTTTAAAGCAACTACCATTTTTATTTTTTTAAACCTTCAAAGTAATCTCCTTTGAACAAAATACAGAGTTTCAAACGTTTGATCCAATTTTGAAATGCTTTTTTATAGTCTTCTTGAGGTATACTCCTACACAACTGATGTAATGCTGAACCAAGTCCATTTCTGGTGCTGTAACGGCGACCCTGAAGGTGTTTCTTTAATCTTGGAAACAGGAAGAAATCGCAGGGTGCCAAATCTGGCGAGTATGGTGGGTGATTAAGCACAGTTACACGTTTGCTCTCCAAGAATTTCTTAACAATGTCTGCCTTGTGTGGAGTAGCGTTGTCATGGAGTAGATACAGACCTCTCATACCAGTATTTGGACGACGTTTGCGATAATATTTTTCAACTTTGTTTAACACTATTCGTTTGTAAAACTTTGCAGTAACGGTACGACCTTTTGGAATAGGAACTTGTGTCACTACACCATGTATACCAAAGAACATGGCATACATAACCTTCTTTGTGCTAGTCATTCTTTTAGCTATACAGGGCCTACGGCTATGTTTGGTGGCCCATATCTTATTATTTACCTTCCGTGTGGGCTCAAAAAAGTGGAACCAGCTTTCGTCTCCAGTTACAATGTTAGAAAATTTACGATCGTTATATTTGGGAAACATCTTCAATAATTTCTTGGCACATTTTACGCGCTCTTGCTTTTGCTTTTCAGTCAATAAATGTGGTATCCATCTGGCTGCAATCTTCTTAACTTTGAGGTGCTTCTTTAGAATCGTAAATGTACTTCCCGTTGAAATGCCAGTATACTTAGCTATTTCAGAAACTGTATATCGAGCTTCTTTGTTTATGAGTTCTTGCACTTTTTTAATGTTGTTTTTGGTGACCACTGTGTGTTTTCTTCCCCTACCACTAGCATCGTTTAGTGACTCCGTTCCACTTTTAAACTTAACAATCCATCTTTGAACTGTCCTTTCACTAACCACACATGGTCCATAAATACGACAAAGTTCTTTATGAATGGCTGCACCACTTAACCCAAATGTCATACGCGCTTTGATGTAAGCTCGAATTTCAACATTATTTACTGAATCTTTTCCAGCCATTTTTATACGCAGTTGATCGAATATTCAACTTTCAACACTAAATTTCTTAAAACGTGTGTGAATTGGGATACATGTATGATACACCGTTGGAAAGATAAAGAGTTGAAGCGTATCATAATGTAACTTTGCACGTGATTCACGAAATATACTTAGAGAAAAATGAGGCCCGTCACTAAATATTGAATACTCCTCGTATAATTTGTTGTATGCGATACCTTAAAGAAATTAAAATTTATCAGTGCAAGGCCACAACTTACCTTGCCCTTTACATCCAGAATATAGACTGCAGAGGCAGACATCTTAATTTTTCAGATGTCCTCTCTAATCAAGAATACCTGTTACAACTGTTGTAGTGTTCCTTTGCATATACTGCAAAAAAAGGTGAAAACTATTAATAGAAATGACAAATTATACTTAATTATAGTACTTACTGTACAACACAGCATTGGGGAAGCCCGGGAACATACATGACAGGTGCCAAATTTTAATTGTATGCATACATGAATATTGTAAATCTTAAATTTTGTGCTGTATCCAACTTGGACAAAATGATTGTGTCCATATATACATTAACTTGACTACTTCTGACAAAGTTTGGTATAAACTAATCAAACAGCTGATTAATTCTCCAAGATTACTTAAAAAAAATTCACCGGCTCAGTGTGGGCCATATATGTGATCAAGTGTACCCAACCAACAATGTATGAATTGGTTACTTCTTCCATAATTCATTCAATTGTAGGAGTCACATAGTCCTCAAAATGGGAAATGGGTTGTTACCTTACCAATTTTGCAGGATTCATATTATGTATCGGTATAGATTCTAAAGACCTTACTGCTGGTGTTAATAATTACATTTATAACCGGCCCATTATTAACCCCACCCACATCACAAAACAGGGAACATATGGTAAAGAGCGATATAAAATAAACTTTGTTGTTAATTGACAGATGAAGGTGGGGCGTACTTATTACTCTTTTATACTGATGTACTGATTTATCCGAGTGGGATCAGAAAGTGCTGTAACTTGGACAAAACTAATGAAAATTGTAAATATTATTCACCGGAAGTTGATCCTCTATGCCACCTGGTAGTAAATGCCATTTCCAGTTCCGGTCGATGTAATAGCGCGGGAAATTTTGAAAGGTATGTAGAACATGATTTCAATATTTGTAGAAAATCATCCTTTGTTTAGAGCTACTGCTTGTATTACAATTATTGTGTCACACATAGATCAACAAGTTAAAAGTTAGACCTATACATTTGTGTCAGACCAACTTGTACCAGAGACAAAGTTCAAAGCAGGGCCGTCGTCGGTTTTGGAGAAGTGGTCCAACTGAAGCTATGGGATGGGAGAGGACGTAGGGGGGTGCAACCACCTCTCCAAAGGGGGTTTAATGTGGGTCTCTATAAAATTTTGAGTTTCTGTATGCCTTTAAATGAGTTTTTATTGACTCCTGAGTGTACTTCAGGATTGTAATTTCCACTATTTTCGTATATATTTTATAGAAAAAGGTTCCATATATTTGGGCAATCATTTAGCAGACTCATGATGGCACCTAGAGGATTCATGCTTTTTTAAGTTGAATGACACACTAGCATCTTTCCAGCTCGAAAATCCATTAAGAATGTAAGCTTTGTCCAGATTTTAACTTGACAGTTTTCCTTCCGTCTCTGTAAGCAACCATGCACACATGACAAAATGCCAGGTCATTGGCTTCATCGCAATTCGACCATGATCTTTTAGTAAACCACGAAGACTGCAAACTTCTTTTCACTGGAAGTTTTTTTACCAGTGGTGCGCTGTGGAAAATCAAACGTCTTAGGTTGATTTGGTACTAGAGGTGTATCCACTATGAAGCAATAAAAATATACAGAATGTTTAAGATCGAGAGGACAGAAAGGTTTCCATATCGTTTACATGCATTATATATTTATGTCCGTGATTCAAAACAACTATTCGCGAGTCTATATCATCTAAATAACTAAATCTTTAAATTGAAATTTTAAAAAGTTATATTTGTTGACGGCGATAAACACATTATTGTTTTATAATTTACCTTTGTCTTAAAATCAGAAGAAGCCTTTCTTTAAATTAAACTGAATTAAAGACCAACCAGTTGCCGTGCCTTTGATTCCTCGCTTAAGATAATCTTAATAATGGAAAATTGGATTAACACCCTCATGCAGGTTCCATTTTATTGTGTATCAATGAACAACTTATTGTTTCTAAGCTGTGCCTGTCAGAATGATAGTATCAACTTTGCTGTGTTCGCAGAATCTGAGTCGTCACGGCATTATTCTGTAACATTTAAATGTTCCGAATAACTCGAACGTATTATAATTTACATTCTTATTTTATCACAAAGTATAGTATAAGCCATGCTTGGGTCATAAAATAAATTACATACATAGCGAAACTGTATTAGTAATAACAAGGTCTTTCAAATAGTCCTTGATAATAAAAGGTTCTCGTATCTTGTAGAGGAAAACGTATACACGTATGTTGCTTAAAAATCTGATACTAAGAAACTGCTCAACATATACTACAAGAGATAACGTTATCTGAGACATGTTGAAATAATAGAAATATACAGACAAAGCATAAAACCAAGCATTTATACGTGTGAGTTAATTATGATGCTTAGAATGGAACACGATCCTGTCATAAATAGAACCGCTTATAAACAATGTAGTGGTAACTAACTTCACTTACTTACACATGTGCATGTAAACGTAACTTGTATGGAACGCCAAATCTACATATACTCAAATATTTGAAGAGGTCTTTAAATATTTGGAGAGCTCTTCAAATAATGTTAGAGGTCTCAATTTCAATTAGAGATATCTCCAAATAATTACAGCGCGCAAAAATTGTAATAGAGAGGTCTTTAAATAATTGGAGAGCTCTCTAATTCAATTATTGATATCAAAAATTGATTTAATGCGCGCAATAAATGAATTGAAGACCTCTCCAATTCAACTGAAGATATAAAAAATTAAGGTGTATTTCAGCTGTTTTTAAGAGCTCTGTAATTGAATTGAAGAGGTCTCTAATTGATTTGAAGACCTCTGTAATTGTTTTATAGCGCGCTACAAATTAATTTATAGAGGTCTTGAATTCAATTAGAGACCTCTCTAAATCAATTTGAGCGCGGTGAAATTCAATTTTAGATATCTTGAGATTTTCGCCAACTTATAAACGTTCTAGAGACTACAATTTATAGAATTTTGTTCCGACAATTCGTGCAAACGGTAGTCTCAACATTTCTACTGGTAACTACCTTGCCCGATTTTTGAAAGTTCTTCAACAAAATGATTTAAAACAAAATTTACAAAAATCATACTCACATTTCTTGTTTATTTGCTACAACCCCACCGCCTCGGAAGTGTGCTCTCCACAATTTCTTTGCATCTCATTTTGAGGTGGTGGGGAGAGTTAACCACCCGTGGGTTAATGACCTTACATTATACGAGTATGAAGGCGACAAAAAACAACAACAACAACAAACAAAACAACCTTTGAGGCAGTGATATTAAAGGCTTATACATATAGTTTGTACGGTCAAGTGATAATATTTACACATAAACATTCGAGTGAGTGTGTTATATCGCAGAAAGTTAAGTAACTAAAATTTCAGTAGACTAGCTTTAATTGCAGAGGACTAACTTGAAAGGCAGGTGTAGGAGTGCTGCAAATTAAAATGACTCAGCTTCAAGCATCGTTGTAATCTATTGAATTGATTCTGTAGTCCGTAACCATGGTGACCGAATAATTATAATTTATATTCATTTCGAAATGTGATAGCTTGGTAAAGTAGAAATGTGACAATAAAAATAGTAACATATAATCAGGTTTGACCTAGATTTATTTAACATTACTTAAACTGAAGTCATAAATGTATAAAAACATACAGATACGAAACAATTTTACCTGTAGTCAACGTTGTGGAAAGTTTAATACAGTTTAAAGATGTCCTGCTGGAAATAGTGGATTACAGGAGGATGTGTAAGGGGGATTTTTAACTTTAATTAGAATTATAGTTAAAGAGCGAATGAGTAAGGTGAAATGGTGCGATAAGAGAGTATAAAATTTTCAAGGCCATTAGCCGTACAAGGAAGATCGTGTACTTTTGGTTCAACTGTGCATACTTATATGTTATTGACGTGCTGGTTTCGTTTTATGTTAAAATATAATACCTCAGTGGTTTTATTGTCGTAAATTATTAGTCCGAAAAAAAACTACATTCACAAACGTGCTTATAATATACATACCAACCAATTAGAAATTCCACTTGGGAAATACTGCGTAAGTATGTTAACTACAGGCACATTCAGCGATGTTAGAATTGTGGGAGAATAATTTAGTTATTTGGAGTAAAGTGTATTTAATCTTCATGACGTTGTTGTTTAGTATTGTATACATATTCTCAGTTTGTCATGTGTTCTCGTAAATTAATGAAAGGAGTGAATTATATCCGGGTTTTGTCACTTTGCATGTAGGCTAAGATAGAATTCATATGCGTTGGTATAGTCCGTGCAAATATGGCTTTGAGACAGCTGTGTAAAATACCTTCAATAATTTTAATACCAGACAAACTGCTTGTTTGATATATCCGGCTAGTAGACGTCCGCTGTGCATTGATTAGGCGTGTCACAGAAACAGATTTCAATATTAGTCTGAATCCTGCAGATTGTTATTACCGTATTGAAATTTATTTACCAGTTTACACATGCAGTTCCAACTTATTTCTTGTCCATGTCAGTACAAACTTGGTTCAGTATTTTTTAAATTTAAAATAAACAGGATCTTGTACAAGCAAAAACTAAAAAAAACTATAAACTTTGACTGACCGTATGTACATTTGCGTAATATTTTTAGTATAAGTCGAGTCATTTGATTTAAACATGTGTTGACTGATGAAAGTGGGACAGGGTATGAAATTGCAACTACTTTTTTTGACTCTTAACAGATAGTGATGAGAGTTTGGAATATTTTGAAGACATGAGTGGCGTTTTGCAAGATCATTACACGAGGACGGTCAACGGTAACGGGACAGACTATTGCAATAATAACCACGTCGGTAGTAACAGCAAGAAGCGTAGGCTCGATACCACCACCATGGAGGCACCGAGTGAACAGTTACTACTCAGAGGTAACCCTTTTAGACTGGTTATTGGTCACTTTTTGGATGAGAAAAACAACGACAGGCTGTTGTCAAGTGTTGCATCGCAAAGGCAAGTTTGTGCATTAGAACAAATACACGTTTCTTGAAGCGGTTGCAACACAAAGGTAAGCTTTGGATATCTTGTACATATGTTAGCTTTTGGGGAATACCTTGCCGAAGAAAAGTGTAATTATTGGCTGTTTGGCTATGTATGGCATTACTCAGAGCCAGAGATAATTAAGCGTCTGGGTGAGGCTATGGACACAGCTGGTACAGGGTCACGTCACAAATGTAAGCATAAATGCTATAGAAGTAATAACATGTTGGAGGGTAGGTTTTCGGATAAGATCATGGAGTGGCATTTAGGGGCCACTTTAGAAAGGTTACCTTTGAATATGACCGAGGAGACAGCCGGTGACGGGTTATTGCAGAGAATTCAAGTTTGGTAATGACCTGGACATATCTTGTGATATTAAATATTATGTACAGTTGTACACTGAGATACAATGGAGGCAACTGTAGAACGATAAGTACTCTCTGGTAAGTTTTAGGGTTATTTATACAAAATGGTTCATGGTACCCGCTCGGATGTTTGCTTCAGGGTAAGTGCATCGACGGTTACAACTGAGATGGGTTAGATATACTATTACCATACGCAACCGCAAACCTTGGTGAAAGTTCGGTATGCGAAGACGTATGAATCATGACATCATGGGTACACCAAAGAAGGATTTTTTTCCAAATTTGTTATCGTATTGTAAAGAAGTATTACATAGTCAATTAGGTTTGAAATACTGAATGTCTAACACGTATAGTATGTAACTGTCGCCGGCTAGAACGGTTTTTTTACATGGCAAATTTGTTAGTAAATGTACACATTCAATGAGGGCTTTCTATACAGATTTCAAAATAATTGTTTCGTTAACTTGTCAAACGCAGCATGCATAAGGATTTGCTGCAAATGAGTGCAAAGTTCGTGGCAGAGCAGCTAGTACAACGTTTAAGTATAATGACTCAGCCACTAAACAAAAGGAGAGTCGACTGAAGTCTGCCTTCTAAACGAAGTATTACTTTCCACAAAATAACAGTTGTTTTAGTGAATCGATACCTTTTCGTAATCTTTAAATCTGTTACAGGGCGATCATTTCTACCAGTCAGAGGGGGCTGTGATGTGTTTTCTACAGAAGAATGGAAATCGTCGGGAACCTCTCTGTTTTGCCCAGTAAAACACGATCTGTACATCAACCTTCAAAAATACGACCAGATCACTGCAGCACAGGGTTCTTTCTTTACCGCAGACGAGAGCGGGAATTTTCAGAACTCAGTTGTTGGTGCGAATTTTTTCTTTTATTTGTTTAAACATTTAAAAGGTTTAGATATTTCCAGCTTACGTTCAGTATCTTATATCACTTAGTAATATTCTCCTGTCCCGAGTAGTTTGTAAGCCGTTCGGCAGTTCTATCTGTGAGACGTTTAGAGAAAACGCGCCATTTTGGTGCATACGTCAAGTATTTTTTTATTTTACAATTTATAAAATATTGATAAAAGTCACGTGACAAAATAAAATTGATCAGTTACCTGCAGGAAAACGCTACTATCAGAAGCACAGGACATACACACTCTGTAGCAGGTAAAACTGACAGCATTAACATGCGAAATTAACGATGTTTTTTTAAAACAAACTACAAGGTATTTTCAACAAACGGAGCCCGGTTTACCCTTTGTGATAAAATCATGACGGGGACACGTGGAGGTGCTTGTTTTTATAAGGAGTGTATTATGGGAGTTTTTCTGGCGTGTGTCGTTAATACAGTCAAATACCAGTACTTTCTAAATGCGACCCGTCACGTAAACCGTATGTGTAACAGGTTGTTCCTTGCACATGCCAGGGCTAGATTTGAGCTGCTGGGAACTCATACTTTAGTTTGGGTTGATCTTGGTAGATATGAAATGGGAGTGTTCGGAAGGAATAGGTAAACATATCGTATTTGTCTCTTATGTTTCTCGCAAGAAAACCAAAGCTGTCTCGCTAGGTCCCGTTTGACTTGAACTTACATACGTTATACCAATGTATCTTAAACAAAGCTTTTCTCACAGGGATACCATCATAATTTCAGGTCATGTGATACATCTTTGGCGTTATGACAAAGTTAAAAGAGTGCAATATATTTCCCAATCTTTCTTGTTTACCAATCATCAGGTATATGTTTATATTACTGCTTTACTTATTTAGCCCTAAGACAAAGGGCTTTCCCTGCTACAGACCATGCCTTCAACTGAGTACATGTGAGAAAGTTGGCAGTTTCTATGAGAGGATAGGGATCTTAGGCTGGTTTTTCCTGGCAACGTTGTTTAGGTAAACCACACGACTATAAAATGACTGTAATACAATGGAAAAGAGCATTAAACGGTTTTTAAATTAAATAGTTTTTATTTTTTCCAGTTATCTCTTATTGTGTCGCCCTTTCAGAGAAAAGGCGATACATAGGGATCGCTTTATCCGTCCATCCGTCACAAAAACCTAACGTTGGCTATAACTTTGCCATTTCTTAAGATTTCTTCATCAAACTTTCAAATTGTATTGCTTGTGACAAAAGGTCATGATGCCGCCAAATTGTGTAGGTCAATGTCATATTTGACAGAGTTAGGCCCCTTTTTGTACTTAGTTTTTGTCTCGAAAACTAAACGTCGGCTATAACTTTGTCATTTCTTAAGATGTCTTCATCAACTTTCAAATTGCATTGCTTATGACAAAAGGTTCATAATTCTGCAAAATTGTGTATGTCAAGGTCATATTTGACAGAGTTATTCCCCTTTTTGGGCATCGATTTTGTCACGAAATTATTGGTTATTCTGACAAAGTGTAAAAGGGCGGCACAAGTGTTCTACTGAACACCCATCTAGTTTATTTAATCATTGTAATGGCAACAAATTTTACTGAAGTGCTTACCAGATCTACTATTATCTACCGGTTCTACTATTACCGATATTACTAACAAAATCAAAATATCCATTTTTTTATTTTTCAGGAGTTCATGAGGGTTCAGACATTTCTACAGAATATTTAAGAAGACACATTGACCAATCAGGATTTGTGAAATTTTATTGTCAAGATTGCCAGTTTCGGCCATGACTAAATCAGTGCCATAAATACGTTCTGACCCCTGATACTAGTATGACAACAAAAGGAGTTATTAAACCAAGATCATTTAACCGCTGAAGTGACAGATAATTTCAAATGATCTTGTGTTTAGTGTGAATGTACTCTTGTATATTGCGGATTTATTTAGTGGGTGTCAATCAGTACCGGCCGGGACTCCAAAGTTTGTTTTTGCTCATTCTTCACAATGAAATACATGAATTTGTGAATTTATTAATGTACTACATGTATTGAATTTAATGTTTTATCTGCTGTAAGTTAAGAAGCTTCTTTGTTGATATTTTCCACCGACGTTTGTCAAGAAATTGTATAATTACTCTTTGCATTTTGGGCCTGGTTATTTTGCCTTTGTCCTTGTTTAAGCGGTGGCCGACACATTGCAGGAGTGATTGGTCACAATGAAAGTCAAATGAAAGTATGTCACGTATCCATTATAATTATGTATGTATTACATTTAGTATAGACCACATTGATATTTGTATAAAAGGACTCGCTTTGTTCATTTTGATAATAATCTGTAGACATACAGTAACCTTCAAATATGCTTTTTATTTCCAAAAGAAATTATTTTTATTTTATATAAACTTTGAAATGAACGCCTTTCTTATGTGCGTTTTGGTGTTTTTCTCATGTCCCAATGGTATATTAAGTTGGTGTAATCACAGATTCGGTTACCTGGAAATGAAAGAGGCTGACCAGTAATCATTGTAATTTACCGGCTTTCTAATTTCATAATTTTCTACATTGCAAATATTTAACGATGCGCTGGTGGTTTCACACGATCTCATCTTTGATAAAATGAACCGGCAGAAATATCATGCCCCACCTATATTGTTAAAACCTAACCATGATTAAAGGTTAGCTACATGCAGCCTCTTTCATGCTGCGCCACAAATACCATATCACGAGTAGCATGTCAGAATGGATTATGTACGATTCTAAATCAACACAGGAACTGTCTATAACCGGTTATAGGGTATTCCTGATCAACAATAGTATTAAATCAATACTAAGTTTGTATTAGCATCGTATACTATCAATAAATAAACATTCAGTTTTATAAAGATGCCAGTTCATGTATTTATTCCACAGAAATTGGCCTTATTTATGGATGACATTGTACATGTCCAGGATGAACTAAATATGATCACCCGTCGCATTTTTGTCAATAACTTTCTTAAAACGATCTGTCGTAAACCACATACTCAAAACTAATGTGAAACTGTGTGTGGAAGTTCCTCAGATGGTTCTCTACCGAAGATAATCGAAGAATTCTATGCCATGCAAAATTACTTTCGCCATGCCTAAACAAAAGCAATACAAACCGCCAAAGAATCATCAAACCGGTCGGACCCGCCATAGCTGTGGCATTGTCTAGTGGTCTTCTGCTGATTTTGCACAACTGATGTCACAGGAGTCTTTTGTTGTGGTCAGAAAGCAACGGCTGTATTTCACAATATTTGCACAGGAATTTACATAGGTCAGTGACCTACCAAGCAAGCGATGTACGTTGTTCGTCAGAAACATGGCTGTAAGTGGACATGGCTAGTTTTTTCTTATGGCTTTATTAAAAACTTACAAAATGTTTTCCTACGAAATTGTTGGTCATATTTAATTTTTTCACAGGAATAATACACCCCTAAATGAAAGTGTCCAAGAAACGCTGATGGCCGCCTATGATGACATAGTTCAAATCTCCACAAGGATACTTGCCGGTTGTAGGTTCGGGTCTTAAATAGCTACTTAGAAATCAGTCATAGTGACTATGTATACAGTATACGATAAAAGAGAACCCAGTGGAGATAAAGGTATACATGCTGGCGTGCAAAAAAGAACAAGGCGAGTGATACCATTCTATTTATATCTACAGGTGTTAAACAAGTGTCTAAATAAGTAAATTGGCTGTACAATACAAATACAGTCTTAATTTACTCATTTAATTTACACATGGATAAAGGGTACCGAGACTAATTCAAAGATCGGTATAATCATTTCCTTTTTCCCTCCAGATCTATATTATTTTTGCCAGCCTTACGTGTTAAAGCAAAAAGCCGTTAAAATATTTGCGACCATTGAAAATCGTAGTATATCTATACATTCTCAAATACCAAAATTACAAAACAGTTATTCCTATAATATACCGTCGCAAATATCAAAATAACAAAACAGTTATTCCATTAGCTAATATACAATTCGACAATACGAATTCACATATCTCTAAATACACCTTTCTTCTGCCAAAATTGCTCAGACCCGTTTTAGATAGGCCCGCAAACATGTCCTGTGGCAAACAACAACAACAACAAATATTCTTTTATCAGTTTTATACAAATTCTGTCAGACAGTTACACACAACTATTTTAGAACTATTGCAGCATTAATTCTCTTACAATGCATGTAAGTTTTAGTTCATTTTACTTCTTGATTGTGATAGTAATCAGAATATAGCAGTGACTAATATTCGACCTGTCGACAGCAGCCTAAATTTTATTCAGTTTAGACAAGGTTATAACCGCCCATTCGAGAAATATAATTTCCGAAATGTTTCCCTTATTCTCATCATCTCCATCTTGGAAACCCTTCATTCATTTATTAGCAAACCTCATCACAATGTTTGTCGACAAAATATTTTTTTATAATCTGCCCAACTACCGAAGTACGTTATTTTGTTTATTATACAATCATCAAAGTTTCAGTTGAATACAATGTTGAATACTCCATGTAACAGCCTTGTTATAAACTAGTCATTTGTTAAATGTTGTAATACAAATATTATATTTATTAAAGAAACAAAGCTTGCAAAATGTTTTTTAGTTTTTGCCCCTTGTATCTGTATGCCATAGTCAATTACTGAGAAAATTGGGGATTGTGATTAAGCGTTTTCTCATGTGCAAAAAACCAGAAAAACGTAACCTAAACTCTTCTTTTCTAAGATGCAAAAGTAGCCATTTCCGTAAGATAATGCATTATGTTTCACATGGGGGTTGATTAAATCTCAAGAGATTCTGTACTAAACCAGCGCAGACCATGATCAGCCTGAAAATCTGTGTTCACTTCTGGCATTCAGTCAGTAAATCTCCCATGAGCACACCATTGAGCAACTAATGGAACAGTCCAACTGAAAAGATGGACGAGTCCACCTCAGAAATTTAGCTGGTCAAGGGTTAAACAGGAATATAATATATTGTATAAGGTGTGAACTTCGGTAAATTCATGATACCTACGCCGTTTAATTGCTTACAGGTTTTCTATCCGTATATTGAATTTCACTTGGTTTCCTCCGTAGTCTTTTCTGAACATCTCTAAAACAATCCTTATAATAACAACACAAAAACATGTACTCCATTCACAAATTTATTATGAACCTATCAAATAAATGGGATACAAAGTTGTACACCTATGAGCAAACAAAATTATTAGTATAAAAGAAACTTTAATAACAAAACAATAGAAAAAGTTGCACTATACCATGATTAGGGCTGCCATGGTTACACATGTAAACAGATTCATTTTGTTTACTTATGAAACAGGTTATAATATTGACTGCTGAGCTACATGTTCATAACAAGTCATCTTTTAACAATTTGAAAATTCTCCGAGTTTCTCCTAGTGAGCTTTTCTAAAATTAGAACAGTTTGCCCTAGATATATCAGATGTCTACGTCTGCACTATTGTCAAGTATAAGTGTGCAGGAATATGTGTAAACAATTCTGTAATCTCACCAGTCCTAACCATGATATTCACATGCAAATTATGAAATAATATCTGTTTCAGCTGTGTTCATCGTCATATAAACTGAAAAGTATGTTATCTTGACTCTAACATGACCAGAGCTTACCCAAAGGTGATAAAAATCAAAGTGACATGATGAACATCACAGGTTGTGTGTACAAAGGTTTTGCAGAAGCCTGTAGCGGAGAAGCATGGTTATGTAACTAAAGCTATCACTGAAGTTAGTCCATACCCTCACCAGAAACTTGATCAAGAAATGAGTTTTTCTATTTTTAAAAAATACAACTAAGTTATATTACGTAGTACATACTAAGTATGATGGTTTTCCTGGTGAATGGTGGTGCAGTGTTCCAGCTAGGATGGAAAAAAGGCAGGGTGATAAAAAGGGCATGCTCAGATGCTCTCTATTTGAATTAAATTAACATTTCCAATACTGATTTATTGACTTCTGTACATTTCTTAACTCCTTTTAAACTATTGGCGCATTACAGAAAAGGAACCACATTTATTTTGTCATTAAATCCAAAAGAAATATGCCCATTAACATAAAGTGCAAAGGTCCTGTCAAAAAGGGCATAGTACGGTGCCAAAGAAAAGGGCAGGTTGCACAAGAACTGGACAGGGTGCTACACCCTGATATTTTGTGCTAGCTAGAGCACTGGTGACCTATTCACCAGAGTGCATATTGCACATTCAAAAAGAACTTTTTTATGTACATGTGTACAGAGTTTGAAATCAATGCAGTTTATAGTTAAACTATACTGCTTTAACGTTTGGGAAATTTACAATGTTTGGTGTAATGATAAATAACGAATAATTGAAAGAAATGATACAAAAATTAATATGGTTAGTGTTTCAACATAATTATATTGTAGTAATCTATCATTTGTAAGAAGTGAACGGGTAGAATTTACTTCAGCTAGAACTGAAGTAAAAGCATACAAAGTCAAAACAATATAATATAATACAAAAATCTAAACACTTTCATATACTTCAGATAAAATATATTGCACTATTTCATATATCAAACAACCATTTCTTTTTGTCAATACAGTTGAACTTGTGTTTAAGCAGTCAAGCAAGGTAAACCACAAAAGATCCACTTAAAGGTGAGTTAATATCAAATACAGTCCAACCTTCCCTAGAGCAATGATGTCCCTAAAAAGACACATTTTTCTTTCCAGCTGTGTCAACAATATAAGGAATCAACCTCTCTAAAACAAACACATTTCTGTGTTTCTAAATTAAGGTAATTCAGTTCTGAGAGGTTGCACTGTAGAAGCCATGGGACATGTTGGTTGTCAACCCTTACAGTGCACTTCATTTTAAGAACCATAGGATTATATCTGCTCTGGCTGCCCCAGGAATGTGGCTGCTTAAATCAGGTGAACCTATCCACAGGCTCAACTGTACATAAACTGTAAGTAATAATAATACTATAGCCCTATATCAATGGAATAAATATGTACAATCTAATGATATGCTTCATAAACAGTTGAAGTCCTGCCAATACTTATCACTTATACAAAATGAAATATGAAAAGTTCTGTCATACTGTCCAAAACGTAAGACTTTTAACAAAATAGCAATTTAACGGTCCATCCCTCTGACCAATGAAAAGATACAATTTTGTAACATACTATCAATACTAATTTAAGCATGATGAGTTATCTAATATATTTATCTATTTTTTGATATCTAAGTTGTTAATGTTTTTGCCATAAAGACTTACCGGTAACTAATAAATAAGTGTATGAAACTTCAGTCCACCCCTCTACTTGAAAGCTCACGTTCCTTATAATCATAAAATGTTGTAATTACTAAAATCTTCATTAAAAACAACGACAAAGTTAAAATATACATGTATTCATGCATATCTGAGATTCAAATCAGTACACGAGACCTATGGTGCAAAGGACACAACTTTACATGAGCTATTTCTGTGGCGCTAGAAGGCCAAAGTTTTCCAGTTTTTCGTAAGATGGCAGACGTGTTATATGTTATTTAGGACATGCAAAACAGTCTTGTCTGAAAAACATTCAACACCTGAACATCTGTATTCATATAAACAATTATACAGTAATCATGGATAAGCTAGTATTTTCTCCATGAGAAAAAAATCCTTTTTTATGCAGCTGTTGATTATGTCACCATCATTTCTCTTATAAAATAGATATTTTTGGACTCTGATAAAAGACTGGCTACAATGTACATTTGTATAAAACTATTACAAATGTTTCCTGAATAAAAAACACAAGGAACAATATTTGATTTATTGGTTTGGCCTCCAGATAGTACAATCTTGATAGAATTCAAAACTGCTCCCAGGAGCCAAAGGATGCTTTCTGAAAAATGCTGCGTTTGACTGAATTTGGCTGAAAGGCATACATGACCTTTTACAAATCTGCATCATATATTTCTAAACTCACTTCAACAGTATTTATGTATGAATCAGGTGGGCAATAATTACATATAAGTGCAAAAAATTAGAATAGAATTCAGGCTTGGCTTGTGAATTTAGACTGGTGTCCTTTTTATGGTAGTAACTCTACAAAACAATATATACATTTACTGATCAACATACACTCTTAAAATGTATGAGGGTCTTACATAATGCTGCCATAACTTGATCAAAATGAAACAACTGAAGAATTCTTTTGCACTTAAACGTAATCAATTTTCTTACCATACATGAATCTTCATTTATGGTTATGCACACCTTAACAGTATGTTTAAATATTCCTCTCCAGTAGTGCAAAATGTACATTTGAATTATATCTTACAACCAGAACCCCTTCTTTTTTTTAATACATTCAAACTGATGTTAAAAATCACTAGCATCAAAATGGGCATATTTACTTTTTAGATTGTTAGTGCAGAGTTGATTCAGATTATTCTCAAAGCATCTTAAGAAAAATTTCTTAGTGTTGTCTACTGACTTAAATACACAAACTCCATTGCTAACAACTTTGTTAGATTTGACATTTCAACAAGAATGACCACTAATCTGATTGTGCTGGAGCTAAATACCGCAACACAAAGCTTAAGCTCAATGCAATGGAGCCTAGTGAGCTTAAATCTTGTTTTCACACAAATACACATTTGGTAAGCATCATTTCGTTAGTAAAGATTGCTATTAAAGCTAACATAAGCCTCTGTAGCCTGAAACTTTCAGATCTATCAATGTGTGATATATGCAAACATTCATCCTACACAAACAGTTCTATATCACAGTATTATACATACAGCCTAAGAAGGACACTTCAACACAGATTTTGCAGTTAATAGTTATATGTGCTTGTTTGTATCGACATTGTAATGCCATAGTTATAAATGGTTTAATATATCAACTTTGCACACTTTTTAATTTTAAACTACAATGAAGTAGTATGTATAAACATTGCAATGTCATATTTAAAATGGTTTAATGTATTGACTTGGCACTTTTTATTTCTAAAACTGTTTAACTGGTACTAGCGTATCAACTTGGCACACTTTTTTTTATTTTGAAACTGTTTTATTTGTGACCTTGATACTATTTCCTCTATTTGAACTTCATGTATCCACACTGCAGTGTCATAACTTAACTTGGTGCAAACTGGTTTTTAAATTGGTTCAACATATTGAAACTGCAATTGTTTATCTTGGATTGCTCCACAATACATTAGTATAAAAAAGGTCTCCTGGTTTTGAAACGATACTGTCTTACAACTGAGCAGTTTATGAATAGGCAATCAGTCAAAGGGCACAAATATGCATCTACATTGTGTATGCTAATAAAACATTGCCTCCATAAAAATACAATAGTCGCATTGCTGGATACTGTTCTTTTTAAACTTGTGCAACAATCAATGACTGGTAATTACATGGTGGTATTTCAAAAACAAGACAAAACCTAACAACTTTGATGATCAGTCAGTTTAAACGTTTTACACAAAAAGCCCACAATTCTGTGACTTCAGTTTGCAGTGTTTTATTAAAGTGTGCTTTAAAGTCCCATGATCACTATCTATGCTAAACTACTTGTACCACTCAAAAAGACATATAACTAATTAAACGCAGATGTTTTAACGGCAAAACTGACTGTTAATTGGATGAAAAACGTTCCTAATGTTGGCTTTCTTTTTAAATTGAATGTACATTCGGTAAATATAGTGCAGTCATTTTTCTAATAAAATTGCAAAAATAAGGATACTAGTACCTATCTAACAAGGCTTCTTTTGTGATGATGTGACATAAATCTGAAAGAACACTACATGTCAACATTGTTTAACAGTAAATAGAACACAGTTCAATCATTATTCTATCCGTAATATCATTACCACATAAAATAGTATTTAAAGTGATCATTGGACTTTAACTTAAAACAGCTTGTATTTGTTCAAACATATTATTTGTCACTGTCACATAGGTGGTGAAATTTGAGAAATTCAGTTTAGAACTGAATGATAATGGTCCGAGACTGCTACAAGCAGAAAAAAAGCTGCAATGAATGATATGATCAATAAATGATCTTATTTGTTTCTTTGAGAAAATCAAATACAATTTAATTACACATGTACAAAGTTAAAGTGACTTGCTCAGACATATAATTAATAACTTAGTTTCAAGCTGTGTGGGTGAAGCGTTGTGCCAAAGTTAAGTATATAAAAATTTAACTATTTTCTTTTAAGTTAATTCCAAAAACTGGCAACTTTGCATGCTAACCTTAAAAGCTGATGCTAGTTATATTATCTGTCTTTCTTCACAATAAAAAATTAATCTCAGCAAACACTCGTGTTTACCAATATGCACCGACTTTCAGCGAAAATAGCAATCAAAATCATCATTAATTTGTTTTCTGAATTTTCAGGTCAGCTTCTAGGGTTAAGTCATCATTGCTGTGTCAACTTTTCACAAAACTTTATGGGTTCCTTAATTTAATAAATGAATTCAATTGTGCTATAATTAAAAGGTTATTTCAAACAAAGTAATGTGTAAGAGCAAGTCATTTCACGACGAGCAGCAGTTGTGTAATTGTGGCAGGACTTGATATTATCTCTTGTCTTTCTTCTCCTTTATTGACTGTTTCTTGGTGTCAGGGACTGGTAGCTCAAACCCTGACCCTGAAATAAACAAGTGCACTTATTTAAACAGTATGTCTATGTAATTTTTCTATTGCTGTGAAATTAATTAACAATAACTTAAAACATAATTTTTTAGATATTATACTCATGTTCCATGTTCATATTAATCAAGAAGTTCTGAGTTGGGTTAGAGCCCTGTGATCACCAACATAGCAATTAGAAATGTCAGTCTCACAAATACTGTTGTTTTCCAGGTATGACTATTAACACTGAGCTGGCTAACCTGTCCACTCTGCACGATGTCTTAATATGATCAACATTTGTTCCATATTATTTGCATATCCTCCAAGGTCACAAAGTTATAACCAAATGACCTTTGACGTCTCAAGTTTGACCTGAGCTGGTTGAAAGATGAGCTCGCCAAATTGTCTGGATGTTGAAAATGTTTGTGGCAAGTTCATGCTTGTTGAATGAATTAAGCCAACACCAGTAAGTTTAGCACAACAAGTTTTTACACAAACTGTTTTCTGAAACGTTTGAATGTAGCGATGTCAATGATAAAATAACCTCAACCCTTTAGTTGATGCGGGAGTATTTATAACAAAAGAATCTATTAAGTAAACACCTTTTCCATGCGCGTTTATTTGCCTTAGTGAATTTTGATAGGTATCAGTTTAATTGATGTTCATGTAATCCTTCATGTATTAAATTGAATTCATACATTATTTTATGATAAAATACATCACGTTTTCCACGAGCAAAACGTGGCAAAAATGTCGCACGCGTCCAATCACATTCCGTGCTTGTAAGTTACTATGGAATGTTGCTATGCGTCGAACATAGTTCGTGGTATTTTTCAAAGACAATTTTGTGTTAGAATCAATATAATAAATGCATCTCTGCATTTTATCGTGGAATAAAATACAGGAACACATTTATTATTTCTTTTTTGAAATATTTAGACTGTGCAGTTGACAAAAACAGTGGCATGACCTTTGGGGAATTTTTAAACATCTATTTCAAAGAGGCTATGGGTAAAAATGAACAGAACCCACCTTTCTGATCTAGATTCTTCACATCAGTTGCTTCGTGTTTTAACCTCAGTTTCAACACATAATGCATCAGTTCTTGTCTGAAATTAGAAAGGACATATCCAGAATAAACAAATGAAAGTCAGTCTACTTGACTCGTAATATGGCTGAATCTTTTTTTACACATGAAATTATGTTGTCTCTAATATTAACTGCATACCGTACAGTTTATTTTGATGGTTTTATTCTAGTTCCAGCATACTTACTTTATTATTGTATTACATAGAAGAAGAGCAACAGTATTAGAAGGACTTTGATGTGAGAATTTTCTTATAGCTCTTATCATTCAGGAAGCGATAAGTTTAGCCATTTCATGATCAGTCTGCACATCCGTGTCACAATCTTGTTTGTTACCATTAATCACGCCACTTATTATACAATACAATCCAGAACTTACTGCGTTTTCAAAAATAATAGCACTTATCTTTACCTGAAATTTTTAATGTTGAAAATGCAATGACAGTAGCATCTACCCAAACTGTCAGCAATTAGGCTTTTACTTACTTCACAAATAAATACAAGGCTTTCATGACCAGTTCTAGTATTACTGGTCTATTAATTACTTCGTTTTAGCTACCGGTATATTGTCAATAATTTAGCGACTTACCTGTGCTGAGGATTTGTTATTCCAATATTTTCCAGTTTGATCTCTGTAAGGCGTATTAACGTTCTTCCTACAATATGAAAACCATTGCTACATAACTTGAATATTTTTACACTAGTAAGTAACTTAAACATTGCCAAAACATTCAGTCGATGATATAAAAGACAAAATTGTTGGTGTAAGATCATTAATTTGTATTTTATAATGCTATGTTCAAAATCTGAGTGTGATGTTTGTGTCTGCGTAAAGCCCATGTCAATATTTCATCTTCAAACTTAGTAAGCATGTTCTTGTATGTTATCACCACATAAGGTGTAGAAATATACAGCTAGAATTCAGTTTTTTGGGTAAGGAAATGCAGTTTTTTTTAGATAATTGTTTAAGTATAAAGAAGTGTTCAAGAAGTTCTTTAAGAAATGATATCCATTCAAGTGTTGTTCATCATCTAATTCTCAATGCTTTGTAGTTCTGATGTAAAGTTATTAAAACATAAAGGCATTAATAAGGATCACAATATGACTTCATTTGCAATATTACCGGTATAATAATTTCTTAGGAGTCTGTGCTTTAAAACATTGTCTACCATAGAATTTAAAATGCTTCATTTTCTACTTTATTGAAATTACAAAGGGTTGAACCAAGTTCGAATTTGGATTAGTTGTACATGTAAATTGTAAATTAATTGCAGTAACACAGTCACTAATCTATTATTTACTATTCAGTATACCTGTGATTTCTTGTTGTAGAAACAATTCTCCATACAAGTCATGACAATGTCCGCCATGTTTCTTCAACCATTTGTTAACATCAGCACTCGTCCAGAAATATAATGGTTTGGTTTTGCTACGGGTCACTTTCTTATTTGTGCTGCCAACACTAGCTTGCTCTTTTAATTTTGGCTGTAATAATTATGAACAATAACAAGGTTTAAATACAATTAACTTGTCTAAGTAGCCAGAAATTAAAAAAAACAAGAGCTGTCCCTCACAAGCGACGAATGCCCCCAAAAGAGGTGCCTCACAGTCTGTGTCCTCTCCATGTGCTCAATAAATGTGCTATGTAATTTTAAAATCCTTCCATGCATGACAGAGTAATCATGCATACAGTATTCCATTACTTTAAACACTAAGTGTGACCTTGACCTTTGAAGTAGGGACTTGGGTCTTGCACGCGACACATCAGCTTGATGTGCTAGACATTTGTGCCAAGTTATTTTAAAATCCTTCAAAGCATAATAAAGTTATAGTCCGGACACAAATGTATGCATATATACAGGATTCCATTACCTATAAACTCTAAGTGTGACCTTGACCTTTGTGGTAGGGATGTGGGTCTTGCACGCGACATGTCGTCTTGATGTGCTAGACATTTGTGCCAAATCATTTTAAAATCCTTCAAGGCATGACAAAGTTACAGTCCGGACACGAATGTGTGCATATATGCATGTATACAGGATTCCATTACCTTCAAACTCTAAGTGTGACCTTGACCTTTGAGCTAGGGACGTGGGTCTTGCACGCGACACGTCGTCTTGATGTGCTAGACATTTGTGCCAAGTTATTTTAAAATCCTTCAATGCATGACAAAGTTACAGTCCGGACACGAATGTGTGCATATATGCATATATAGAGGAATCCATTACCTTCAAACTCTAAGTGTGACCTTGACCTTTGAGCTAGGGACGTGGGTCTTGCACGCGACACGTCGTCTTGATGTGCTTGACATGTGTGCCTAGTTATTTTAAAATCCTTCAATGCATGATAGAGTTACAGTCCGGACACGAATTTGTAAGTGGGGATGGACAGACAGACGGACAGACAGACGGTGCGATTTTAATATGCCACCCTTCGGGGGCATAAAAAAATTACCAAATTTTGAATATGTTAGTATCAGTAGGTAGAAAGTGCAAAATCTTAAGACTTGCTATATCAAAGAGTCCATAATATAATCATTTGCTGTACATGTATGTGCAAGGTTTGTAGACTGAATTAAGTGATACTGAAATATGGATAAAGCTTTAGTAACACTTAGAAACACTGTTTCACATCTTAACTTATCATTAGTCTTAGGCTTGAGAATTCTCTGGCAAATGATTCTGCCTTTGTGACCAGTGTAGATCATAATTAGCCTGTATACTTTTGCAATATGATTATGATCTACACAGTCTGCTAATCAGTCGTTCTTTTTTCTGAGCACTCAATTGAACAATTAACAGTTCTGTGAGTCTGTCTAAATTGAAAGATCTTTTATTTTAATCTTTAATCTTTCTTACTCTGCCAACTGGTAAAGGTGACACCTCTTGTACTGTTTTCTCTGCTGATTTTTCTTCAACTTTTTCAGCCTTTTCTTCGGACTCCATTCTTTCCCTTAAAAGTAAAAACACACTGTACTTAACTTATTTCCAAGACCTTATACATCCCTATATACTCCATCTTTCACAATACAGTATATTATAAAACAGTTTTCTTCACATCCTTTTACAGGTTTTATATTTTCAGCTGCTCAGTCAGTGACATAGATGTACATGTATACACTGGTACAGATGATGCTGGTAATTTCATGACACAGAAATCTTGATATTGATACCAGTTTTATAATTATTCTACCATTTGTCTACTGCACAAATTCTGCATAAAATTCAGCTGATCACACCACCTGATTAGGCCTACAAAATACATATGTAACTTTTTACTACATGCAATTGTGATATTTTGAGTAAAATGTTTTATATTCAAAGGAAGTGGTTGGAAAGTACATGTACATAAAATCATGTGTAGTAAGTCAGGTCATTAAGAGTAATGTCAAAAGTGACAAAAAACACACTTTCACTTATTTCTGTACTGTCAAAGCAATTCTTTATAAAAATTCATGAAAGCCCTAGGAAATGGTATCTGTAACACTAGGATATAGAAAAAATCTTACATAACTGTAAAGTGTCCAGCTAGTTAGCATGAATTCATGGAATTTAGGCAATTCTACTTTCACTTTCCATACAAAAGACGAGTGTACTTCAAAATCCCCTTGGTCGAAATCCCCTTGGTCCAAAAATGGTAGAGTAGTCATAATCCCCTCAATGGATTTTACAAGTGGAAAGGCATAATTATATTGAATAAAATATTTTACTAAATGTTTTATTTGTCTCTTAGTTTAACTTTACTATAACAAATGATAAAAAAATTGAAATTATTGAAATTAACATGTAAAATCCATTAAGGGGATTTTGACTACTATGCCATTTTTGGACCAAGGGGATTATGACCAAGGGGATTTTGAGCGTCCCACAAAAGACAAACGCCATCAGAAAAAGTACTAGGGCAAAACCAAAAACAATTTCTAATGGTATTAATCTTATTCTAATATCTTGTTTAACATTTTCTAGGACTTTCAAAAAAACATCATCAAAAAAATGCACAAACAAGATGGAAAAATGTGTTTCTAAGCACATAGATGATTTCACAGCAGCATTGACAAATTTGTAGCTTTTGAAAAGTATATAATATGAATCAATCCGTTATTGTAAAGACCGAGTTTTAACCATTTACACAATGAAGAAAATTATTAATGCGATCTCAGGGATCTTATAATCAGAGTGGTTAACCGGCCAGATTGGCATCACCATGATAGCTGAGAACTATGTTTGAGTTTTTGATGAATTTTGCAACACTATTATTAGGTTAGTTGAAAGATTGCCCAGTTAAATATATAAATTATGTAAGAAGAAACTGAATAGTGATGAAAACATCATAATTGCTCATGACAATCATGACTATGGTTATCACCTGGTCTGGCATTGTGCAAAATGTGGAGATCTGCATAAATACATGGTTGCTGGCATATGGCCAACCAATTTCAACATGATTAATTTAAATGAAGTTATTTCTATAACTCTTCTACTGGAAGTGTAAATAATCTAGAAATTTGTTCATTATGTTTATAAGGTCAGGCCAAAGACTCATTTTGAGTAGGAAGTGACTAGGTAGCCGGTTTTATATTAGGCAGTGGCTAGAGTTACGGTACCGTAACTCTAGCCTCCGAGTCTAGAGTTACGGAAGTTCCGTATCTCTAGCAAAACCCTAATGGAAAGGCTAGAGTTACAGAAGTTTATAAAGGTATGTATATTGCCTTAATATATGCATAATAATGTGTTGTAAACTTACATATTTTACCGCTATTCGTGAATAAACTAGATCTGTTATATACACCAATTTCACAGGCGCCATTTTGGTTATACTTAATATGTCGGAACTATCATTGTCATGCTGTATACTCTTGCATATAGTTACGTGTTCTGTATACTATTTTTAAATTTAACAGTTGTACTTTCGATCACAATTAAAATCTTTCTTTTTTGTTGTCACGATTTGAGTGCTTTCTCGTGGTGTGGCTTACGTGTAGTCAGACAATTAAATACCAAAGAACAACATTATGTCAACAACATATTGTACTTACCTTCTATCAGTGATGCTTTGCATAAAATGTGCTATTATTGTCCAACTACAATAGAACACTCAAGTAAAGACGAAGATAACAACGATATTTCCGCCGATGTACATGTATGTATTATGTATTACCAAAATGGCGGCTACGAAGTCGCTGCATTTGCCGACAGATCGGTTTATTCACTATTACTGGTGAAATATTTAAGTTTACAATGCATTACCATGCATATTTAAAGCAACATACACATGCCTTTATAAACTTCCGTAACTCTAGCCAATCCTCATAGGATTTTCTAGAGATACGGAACTTCCGTAACTCTAGACTCGGAGGCTAGAGTTACGGTACCGTAACTCTAGCCACTGCCTTTATATTATCATAGTTATCATGATTTAATTGTAGGCTAATTTCTCTTGCTCTTTCAACAATATTGTCATATGTTGTTTATTTTATTTCAAAATAAGAAGTGGAGAAATCCAGTAGAAAAGAGTTATTCTCCAATAAATTTATCATAAACTGAAATTTTAACCGAGAAACGCAAACAAGCTGACAAGTGCATGAAGCTATATGACAATGGAATGTCAAGTGATTAAAAGGGTCAACTCGACATTTTAAGAAGGCAGTGGCTAGAGTTACGGTACCGTAACTCTAGCCTCCGAGTCTAGAGTTACGGAAGTTCCGTATCTCTAGCAAAACCCTATGAGGAAAGGCTAGAGTTACGGAAGTTTATAAAGGCATATGTATGTTTCTTTAAATATGCATGATGATGTATTGTAAACATAAATATTTCACCAGTAATAGTGAATAAACCGATCTGTCGGCAAATGCAGCGTCTTCATAGCCGCCATTTTGGTAATGCATAATACATTGGCGGAAATATCATTGTTATATTCGTCTTTACTTGAGCGTTCCATTGTAGTTGGACAATTATATCACATTTTGTGCGAAGCATGATAGAAGTTAAGTAAAATATGTTGTTGACACATGTTGTTTTTGTATTTAATTGTCTGACTACATCTAAGGCACACCACGAGAAGGCACTCAGATCGTGACAAAAAAATAATTGTGATCGAAAGTACAGCTGTTAAATTAAAAAATTTCGTGTTTTTTTTGTTTACGTTTATCGTGCTCTTAGAATTATAATATTCTTCTTTTCTTTATCTTACTACTGCTTTATTAACGTTGTTTGTTAACAGAGAACACATAAATATGTGCATGAGTATACAGCATGGCAGTGATAGTTCCGATATTAGCATTATATTAAGTATAACCAAAATGGCGCCTGTGAATTTAAATTTTCGTATATACAACAGATCAGTTTATTCACGATTACTGGCGAAATATTTAAGTTTACGAAACATTATCATGCATATATTAAAGCAATATACATACCTTTATAAACTTCCGTAACTCTAGCCTTTCCTCATAGGGTTTTGCTAGAGATACGGAACTTCCGTAACTCTAGACTCGGAGGCTAGAGTTACGGTACCGTAACTCTAGCCACTGCCTTTTAAGAAAGCTTAGCTTAGTATATATTTTGATACATTTATGCTGTTTTTCCTTAAAAACTTCCGAACACATGACTTTATATTATTCTGATATCATTGGAACTCTTAATGACTCTGCGTAACTCCACATTAAATGTAGAATCAGCTACCTAGACCAAAAGTCTAGTTAGCCTGATCTGGCGACCTAGCCACTGCATAAACTTGTGAGTAATCAACTGACCCCAGCATTTCTCCCATAATGCTGTTAAAAATGTGTTTTTAATTCAAAGGGGAGAAATTTTGATAGGAGGTGACACCCTCCTGTTTTGCCAAATGATGTCAAATGTGTACGCTAATATTATACGGTATAGCTCTAGCAAATTCTGACTAATTCGTCGCAGTAACTGAAATAGCAGTCATAGAGCGTCTAACGACAGAGATCAAAGTTAAGAATTAAAATAAAATTCAGATCACTTTACGGATAAGTTTCTTACCATTTATTGCATAAAATATATGTTGTATTGTTAAAAGGCAAAAGGGTTAAACAATTGTTTATTTAAAACTCCAATAGTATATTATTTCATGAAAAGGAAGTAATTGTTTTTATAAAATTCTCCTAATTCTGTGTCACACAGGCGTTTTCTGTTCGCCGTAAGAAAATAAATTTGTATGATTTGGTAAATAGTTTGAACAGTACTAAATCTATTCACGCTGGTTACTGTTTCTTTCTACATTGCCACAGGCGTACGACGAGTGGCCAGGACCGAAAACATGTACAGTTATATGCTACATCTCTAATATGGGCGAAAGCTCAAGGGCCGAAGCCCGACCATAGGTAAACGTATGTACGAGTATTAAAATACAAAGAAATAAAATTAATGAAACATGTTACCATGGAAGTTTCAATTTTCCGGGCCCATGGACGATACGAAAAAACTTTAACGAACGTTTTTTAACTTCCGCTGCAAATACCAATGGGTAGTCCTCGGGATTATCCATTGATCAAGAAGCATGCCGAGGTGTTCCGATTGCAAAGAGTAATTTATTGACGTCATTAAATGACAGCCATGTTACTTTTTGAAAAATGCAACACAATTCCGTAAGAAGGTGTACTTCGGATATATAAAGAGATTCTATTTAGGTACACATCAAGTTTGATACCTCCTTACGCCATAAAAAGTAACATTTCTTTTATATTTACCTATTTATGTTCAAGGATATTCGATATCATTATTTTCAACGTAAACGTTTTGCGATCCCTGCAAACCTTGAAATGGCAACATTTTTAAAAATAAATTACGTTATGCATAAATGACGTCATTTTGCCATTTTCATATTATCTGAACTACATTTTTGTGATGAATTTCCAACTTCTCAATTTGCATGGACACTAGGGTAACAGAAAATGGCAAACCTATATCGAGGAAAGCATCAGTAATTGTTTTAAAATGTTGCGAATTTGCAGGGGGGTCGCAAAAACGTTTGAAGTTACGAAAAAATGATATCGAATCCATTGAATCATGAATCAAGGTATTGACTGTAAAAGAAATGTTACGTTTATCGTCCATGGGTGGGATCAAACTTTAGGAATTGTACATAAATAGAATGGGTTAATTTTCCAAAGTACAAACCTGCATTAAACGAATGTGTTGCATTTTTTCAATACAAAAATGGCTGACATTTAATGACGTCACATAAATGACGTCATTTGCCAATCGGAAGGCACCTCGGCCCGAATGCTTTCGTTTGATAATAACGATATTTAACTAGGATTTTCGATTGGTCATTTGCAGCGAGTTTTAATTGGGGGATGGTTATGAGTGTCTGGGTTCGTCCATGGTGCAGCAAATTAAACTTCATGGGTAACGGAATTCATTAATTTTTTGATTCGTACTCATTTCCAACTTCTCAGTTTGCAGTGGACAACTAGGGAATAAAAAGGGAAATATGAAGCAAAGGGATACAATACATCTTGAAAATAGATGACCTGCCTGAAAATATAGTTTCACAGGTCCGGTTATTTGCCAATGACACTGCTGTTTATATCGCCGTCAATAACAATTCCCAAGAAAGGATCTTACAACAAGACCTTGACAAGTTACATCTATGGGAAATTAAATGGGACATGGAGTTCAACCCCTCTAAGTGTACGGTGCTTAATATCACCAAGTCAAAAAACCCATTTATGTAAGTATATTCACTCCATGGCCAAGTCCTAGAAAATGTCAATGATGCAAAGTACCTGGGTGTCACTTTCTCCTCTGATCTGAACTGGAACAAACATGTTAATCAGGTTACCTCTAAGGCTAGTAAGACCCTAAACTTTCTTAAAAGAAATATCCCTTCTAAAAATTCAAGCGTAAGGGAATTTGCATACAAAACCCTGGTTAGACCCCAGCTTGAATATGCCAGTTCTGTCTGGTGTCCTTACACTCAGCAGAACATCCACAAAGTTGAAATGGTCCAGCGCAGAGCTGCGCGATGGGTTACTAAGGACTATTCTACATACAGCAGTGTCTCCCATATGTTAGATAAGTTAGGTTGGCGTTCCCTGGAAAATAGGAGATCTGATGCCAGACTCCTAATGTTTTACAAGATTGTGCATGTACTGGTTGCAGTGCCCGTACCCGCTATGTTCAGCCCTCCCTCCGTCTCACCCGACACTCACACCCTCTTTCTTTCAGGCAGATCCTTACTCCATGTAACTATTACAAATATTCCTTTTTCCGGCAACTATAGTCCTCTGGAACTCACTGTCATCTGAACTTGTGCAGGTCCCTACCCTGGACCAATTTAGACAGGGAGTAACCACTCTTCCCCACCATGTTTAAAATGAAAATATTGTTTTTATCTGTTTTAGCTGTATATTTTCTCTTCTTAACTAACACTATCAACTTTTTATTTCAACTCTCACAAATACATGTATAGTATTACTTTTACTCTCCTTTACATTTCTTCTTTTTAAACTATCGCACTGACACGCACCTGCACATAATACTCGAAAGAGGGTGTTGCAGTATAGATAGATAGATAGAAATGATAAATTATTAACCGACCAACAGCAAGTTTGTAATGTCTTCAATGATTTTTTTGTAAATGTGGCCAAAAATACTGGAAACAACTTTATTAATGTAGACGAACATCACACTAGTCTTATCTCAATTCAAGAAAACCAATCTAACACATTCCAATTAAAGTTCCAACCAGTTGGTACAAATTTCATAGTCAAACAAATTGATAAATTATGTGTAAAAAACGGCCACTGGTGCCAATGGAACTTCATCAAAACTAGTCAAGTTAGCAAAACCTGTTATTACGGAACATGTCACTTTTATTGTCAACAAATCCTTTACAACATCTACTTTCCCTGATAGTCTTAAATGCGCTCAGGTTACTTCATTGCATAAAAAGATGATAGTAACCGTGAAAAGGGCAATTATCGTCATGTCAGTATTCTTTCTGTCATGTCTAAAATTTTGAACGAGCCATGAACATTCAAATAGTAGATTTTTCTGAACATCACTTTAACATATTTATACCGGCATTCCGGCCAGGCTATGGTTGCCAAACAACATTATTAAGAATAATCGAAAGCTTGAAATAAACTCTGGATGAAAATTAATTTGTTGCTTCAGTTCTAATGGACCTGTCCAAAGCCCTTAATTTAATTAAAAGTTATTTAAGCTTAGCGAAAGAAAACAATGTATTAAGATAGGACAATTTACTAGTGACTTTAAACATATATATAAAGGTGGACCACACGGTTCCATTTTAGGGCCAGTTCTTTTTTATATTTTCCTTAATGATATCTTTCACTTTGTTAACAAGAGTAAGCTTTACAATTATGCCGATGACAACACATTATCCCATTCAGGCCATGATATAAATGAAGTCAAATCAACACTAGAGCAAGATAGTCTTTCTTTAATAAATTGGTTTTCAGACAACAAAATGCAGGCAAATCCTGACAAATTTCAAGCTATTGCTATTGGTCCAAAAACTATTGCTAACTTAACTATTAATCTGAGAAATTCTGAAATCGACTGTGAGGAAGAAGTTAAATTGTTAGGACCCTTTAGTGGCAAAATTCACTCCTTTTTATCGTATCATTTGCGTAAAGTATATTACGTTTTGTATCATATTCAGGAAAGAAACAGGTCATCATGTGTAACGACGGGCCAATTAGGAGACAGAGCGATCAAACAGTACACTTTTTCCATAGGAGTATGACCGTCTTGTAGCAATGTTTTAGGCGAAACCAGCTAGTTCAAACTTTTCTTGGTAAAAGTAAACATTTCTGTGAAATTATTTTTAAAAATATAAGAAGTTTTAATTTTTGCCATAAAGAAAAACAGTCATCGCCCACCTGGCTGGAACTGCTACAAATTGCAACACACAACATATTTAAAGCCTGTACATGTATTTAATATCTTTTCCTGTATTACTATGTGTGAAACATATGATTCAAATGGCGCTGCCAAATTTGACCCTATGGGGCATATGATCTATTTGGCAAAGACAACGAATACTGAATTAATTTTTTTAACAACATTTCAAGAAATATTTATGTAGACATCCGTTGTTTAGACCGAGATAGCGTTTGAAGAAAAGTGCTGACAATAGACATCGAATGATTCGCGAGCATTACGTGTTTGGGTCAACTAGAAATTAAGAAAGAACAACACTGATTACAAAATAATTTTTAAATTGTAGACCACATTAAAAAAATCTATATAAAGTAATATAAAACAAGCATTGTAGTTCTGTTCAATATTTTGCTCTAATAACTTAATTAAAATGCAAGTGTCAAATGAATGAAAATTATATACATGCCCAGAGAGCGTTTTCTGTAAAATAACACAGTGAAAAAGACACACGTACAACTATAGATCGAGTTTAGCAATTTGATACAAAACAACTTTTTTGTTCGAGGAGTGATCCAGAATTAACTGCACTGTTTCTATTACAATGGTATAACGTGCAGTAACATGATAAAACTCAATCACAAACCAGAATGTTCAATCTCTGTTGGTACATCCGTGAACATTTTATTATACCATGTATATATAAATTGTTCAAGATATATGCAAAAGCAGTCAACATGTTACATCTAAGCGGAGAGAGTCAGTGAAGTCAGAATGAAACATACACGACACATGTCATCATGTGTAACGACGGGCCAATTTGGAGACAGAGCGATCAAACAGTACAGTTTTTCCATTGGAGTATGTCCGTCTTGTAGCAAGACGTTGCATGCACTTTACTACTTTTCTTGTTCTGCTTATGTACAAATACTGTCCAATTACTGTAACTTCTTTAATCGTATATTTCAAGCAGGTTGACTCGCCTTGTCATTATCGTCAACATCATTTAGTGATACATGCACAGGCAGTTCAATCATGCTACCACATCTACTAATCTCTAAATCGCCGATATCACTTATTAAGATAGTCATCAAAGAAACAGTGTATCTTATCTAGTTGTATGTTTTATGATCTCTCGCGTTTAGAATTTTATCAACAATACGTATTTTTCGTGATTCTGTGAACGCCATTTTTAACCATTTGTTCCATATAGTTTTGTGCTACCGGAAACGAGACTGACGTTGACTTTTTTTGTGAAACACTGCACTAAAACTTAACATTACAAACACTAGAGTTCAAATGTCAATTTATTCACTTTTGAATATTCAATTAAGCTCCCTGGACTGCTAAAGGACGATAACTATAGAAATGTCAAAAGTTGCCTTCCGTGTTTGCTGGAAAATTTTAATTTTGTGAGCTCTTGTTAAACATTTTAAAGCTTAGGATTAAATTTCGTTTGTACCTAAGCATATTACGCTCATCTGCTATAACATTTCGACAACTTTTCGTCACTCACATGTTCGTATACAGTGTTGTTTATGATTTCTTTTCTACGTTCTTCTTTTATATTTAGCTACTGTATAAAAATTGATTGTTCTACTGCATCTTTTCCTGAAACCAATCATTTCTTCGCTGTCATAGTGCTACTTTGTCGTGTGCTTATGTTTTGCATTCATGTTTGATTGTTTTGAACTCAAAAGCATAATCACTGAACTGGTTGATCCTGTCAAATAAAATGTCGAATGTTTTAGATGACTCTATGTGCTTTTTCATATTCAAAAATTCTTCTTCTGGTTTTATAGTACAGCCCCGCAAATCTACTGTGACCGACTGTGAGAAACTCTCTACGGCTTTAACCAGACTGTTAAGTGATGCACCCGTCATTCTAACAGCAAGCAGTCGTATATATCCAACATTTACCATCTCAGGTGAAAGTTCAAGTATTTTATCGCCAAGATCCATATCTCTCAATCGTATATTCTTCACATGAGCTAACCGCGGTAACGTCTGTAGCAAGACTTCAATGTCATCCGGAGATTCCAGGTAACTACACCAAAATGTTTGTAGCTTACTCGCTGCTGGAAGGTAGCTGAGGTAAGACGAGGCAAAAGCCGGTTTACATAATGGCCCTACCTTGCAATACCTCAATGACGACACACTGATGTTCAGTTTTGACAAGGGTATGTTGCACAAGGCGAAAATACCAAGATCATCATGCTGAGAGACGTCCAATCCATGACCTTCACACTGACTGTCGTCCGTACAGCGCACGTTGTTAAGCCTAATCTCTTTCATTGATTTTCTACCGGCAAGGTAATTGGTAAATTCCTCTAGCAAACCATGTTCCATCACGAAGCTGTCTATATTGATAGCTTCTAAATTTTGCATCAGCTGAACTGTCCTCAAGTGTCCAAGAGACCAAGATGAAAGCTTAGTCATGAAGGCACTGTCTCTCCATTCACAAGACGTTAACGAGACGGCTTTTAGTGTTTTCACTGAACTAGTAAGTAGACGAACTATATCTTTTTCTTCACATTCACCTTTATACCATATCTTGTTCACACCACAAATGTCGTGCAATGTGAATGAAGTAATTATTTCATCAAGGCTAGAAATTCCTTCCATTTCTATACTCAGTGATTTCACATTCTGCTTGTTACACAATACTAGTCTTTGTAAGCAAGAAGCGTACTCCTTTTCTTGGCAGCTTCTGTCGATGAAAAGGTCTTGCAGACAAAGGCCGACAGATTGTACATCGTTTTGCAACGCTTCTCGTTTACAGTCTACATAGACATCCTGGATATCCTTCATTGGTTGAACTGTGTGTTTGTGGTTATATAAGCGCGACATGGTTCTGTACTTTTGTGTCATTGCATCATCTGCTACCACGCTGAAAAGCATTTCAGACAGTTTTTCTGATGTCGGAGATGTCAACGAAAAACCGTTGAGAAATACAAACACCTTTGATAGTTCAAGAATGTTTTTGACAGAATTGCATTTTGCTTGGACTGTATTTAGCATATTTGTTTGGTCGGAGGTAGAGGACATATACAATGCCGCAAAATATTCTTGCACTGTTTTATGAGCAAATGATACTTTGTACTTTTGACTAGTCAACTTTGCTTCCGTTTTACTTCTTCTCAATAAGCCCGACAAAAGACAGAATTTAAGATCGTCTTCGGTAAGGCATCTTACAGCTATTGAGCTATCAAAAGCGAGAGTATTTTCCCTTGTTTGGCTGCATAACGCTTCAAATGACAGCTGCCCTAATTCTTGGAGAAGTTGATAATAGGTATTACAATTTGTGTGCTCTCTTAACCAATTCGGGATCTCCATCTGGTTTGGTTCTGGTATAGTATTTGTCCCCTGGTATTTGTTGATTGTTCTTTGGAGAAGAAGTTCGATAATGCTGCCGTAGAATTCACACTTAGAACTACCGAGTGGCACTCCATCACACCAGAGACAGACAAGATACATCAACAGCAAAGGGACTTTTTCAAAATCCGTTATTTTTCTATCTGTTATCTGTATATCTAGCTGTCTAACCTCATCCATGACTTCGTCTCCTCTTTTACCCTTGATTTTTGAGATCGCCTTGTACTTCAACTCTTTCACTGACTCATCGCTCAAGCCTATTATTTCCAGTTTCTGATGCACTTCGCTTCTCTTCAAACCAAGAACACTTAGTTTCCACTGCCTTGTTGTGGTGAGTATAACGCATCTTTCTCTTGCATTTCGGTGTGGCACGAGTTTAGGCATTTTTGGACAGGAAGAATCCGGATGAGACCATTCGTCCAGGCCATCTAACAGTATTAAACAGTTTTCCGTTGACAAAACTTCTTCCAATAGTTGTAGTGTGAACTTAGATGGCCGGGCTAGATGTTTCAAAATCTGATTTTGGATCATTTCATCAATAGTGCAGTCTTTGCAGGAGTCTCGCAAATGTATCAGGAAAAGGAACTCAAATCTGTTCATAGCGTTTAGATCCTTATCTTTGAAATACTGGCATTTATTAGGCTCTGGTTTCTTGCACTGGCACCAAGTCACTGCAAGCCACTTACAAAATGCCGTCTTTCCGAATCCTGCTTCTGCCGTCATGTATATTTCAGTACAACTTTTGTCTTTTTCGGAGAAAATGTCTTCAAGAGAACCAATTTTTGTTTTCCTCTCATTTTCACCCAGAAAATACTTATTAACCGGAATAGAGTTCATTTCTGGAGTGATAAAGAAGTCAACAACCGGAGTGTCGTTTTCCTCGAACAAAGGACTTAATGGAATAGTGCTGTGTCGCTTTCTGTTATGGGTAATGAGTTCATCTTGGAGTTCTAAAACAAAAAATAAAGACCGTTACCATTACGCAAACAGAGGGCCATGATAGCCATCTATCGCACACCTGAATACCATAGTTCCAAAAGACAAAAACGTTGGTTAAAGGTCATAACACAGGTCAAAAATTTAATTTGCTTGAAAAAATGTGCATAGTCCACTTTCCACTACTGTAACTCCAAAAAAATTATCTGTTGACCAAGTTTTTGACTGCACGTGACCAAGTTTCAAATTCGACCTAGAGTTTACAAAGACAAACATTCTGAACAAATATTCTTGATGATAGGGTACAAAATAAAGCCTCTATTGCATGCATAGTTGTTCTGTGTTTTGAACCTGGTGACCACCACACGACCTAGTTTCGAACTCTACTGAAAATTATCAAGATACACATTCGAACCAACATTCACGTGACCTAGATTTAATCTTAATCTAGACTTAAGCAAGATAAGCATTCTGGTCAGATTTCATGATGATTGGGTACAAAATGCAGCCGCTATTGCATGCACAATGTTTTCTATGATCTGACCTTTTGAACTTTTGTTGACCCCACGTGACCTAGTTTTAATTATAATCTACATTTCATCAAGACAAACATTCTGACAAACATTCAGGATGATTTGGTACGAAATAAAGCCTCTATTGTGTGCACAAGGGTTTTCTATGATCTTATCTGGTGGCCTTGTTTTTGACCGAAAGTGACCCAGTTTCAATTCCAAGCTAGAGTTCAACAACATTCGGACCAAGTTTCACGATGTTTGCACGAAAATGAAGTATCTATTGCGTGCACATGTTTCGTTTTGTGTTCTGACCTGGTGACATAGTTTTTGAACACACATGATAAGTTTCGAACTCGAGCTAGAGTTCACCAAGACAATTATTTTGACCAACTTTCATGATGACTGTGTACAAAATGCAGACTCTACTGCGTGCACACATGTTTCTATGATCTGACCTAGTTCCAATCCCAACATAAACTTGGTTAAGAGAAACAGTCTGGACGAGTTTCATGATGACTGAATAAAAATGCAGTCTGTATTTTGTGCTCAAGGGTTTTCTACATTCTGACCCGATGACCTAGCTTTTCATCCCACGTGATCCTGTTTCGATACCAATCTAGAGTTAATCAAGACAAACGTTCTGACCAAGTTCCATGATTATTCCATGAAAACTGTAGTTTCCATTGCTTATAGAAACTAATTGCTGACGACTTACGATGAACGCAGATCGATCACAATAGCTCACATTGAGCACTTTGTAGTTACAATCAACATGTTTTTGTGTTATAGTAGCATTTACTATTTAGGGTACCTGGCTATGATAAGCTAGTTGAGCGACACAGCTATAACGTATGGTAGACAATTCACTTTAAAGCACTAGTACTGAAATGTTTAAGTAATATGCTTGATTATGTGGAATAGATCGGATTACATCTGTTGTCTTATTATAATAATCTATAGATACAAAAATTGACTGTTCGGGAACATTTAAAGGCAAGATGCTATGAAGTATGTAAGTCTCTGTTTAAACGCCCCGTGTATCAGTCCCAATGAAACAGTACACAGTCTTGCAATCCTACAAATATGATGCATCTGATGTTATACAGACAAGTTCATGAACACAACATTATGTCTGCAGTAAAACTGACAACAATGAAGTGTTTTCTCCCTTCGAGGCTGATTCCATCTGGAATGAGTATCGAGAGCGATTCAAAACTTATTTCTCAACCGAGAATAAATAAATACGTATAAATTAACTAAGTAAAGAAATAAATTTTACTCCTAATCGACTTATTTTCCGAGAAGGTAAAGATAAGGAAATAAGGTCCATCACTGTTTGAAATGTTGAATCTCTAGTAAAATGTACTCACTCTTTGTAAGTTTACTGTACCCCACGTCTTTTGATTCATTGTCTGAAATGGAAGTTTGAATACAATCAAATAATATATTCAGCGTACATGTAATTGTAATGAGACTATATCATTATATGAAATCTATCACTTTCGATATAAATCGTCTGGTGTATATCAAAGTCATATTGATTTTTATGTACTAGTATACATGTTCACATTGCTTTAAAACTCGTTCAAAATATTGGTTACTACCTTCTAGGTGATTCGTGTTTTTCGTCTTTTGTCGTGTTGCTTCCTCTTCCAAACCAGCAATACGATTTTGAGTGTCTGTTATGAGCTCTGCATGCTTAAATGTACGTTGTTCCTGTTTCTGAACGTCTTCTTGTACGAGTTGAACGTCCTTCTTTACTAGTTGATTATCTTTCTTTACTTCTTGCACATCTTTCTGTACCAGATGAACATTCCGCTTTACGTCTTGCAACTGGCTTTCTAAGCTTTTTTCCATTTTCTCCCATTCTTCCACTTCCTTCAGTAACTGTTCCTCTCTTTCTGGATCCAGTGAACAAGATTTGAGCTCATCAATAATGTGTTGTAGATTCTGACCAGGATTGGAAATAGATGAGTTCAAACGCAACAGAACCTTAAAGTGTAAAAATACAATTATAAATTTAACATTTCTATGGCAATCTTATAATTTTTACACCTTCGTATCTTTGTTTTAGAATATCTTTAAAACTTCTATGTCACATTTATAATGAAAATTTCATATGTATCTTTATGAATATTGGATTAAAGAAGTTCATTCGAAAAGGAAGCACAGAATACCTCATACTAAGAATATCGTGAAAAGTTGTAGAATGAAAAACAATACTGAAACATCCACGAGTTCATTGCTAACTTGTATGTGAAGAGAAGAAGAAACTTATTTTAGGAGCAGCAGCTTCCTATTTCATAATGCACAAGAAACAGCCTTTGATGGTCACACACGTCTGCCATATATCTTATGCAGTCGAAAAACATTTTAACTATATTGGCCCTATATCGCTCACCTGTATATCAATTGCAAAGTGGGCCTTGTGGTTTTTTGAAGTTTTCCCTATATAAGCCTATGCGAAGTCAAGTGACCCTCCCCCTCCCAGGAAGGGTTGCTTTTCACTCGGGGGATCATGATTTGAACAATCTTGGTAAAAGTTCACAAGGCAATGCTACATGCTAGATATCTAAGTTCTAGGCCTTGTGGTTTCAGAGAAGAAGACTTTTAAAGTTTTTCCTATGTAAAATCAAGTGACCCCCGGGCTGGGTCAGTTTGACCCAGGTGTCATGATTTGAACAAACTTGGTAGAGGTCAATTAGGCAATGCTACATGCCAAATATCTCAGCTCTAGGCCATGTGGTTTCAGAGAAGAAGATTTTTAAAGTTTTTCTCATATAAGCCTATGTATAAAACAAGGTGACCCCCGGGCGGGGTCAATTTTGATCCGGGAGTCTTTATTTGAACAATTTTGGTAAAGGTTCACAGAACAATGCTACATGCGAGATATCTAAGTTATAGGCATTTTGGTTTCAGAGAACAAGATTTTAAAGTTTTTCTTATATAGCTTTTGTAAAACTAAGTGACCCCCCGGCGGCGTCAACTTTGACCCGGGGCTCATAATTTGAACAATTTTTGTAAAGGTCTACTAAACAATACTACATGCTAAATATCTAAGCTCTAGGCCTTGTGATTTCAGAGAAGATTCTTAAAGTTTTTCCTATTTTTTTGCCATAGCAACCAGAGTTATGCATGAAATGGAATTCTTTGAACAATTTTGGTAGAGCTTCATGCAAGGAACATCCCTGCATAGTTTAATCAACATTGGCCCAGTGACGGACGACGGAAATCATCCATTAGAAAAGTTCACCCTGGCAAAGCCAGGTGAGCTTACAAAACAACAAACCTTTTTACTTTTAGTCAATGCTAGAAGACATTAAGTCACTTATTTTAAGAGTAAGATTCTGCATGACGACCAGTGGAGTACTGGCAGTGTCGTAATAGTGAAATCCCATTTTACTTAGTTCAACTATAAAGAAAAGTTACAAAGTAAAATCATTGACAAATACACAGGGGCATATGGCACAAATCAAACTCATCATTTAAACAAGTAGGAGAAAGATAACATGCCAACCAAAACAAACATCCGATGTACGCATCTCGTGGAATATATTACAGACACTTGGAGTATGGAAAATGACCCCCTGTTCGGCATAATTTTTCACCAGAGTGCATCTGGGGCCATACAGCAATCGTACAAAATGTATGGTTGTCATCTAAGCATGTTGTAAAATTTCAAAGATTTCGATAAACAGCTTTAAAATAAATAGCCTTATAATATCTTATAAGGCTGCTTAGGGAAATAATTGAAATTATAAGGCTGTTTAGCGGAACATTTGAAATTATAAGGCTGTTTAGCAGAACATTTGAAATTGTAAGGCTGTTTAGCGGAACATTTGAAATTATAAGGCTGTTTAGCGGAACATTTGAAATTATGAGCGTTTAGCGGAACATTAAATTATAAGGCTGTTTAGCGGAACATTTGAAATTATAAGGCTATTTAGCGGAACATTTGAAATTATAAGGCTGTTTAGCGGAACATTTGAAATTTACAACTGGAATAGGAAAGAAAGGTACATTTGTATATGTCAATATATTGTTTTAGAGTGAATAACACATGGTTCTATCATTATCATTTCAATAAATCTATGTTACTATATCAGTAAATTCAAAGTGATACTGGGACTTTAACCAACGTCGACGGAGACGCTGACACTGGTGTGAGAAAAATTACTTTTCTTATTTTTCGAATATTTTAGAAGAAATGAGTTACTATAGAGAAATAGTTATTTTCAATTGTATATTTTTTTTTATTTTATGACCAAACGTATATTCATACCTTTTCAAGTTCAGTCCATTTGAATCGAAAGTCGGCCAGTGAAACCCCAGTTGTTGAGGAAATGTGTGCAAGCTATAATTTAAAATAAAATGCACTATAGCAATTATATCAAATTAATTTCAATACAGTTAGAGCAAATACAGATTGTACATCTACAAATGTAATTTTCCATAACATGCAAAAAATGTAAAATACAATATGTGGGCCAAACACGACAAGAAGTTTCCAGACGGATGAACAGTCATAAATTTGATATAAATAATTTCAGCGATCCGGCATTTGCTAGTAATGTTGCTACTCATTTTAATAGCTTTGATCATAATATGGATGACTTTAGCTTTTTACCAAACGATGTTGGACAGACTGATGCGCGAGACTTACTGGATCCATACTTTAAATACAACATGGCCCAGTGGTATGAACAGTAGCGTATTATTTGATGTATGCTCTTAATATATCTTATATTCATTAGTAATGGTTTTTTATGGAGTCGCCGTGGCGCAGTGGTAGCGCATTCGCCTTAGGATCGAAGGGCCCCGGGTTCGCCATGACACAAATTATTCCACATTGCTTCTCTCTCTTCGAGGTTGATTCTATCTGGAATGAGTCTTGAGAGCGATTAATATAAGTTGTAAGAACTAGTTTCGCAATCGAGAATAAATAGATAAGTATAAACTAATGGTTTTTCTATAGACATGTTGGGTTTTATATTTATTTATCGTGTATTGAATAAATACATTTCATTTTAATAAAACCCGCCGCATCAGTCTGATCCATATCTATCATTATAAACCAGGCCCCAATTTCACGAAAATACTTAAGTAATTGCTTAGCTAAGTAAGTTATTTTGAAGTCTAATTGTCACTAAAAATAATAATGTTTCTCATCGTCATTTGAAACAATATTATATTTTTTAATGAAATTAACATGTTGAAAGAACAAAAAATTATATAATACTAAATACAAGTCAGATTGAGCAAAAATTCATTTGAGTACAAGTTAAGAATTTTAAGAATCTTAAGAATTTACTCAGTGTAAATTACTTGCTAAAAACAACATTTTCTGCACAGAAACTTACAAATGTATATATAATTGTGATAAATGGGTAAATACGATTCTGAAAAAGTTTAATTCTTTAAAAACAATATACATGCAAGGGGCTGATAAGTGTTGAAATAAGTTAAGCATGTTACTAAGTATTTACTTAAGTATTTTCGTGAAATTGGGGCCTGTTATTTTTCATCACGAGGACGTCGCGTCCTTTTTAACGTACGTGACGTCTTTTTGTTTTGTAAACTGTATGTTGTATTTTTTCTGACGAAGACATAAAGTCGAAACATGTAAATTGAAAACTTCGTGTTGTCTTGATTTTGTTATTTTATTTATACTATATTTTACCAGTGAAGCACACCGGTTGACTGAAACAAGTCTTAAGTAGTGCATATACATGTTTTGTTTTAATAGAATCTAGTTAGCATAAAATAAAAAGAAAATTTGTTTGTTTTTTTGAGTGGATATGGACTATATCTCAACTCAAAATGATACAATTTTCACATTTTAACTCGCGCTTCGCGCTCGTGAAAATATTACAATTGTATCACTTCTTGATGAGATAATATTCCATATCTACTCAAAACAAACAAATATCCTCTACTGGCATGAGACCAGTTTCCGAATCATACCAGTTTCCGACTACTCGTTATCATAGCTTTCGCGTAACTTTTCAGACAGGGAGTACTATATAGTTTCAAACAGCATCATCCAAACAAGCAGCGAACAAAATTTCATTTTCTAAAGATAAGTACTTTCAAACAAATTCTACATTATACATCCGTCACTGAAATTGCTTGCAAAATATGGCTCAGTTCAAGTGTTGTGAAATGATAATACAGTGATGTACGAAATGCAGCGGCACAGAACGGATAATAGACAGACACTCATTACGAGCGTCGGAAAAGCAGGAAAAGGAATTTACATTTTAGAGAATACAAGTTCTCATAGATTTAAATAAATTATTATTCCAAAACTGTTCAGTGTAAAATTATGTCGGAAACTGGTCCTGTACCTTAAGTTATTAACATTAATTAGGCTGTCCTTTCGGGGCCCCATTTTTGGTACGCATGCGCAAAAGACACTGGTCTTGTTTACATCATTGAAAAGAGGATAAACTGAAGTTTGTAAATGTGTAGATGACTTTAGTTTACAAAACACATATAAGAAAAAATATACAGAAAACCTCATTTTTTTGTCGGAAACTGGTCTCATACCAGTATGTATTCATAACCGATATACTGTCGTAATTTAGAGTACTCGTTCTCACTGACCTTGAGTAAATAAAAATAGAACTTTACTTCAGTTAATGAAGTTGAAACTTACCTCGTTTCGAAACTCTCTAAGCCGACAAATGTCGGCCTCAATCGTAGTATCATTTGCTTGTGGCGTGGCATTCCAGGTGTATCTACGGTTTAAACCACAGGTTCTAAGGTTTCTCAACAGGCACACTAGAAGCGTAAGATCGAAGTCTTCAGTAGATGAAATGTTCCCTTGCGCTGGGTATAACAGGTCATACTGCTTTTGTGTTATAGTTTTCTGCGACCTAAGGCGGGTGACTGTCCCCTTTTCTTGACAGAGACACTGACTTAAAGAACAGCCAGTCGTTAGAAGCCGCTGCTCAAATAGATTTCTTAAAACTTCAGTCCCTCCGTCTATGATTAGCATGAGAAGTCGAAACTGGTGGACACGCTTTTTTGATGCCTGGGATGCCATATTAATCACAATTAGTTGACATACCTCTTCTTCTACTGTCTGTCAAAAGAAGTTATACAAGTAATTAAATAAGATTCTAACATGAACTAGCGATCTTGTCTCTTTATACAAAGAGTAGAAACAATATGTTATACTAAATTTATTTATTGTTTATTTATGAAAAAGCATCTGCTCCAGCCGTGTTCATCGTTTCGTTTAATAAACAATGATTTGGAGTACTGTACGCAGTGATTATCTATGAAGACCAGAGGCCTGAGTGGTTAATAACTGCGCATTTGTACGACAAATTGATAACAACCATGGCCAACTATTATGACCACGACCGATATCACAAAATCCTGTGTCATCACGGTCTCTACCGAGTTACCCTTCTTTTATCGATATTTACGAGCGTGTGTGATTTATGGGGCCATAAAACCAGTCACGTGTAACTGCGCCTGCCAAACGGGATAAATCAATACAGTCTAACAGATAAGCCTGGAGACTTGCACAGATCTGTGCAAGAGGAAAAATGCACCCCACAGTTATATCTCAGCAGGTATCCTAATATTAGTGACCACTTGACCAATTTATCTGAGATAAAATGGCAGTAGTAATTTATAGCATCTGTGCTATTTACCACAGAATGAGAAACACATAAAAGTTGCACACAAATTTATTGAGAATTTTTTAGAGAGGTTTATCATTAAATTGATACTCTACTTTACTTTACTGTCTTGTATATAGAAAAGCATTTTCACACAATTACAATACATGTATTGATACATGTATTGAGTATATACTGTCTTATGTCTTTAGGTAAACAAAGTTTAAGTAGAGTACTAAAATAGATAAAAACAAAACATTCACCAACAGCTTTTATGGTTCTTGTTGTTTTTTTAAATGAATGCATTTTGTCTGCCATTCGTATGTAATTTTTGTTAGCAGGCACCAATTAAGGTGCAAAATAAACCACAACAAAGTTTATACTAGGCACATAATTATTTTATGTTTTGAATTAAAAATAATGCTCTTCATTTATTTTAAATACAGATACACTTAAATTTCAGACAGCTTTGCATTTAAATGTTTTGAAAATTACAATTTTTATTTGTAATTCTCCTCTATATATTGTTCAAACCTAAAACGAAAATGAAAAATGTCTGTTCTATGTGCTGTCACATTTACCAATTTGTCACTGAATTCTATAGAAAAGTCGTGACAACAATATGCTGATATCTAAGATATTTACAATCAGCCAGTGAACATAAAATGTATAAGTATTTGTCTTTGGTTCTATAATTAATTTTCAATGAAGCAATTATTACAATTTAAATATGTATGTCTCGTAGACCATGAATTTTTTTCCAATATAATCTATATACAAAACAGATGAAAATAACAATTATCAGCTTAAACTTTTGAAATATTAAATTGACATTGTAAATAAAGTAGATTCAAAACAGACTGATCGACCTACTTGGTTGAATCTTTTTTTCACAAATATTAAATTGAATATAGAACAGGCTACATGTTCTGTCTTGTAAGTAAAAATTATACCTGCTGTAAAATGGTAAAATGTTACCAAATTATGTGAAAATTAATTGTTTCATATTTTCTTGTAGTCGGTGGTGGTTAAAGGAATGTGAGAAAATATTTAAAAAACAACTCAATAAACATCTTTCTCTGAACATTGTGTAAAGGATGTTGATATTTAAAAAAGGCAGTCATGTTTGTAGTTTCCAGTATGAAATACATGTGAAAAAAATCCTATGGCCAAGCTGACCAGCAGTAATAAATGATTGCCTGTTTAGAACCATTTGTCAGGAACCCATGCTGACGTGTTAACTGTTTTACTAATTTTATTGCTCTCATCAAGTTTTAGGGAATTTCTGCTTCTGGCAGGCTTATCTGTTAGACTGAATATATCGTTTTTTAAACCTAGATTATCCATAGCATAAGGGAGTTGTGAAAGTTGAACTGTTACCTTTTTAGGTAAAATTTGGGTATTTCGTTTTTTCCTCTGCCCATTAAATACCGAACGATATCACCTTATTTTCAATAAAATAATATGAATAAAATTGTTTCATGTAGATCTAGTAAGCACAATATCGTTAAAAACGTGTTTATATCTAGATATATATGCAAAATAAGGTGCGTTGAAAATACGAATCCAGTAATACTAGTAATAATAATTGTTGACAACAGGGGAGTTCTCAACCGCGTCATGCTCATTCATTTCGAAAACGCCATTGTTGGTATCATGTGACCTCTACAGAACATTGATTCTGATTGGCCGTATGGATACATGTAAGTTGCATCATCAATCAGACGACCAATCAAATAGCCCATTTCAAGAAGGTCACATGATACCAACAATGGCATTTTCGAAATGAATGAGCATGACGCGGTTGAGAACTCCCCTGTACTAAGTTCCCCGTAGTGTCTGGAAAGACTTTCATGCATGTAAGTAATAGGAAAAACATTATCGAATCGATGATTTTATTTGCTTCGAAATAGGCTAAATGTTACAGAACAGGGGGCTGAACACGGACCGTTTGACCGGACGAACCTGTGTCTTACCTTCAGAAATTGTCAACTTTAAGGAAGTTTAGAGATGCCTTACGAACGTAATGCTCGCTGACATATGTTATGGTTATACTTATTGTGTATAATAATGTTTCTGCGTTTTAACAAGACCAAGTTTAAGCCGATATGTCTATTACTAGTAGAGAAAAAGTTAGTCGATAGCAGACCGGGGTGTTTCAGCGATTTTTATCCCTTGTATATTATATAGGGAATAGAAGGTAGGTGGGCTATGTTTCGACCCCCTGTGGTGTTCACGGTTCTTTTCGTACCAAATACGAAAATTCTCGCCGGTTAAAATTGTTTTTGTACTTTGAATTAACGACTAGAGCGGTATTGTTAGCCATAAACAAGTAATTAGCGTGCAATGTGCAGATTTAGTGAGTAGGAATATACAAATACGAGGGTTCGAATCACATTAAGTGATTCATTTTTTAAATTTGTATTTAATTGATTTTATATGGTATGTAAACGGAAAACAGTCAAATACGGAATGCACGAGCATCACAATGCTGGTGTTTCCTTTTGGAAAAAATTAAAATGTAAACATATGAGAAAGATAAAATACTAGGATATGTCTAAATATAAAGTTAAAAACATTACATTGGCTAAACCTGGATAGAAAAGACTTTGCACTTGTTAGTAGGCTTTGAACCCACAAGGTTGAGATAAGAAATATTGAAGAAAAACAAATCTCGCTATCAGCTGAGCTATCTGCCTGAATGATGTTATGCTTCGGTCTGAACGATGTTTATCAATTATTTTATATAAGTTTTCTCGTGCATATTCGTAAAATAAAAGCCGAAGATAAATATAGCCAGTAAATCGACAGTGAAATTATGCTAATAGAGGTCAGGAGGATCAGGTTAATTTGTCTGAGTAATACAGCATGATAAAACTAGAACTGTCACAAGAGTGACAAATTATACCCCCACAATACAGCTTTGTCACAGAAGTATGGCAACCATAAGAAAGGAATGGCCACAAGGACATAGAGTTGAGTTATTATACAATAACTTGTGTAAATGTATTGTTTTAATAGCATACAAAATGTGTAAGGTTGACCTTGACCCTTGTGACCTTGAAACAATAAAAAAACTAAAACTAGATAAAAATCTATTTTAGTAACACTGACCTTGACCTTGACCCTAGTGACCTTGACCCCGAAATATTTTTTTTGCTTAAAACAATCTAAAAACTAAAAATAAATAAAAATCTATTTTTAGTAACAGTGACCTTGACCCTAGTGACCTTGACCCTAGTGACCCAAAGCTTCCTCTCCACCCAAGCTACCTACACACCAAGTTTCATTACAATTGGTCACTCCTAACTAAAGTTATTGAGCAAAAAACATTTTTCTATTTTTAGTAACAGTGCCCTTGACCTTGAACCTAGTGACCCCAAATGCAATCCCAAGCTTCCTCTCCACACAAGCTACCTACACACCAAGTTTCATTGTAATTGGTCACTCCTAACTTTAGTTATTGAGCGGAAACCATTTTTCTATTTTTAGTAACAGTGACCTTGACCTTGACCCTAGTGACCCCAAAGTTGAACTTGACCTGTATTTCATGAAGTTGCACGTGTGTACCAAAAATTATTCAAAAGGGTAAAGTCGTTCATGAGTTATCATCCGGAAACCATGAAAACCAACAGACCGACCGACCGACAAACCGACAAGCTCACTCCTATATACCCCCCCCACACCAAACTTCGTTTTGTGGGGGTATAATTAAAGCATGTTCAGACACACTTCTCATATCTTGCATAATTACATAAATGTTAATGTATTTTCACTTTGATAACTTAAAAAAATGTGGCTCATATGGGGATTGAACCCACGACCTCAAGCCACGGTGCGAAGTGTACACAATTATAAAATCCAAAGAATTCCAAATGGTCACAAACGCTCTCTTTCACTAACCTTACTATAGAGATTCGACAAAACAAAAAATACACACTTGAAAAATAAAAATAGATCTAGTCTTTACAGGAAGAATCAAAGCGCTGTGAGCGCTGAAGGCCTGGGGGCTATAGGTTAACTCCCCGAAAAACAACTTTTCACCTACGTGTTCTGCGTTGAATCTTACCTAAAGCGCGGGTCGAAATGTGCAGAGGACGAAATTCAATATATGACACAGAATGAATGATTCACAAATATATGGGTGACAGGGAAGTTTGTTTTATTATGAAATGTACGTTAAATGAAAAATAATCACATAGTCAACATTATAAAATGTTTAAGCCAGTACAAATAATTCGATCTGCGCTTTGTACAACTTCAAGCGATATGATCTGATGATGTGGATCGAAAATTATTGTGTACCAATGACAAGACCTTGAAACAGAAATAAACAAAGCAATACCAGCAATGAAATATAAATACAGTACTGTACAATGTGTATAACAGAGAAAACCAAAAATGATTCTGGGTTAACTTGAAGTTGTAATCAGTGAAACCGTTCACTGGGCCTCGACATGCAGCGTCCTCGATAAATGGCGGGTGAATTTGATCACGTTAGTTCCTTCTCGGGAATGTACGTAAATTATATCTTTTTTTAGAGACATTTATTTTTAGGTAAATATATATGTTATCGTTCGTAAATAACAAATTTGTCAATGAAATAACATCGGAATTTGAAAATCAAACTACAAACTCTTATATCGAGCTTCGTACGTTTTCGTAAATTTCCGTAAATATCCGTACTTTTCCGTGATATGCATATGATTATCTTCCGTAATCAGCTAACAGCGCATTAATTTCTAAAACAGAAAAAAATGTGTAATGCAGCCCGTAAGCTATATACCTTCCTGCAGTCGTTTGAAGTTTTATGTACTATTTTTATTTGTAACATGTTCTTATCATATGCGGCATTCAAACAGAAGATTGATCTGGTCTGTCTTGCACTACTTTCGCATAGCGCATGTTTACAGTTGTTATTCGCACATAGCACGGCTAAAATTCTTGCAGGGTTTGAAATGTGGTATACTAACTTAAAAATACTTGCAATTGTTTTTCAAAATATCAAAAAGATGTACTTCCTACTATCGTTTTCAAAATGGCCCTATCTCAGTTTTCCTAACTGTCTGCAAATTGATTTACCTGTTTCATTATTAGTTCGGTAGATTAAAAATTGCTTTAACTTATCATACACACACAAAATGTCTCTTGTTAAAACAGTTCCGGTTTTCGTTGTCGTTGTTTCTTCGGGCCAAGTAATTATTCGGCGTATATCCGCTTTTGCGCTAGGAACCGGTTAAGCATTTGGTGTGCATACTTGTAGCGAGTGAATCTTCAAAACCTGGTGTACGCCTATCTTGTGAAAGCCGCGTAGCAGGGGGACAGGCCGAGCACACCGGGTAGCCAAACGAGCGTCTTGCCGGTTGCACGTGGTACGGCAGCGTGCGCCGCATGTTTGTCGGATATATTATCCGTTATCTTACAATAACACGAGTATTAAGGAAGATTAATCATGTAAAAATTACAACACGCTTACCTCCGAATGCTTTATGAATCAAAGCGCTGAAGGCAAAGGAGGTGCCCTTTATGGTGATCACTTCCTGTATGCATACAGATCTGAAATGGTACAATGAGGACAATGATGGTCCAATACTGAAGATCTGAGTACAATATATACAATGCATCTTAGCTTGAATACGATTAAATGAAATCAGAAATGTGAATGATAGAGTAAAACAAATTAATGGCCTTATTGCAATGTAATACAGAGTTCCCGACCAGTTGGTTTATACTAATTTATTTTAGCTCGATTGTGAAGAAAGCTTGTAGCTTATCGAGTCACTCCCGAGTCCGCATCCTGGAAAAAAACAGTACTGGTGTCATATGAGGGACTCGAACCCGCAACCTTCGGGATGAGCGGCCGACACCTTAACCTCTACACCACAGTTCCCTACCAGTTAATTGCACTTCCTCTAAATGCCCCCATAGTATCTCTTAACAATTTTATCCTGAAAAGTCCATTACTAACACCAAATTAGAATTTCTGGAACTCTAACAGGGAAATACAGTTTGAAACTGGCTTCTTAAACTTTCCAATAGCCGTTGAGTATTACCCTGTTTGAAATACTGCTGCATAAAAAATGCGTGAATGTTTATGTATTTGCTTAGATTGACCTGGGTGGTCTTTTTGTCCTACTTTCTCTTTATAGAATGTTGTAAACAGTCAATGATCTGCTTTGCACATCATTGGAAGTAAAGCTCTTCAATTTTATTTCAAAGCAGGCATGCTTATTTATGTACAACCTATTTACAGACTCTCTCTGGGAGATTTCTGGAAAATTACAAAGAAATTTTGGAAACTACAAAACCCACTTTCGTTTTTGAAAAGGCAAAATATAATTTAATGATTCTTTTGTTAAACTCAAATTTTCAACACAATAAGGCTATATTTGATGCAGTGAGAAGACGACCGTTACAATTCCAGATTTAAAAGAAATTTTGATTTGGTGTTAGTAATGGACCTTTACCAGTAACGGTTAATAAATGGAGATCATTAAAAATGTAGTATTATATCTGAAGTTTAAATAAAAATCCTTTCAGTAAACAGATCTAGCTGTGTACAAGGTAAGATTATTTCTATTATCCTTTCAAGAACTTTCTAGACATTTCATTGGTCAAAGACCCAGACAACAGACTCTTGCTCGTTTAGAGATGGCTTACGAACGTATGCTCGCTGACATATGTTATGGTTATACTTATTGGGTATAATAATTATTTAAGGAAGGCAGCAGCCAAAGCCAGCACTCCAGCGTTTTTTGGAGACATTGGAGATGAAGTCAGCAAAAACAGAAGTACATCTCTGTTAAACATCATGGAGCTGACCACACAGAATGGCAGGGACCTGTACTCCCTTGAACTTAAGTAGAAGGTGTTACAGACCTGTTCAGCGTAAGAGGAACAGTTTGTGATATGGAGAAGTATAATAGCTATTATTACTACAGTATGAAGTGGGCAGCACTGGTTAGCTCCTCGAAGTTTTGGCACCCCAGTGTTCTTTAAAATGGGGAGGAGTGTGGTACGGAACGGTACGGCATCGGAAACAGACGGGCGGTTAGCCAGCTGCCGCATGTGCGGTGTCGTATATCCGCTGAATCTTAACCGAAGACGTCACGTCAAGCAAAGCTCGTTGAATAACTGAGCACTTGTACCTATAAGAACATTCTCGAGCACTGGTTGGTGCCATTGCTCCACGGGACTTTCATATATTATAGGTCAGTGCTTTATAAGCTACCATGCATTAAATGTATGAAAAACCTAAATCGGCGAATACCGGATGCAGGTTATTCTGTGTAGGGAACTTGCGGACCTACACTTAGTGTTTCATTGCTGATAGGCTGAAACTAAGTGGGTGCATATAAGAAAAAATATTTTGAATTAATCACTGGATGATAGATCACAAATGAAATATGAAGAGAATATTCTGGATATAAATTATATTCAAAATATTTGGTATTTGAAAATACTGAAATATTTGTTTTTGTGGGTGGTGTCATTCAGCTCCAAATTACTGGCATAAAGTATTGGATCACATGTATAAATTTTGTTATTTTTATGTGGGACTAGGATGATTCTATAAAATAATGCTCATTTCAGCAGTCAGTGAGATTTTAGGTAGTCGCACCGGAAGAAAATCTATGGAAATGTATTTAGGCGTCTCATACCTAAACCTTAAATTTAAGATACAGCTTCTCCTCATATCCAAATGCTTTAATAAATTGTTTTTCAACACACATATCATGCACATAGATTAAAAACATTCATAGAGAATGTATTTATAAACCTTAATAAAAATCTTAATAATAATTCGTGTATCATGGCTTATAGATCTAGCATGTATAGGAGGAAAGAGATCATGCCTGTACTTAAATAGGAATTGAGTCTGGCTTATATTTTTGAAGGTTTGAACAATGCCACAAATGAATTTGACAAACAGCATGACTGTACAAATTGGGGCTACACTTTCCACACCCACTCCCAGTCAGGTTTATTCAGGATATATTCCTTTCAAACATCCTGTACGCATACTCCGTTTTTTTCGATCTGCAATAAATTTACCAGCAACTGGCCATACTTACATGTATTAATCATACTCCTGTTCGGTGTTTTCATCTTCGTCCACGAACATGAATCGCCCGATTACTTGTTTATGTGGTAAACCCTTATAGTAGCACTCTAACGAACATGAAACAGATGCGATTCACGGTTTTTGAAATTGTATAAACTAAATCTTTAATTTTCTCGAACATAGTATATGTTTTGTATATACATATATGTTTGTGTTTAAAATCAATTATATATTTTTTTTAAATAATTCTCTACAGTAATTTGATAAACATTCATGTTCGATATTTTCCATTCATTACTTCACGAACATGTCAGGCCACGCGTTTTGAAATTGAATGATTTAAAAGCTTTAATGTGCTTGAATATAATATCATTTTGGTGTGCACATGTATATTTGTATTTTGTATCCATTTTAAGAAAAACATTTTAATAGTTAACTACAGTAAATTTAATAAACACTCATGTTCGGTATTTACCGCTCATATTCACGAACATGAGTCAGGCCACGCGTTTTGAAAATGTATGAATTAAAGGCTTTAATGTGGTTGAACATAATATCTTTTTGGTGTGCACACGTATTTTAATGTTTCTAATTAATTTTATGAATAAAAAATTAATAATTCAACTTAATAAAAATACTATAACTCATGTTCGGTATTTACATCTCATATTCACGAACATGAGTCAGGCCACGCGTTTTGAAAATGTATGAATTAAGGCTTTAATGTGGTTGAACATAATATCTTTTTGGTGTGCACACAATGTTTCTAACCAATTTTATGAATAAAAAAATAATCATTCAACTTAATAAAAATAATATAACTCATGTTCGGTATTTACATCTCATATTCACGAACATGAGTCAGGCCACGCGTTTTGAAATTGTATGAATTAAAGGCTTTAATGTGGTTGAACATAATATCTTTTTGGTGTGCACACGTATTTTAATGTTTGTAATCAATTTTATGAATAAAAAATTAATAATTCAACTTAATAAAAATACTATAACTCATGTTCGGTATTTACATCTCATGTTCACGAACATGAGTCAGGCCACGCGTTTTGAAAATGTATGAATTAAAGGCTTTAATGTGGTTGAACATAATATCTTTTTGGTGTGCACACGTATTTTAATGTTTGTAACCAATTTTATGAATAAAAAAAATAATAATTCAACTTAATAAAAAAATTATAACTCATGTTCGGTATTTACATCTCATATTCACGAACATGAGTCAGGCCACGCGTTTTGAAAATGTATGAATTAAAGGCTTTAATGTGGTTGAACATAATATCTTTTTGGTGTGCACACGTATTTTAATGTTTGTAACCAATTTTATGAATAAAAAAATAATAATTCAACTTAATAAAAAAATTATAACTCATGTTCGGTATTTACATCTCATGTTCGCGAACATGAGTCATGTTCGGTATTTAGTCATACCGTTTCAAACACATTCTGTACTGGTGGAGCTCTTTAAATAACAATGTGAACTCTTGCCGCACTTGACTGAAACAATCATCAGATAGTTGGATCTAGTATGATTGGTTCGTAAACAGACATTTCGTCTATAGACTGAAACAGCGTTCTACTTTCGGTTTGAATTTTCAACAAATAATGGGTGCAGAGTACAGCATACTGATAAAACAGTGATGTACAAAATTGAACACAGAAACAAATAACTCACCTTGTGAAATTTCTTTCCGATTGAGACAGACAGATGAAGAAATTATCCAAAACCATCGTAAAACACCTAACTTAACATTTGACATTAACATAAGCAGTCACCTGGCGGATATTGGTTTATTGTCGGCCTTTATTTCTAAGGAAGTGTCTAGAGAACCGGAACCGGTTCCCTAGACAGCGACCTTAGCGAACCGGAATTAATATGCGGACGAATTATTTGGCGTGTTGTTATCGGCACGTTAATTGATATAGCTATATAGACAATGTATAATTATGTTGATTATTATTGTTATCATTAAATATGTGTTTCGGATTATTTAATGGTTCTTCCTAAAATTATGAAAATATAATTTGACATATGACACTAATCAATTTGTGATACAAACCTTTATAACAAATATGCTGTACAGCGTTATAGTACTCAAAAAAACAAAAATAATATCAAACAGGGAATGCCACGTACCAAAAACGCAGCCTCCCCAAAACGAACCCCACAGCACCCAGAAGTGCACACCACCAACACACACACACACACACACACACACACACACACACACACGCACACACACACACAATCATGTACACACACACATATACACTACCAACACACACTAGCATACAAAGCAAACACACGAGGACAAAACGAACAATTAAAGGAACACAGTGGGGCACCGCCTTGGAACGGTCAGTGGCAAAAACACCACTGGGGAGCTTAAACCGGTTTATGGTGCGCACCCAACCTCACTCTTACCCCCACCATGTTCCAAAGTCACAGGACAGTGTAAATAAAAGTAATCCCTGCTAGGTGAATCTCTAACACACGCAATGGAAACAAAAGGCATGGTATGTAAAACACAAAAATGCTCGTGTATAAATATATAAAAAGCAAACCTTGAGAACCAAAAAACGTATGTACTCAATGCCTTTGCAGAAGGCAGAGCACCAAGAGAAACACCCTTAAGGGCCCGACGAAACAGGCCAGAGGACAGAAATCAAAACAGTTTCGTCCCAGTGGGATTTAAAAACTGCCCATCACAGAGTCCTCCCCTCTTCCGTCAGACACAATCAAAGAGGGAAGCATAGCGTCCAACTGTAAACGGGTTGAACACCAAACATGCGGTGTGTCTCAAAACAGTTGGGTCGTAACCTCTTTTAACAAAACGTTTTATAATTTTAGCAAATACAGTTGGAAAATTGCCATGACCCAAAATCTTACGAAGTTTGTAAACCACATCCCCATAAAAATCGGGTTTTGAAATACCTTCTCGCAGAAGAGTCTTTAGATTACTATTGAATTTCAAAACCAAATCAGAATTACGATAGTAAAATTTAGCAAAATATTTACGCAATTTGTAATAACGGTAGCCCTGTTGAAGAAGTTTATTTGTAATATATTGATTACGTTCATTGAAATCCTCAACATGACTACACGCTCTGGCAAACCGAATTAACTGAGAAATGTATACCCCATAAGATGTAGCATGAGGTACATCCCCATCCAAATGGGGGAAATTTACAATACTAAAATTAAAATCATCCCTCTTGTCATAAATTTTGGTATGTATAATATTGTTATAAATAGAGAGATGTAAATCTAAAAATGAAGCACCAGTATCCAAATTGTTAGTTTTAATTAACTGGAGTTCCCGGGGATAAATAGTGTCCGTGAAAACAACACGACATAGGCAATTCATTCATTAATAAATGTACTTTGTTACAAATAATAAGACCTGTGTTTGCGTCTGTCATTAAACTATCTCAGCGAAATGCAGTTTTAAACTATACATTGTATATAATAAAAAAAATTTAGTACCCGAAATATTCAATCATATCTCCAGCTTCACAAAATCGTTTGCCGTTTGAAAAATGTCGCGTGCGAAGAATCTTTGTATTTATTTTGTGTAGGAGGAAATACATCTTCACGGATATGTATGAATAACATATTAGAATTTAAAGACGACATATATGCCTGAGCAAAAACTATTGATCTTCGATGTAATAAACTCACTTTACGTAATTGTATAAATGTATCTTAAAGAGGCACTCCCTACAACAAGCAAACATGAGTTAAATATAAAAATTGGTTTGGTGTTATTTGAAGTGATCTTAGATTTGTGAAATGTCTTTAAATAGGTATATATTGCCAGCAAAAACAATATATGGGGAGCAAAAATGGGGAATGCATATATAATTATTGATTTCAACATACATTAAAATGTGTATAACGTTTTCTTTACTTTTGAGGCCCACAATATAAACGTTATAATTCCGCGGTTTGCAATTACAATCTTGAAGAATTCCTTTGAATCTTGCATAACATAGTAATTTGTAACACTTCTATAATTAAAGTAGCCGGCGCATCGTAGATTAGCTTAAAGTTTGTACGCGATTATCACGTAATTACAAGCACAAGGCTCAAACCTAGTTAACATAGCTTCAATAAGGTATAAGGCACTGTGAAGCTGAACCAACTGCAGGCTCTGTTAGCATCATGGGAGAGAGGCGATGATGTTACGCTTGACATCATACCAAGAGAACACGCCATTGAAGATGCACCTGAACTTGAAAATGTAGATATTGGCAATGACGAAGAAATCGAGAATGGAAACGTTGTGTCAGAGGACGCCTGAAACAGCCAGTCAAGTGCAAATCATCACAGAACAAGAAGATCCCGAGATAGAAACAGCCATTGAAGGAAGCCTTGGTCATCTTGTCGTTGCCCAAGCAATTATTATGTTGAAATTTCAGTAATTTGACAAAATGACCACCAAGGTCTTTTTAACTTTCTTCATAATGCATAGAAAAATAAGTGTACATGTACTGTGGTTCGGTATACGACAATACATCGACAGTCAACTCATCGGCACGACAAATCGCCGACACGACAATAGATCGACACGACAACTCACCGAAAGACAACTCATCGAAATGTCGCGTCGGTCTATTGTCGCACTGCGGTTATTTGAATGGTTATGTTGAGTCAGACATCGTCGCCAATGTTTCAAAAAGTATTTAGTTATTTTTTGTAAGAACTTAAATTTTTTATCATCTTCATGTTGATTTAAAATATTCATTTCCGTTAAAAGTCCGCTTTAAATGGTCTCGTAGCATTGTCACTCAATCCAGTCAGTTTTTACATTGTTTGCAAATCCAAGTTGTGTGACATCACTGACTGAGTTGTGAATGCAAAAAGTATTTAAAAGTATTTATCAATTAACATTTCCAATTGCTCTGTATTTAAATCAAAATGATCAACGTTTTTCCAGTAACAATGTTCTACTATTTATTTGAATGAATAACCTTTTCTGAAATATTTATTTGTACTTCAACCTCTTTTATTCATAAAGATAAAGCCGCAGGTGTCACGAGATCAAAGAACAAACGCCGACGCACATTGTACATGTGAGTTTTGTTTGATCTTAGTTAAGAACGTGGCATCAAACACACCGATATGCCATGCATATAATGTTTATATTGGAGAATAATTTTGTCGAAGTTTGTCGATGAGTTGTCGATGTAATTTTCGATGAGTTGTCGTGTCGATCTATTGTCGTGTCGGTGATTTGTCGTGTCGATGAGTTGTCTGTCGATGTATTGTCATAGACCCCTGTGGTTTATTTAGAATTTCTACATACCAACTTTCATTTTTTATTAAAAATAACTGATTTCTGTGTTTTTTAAAGTATATTTGAATCTTTGCTTTCGTTAGTATTGGACCTTTAATGCATAAAAATATTTTAGTATCATATTTGCAAAGTTTAAAACGCATTTATAGAAAAAACACGTGTTTTATATTTTCCGTTAAGATTCATTCTGTCATAACTGCACGCTCTTCTACTAACTCTATTGCTATTTTATTTCACGATAACTGTTTATGTGATGTTATTATACTATCAGTTTAACACTTCAACATTTCCCTTTCGAAAAACTTAACTAATTACATTGTCTCTATAGTTGTATTGTATCGATGCCTGTACGGTAAGCCGATAACGACACGCTTATTCATTCGTCCGCATCATATTACAGCCGGAAGTGCGGAAGGCGAAGGAAATCATTACGACAATCTTCTAATTGAAAACAAATGCAAATAAACTGATAATCCCGTATTTTATTGTCGTTTAAATGAAAGTTTTTAATTTATAAATATTAAATAATCCATTTTCTTATCTAAATAACCTGTAATATACGCAGGAAAACAATTCCGGTTCGCTAGTGTATAGACGGATATAGACTAGAGAACCGATTCCGGTTCGCTAAAGTCGTTGTCTAGGGAACCGGTTCCGGTTCTCTAGACACTGGCTATTTCTAAATTTAGAAGCAAAACATGTCTTCACAAGCCTAAATATGATACAAGTTTATCAAATATGTTAGACATGAAGAGCAACATGTATGTATTTCAGTTCATATAAAAAGACAAATTTTTAAACACTAATGCTGTTACAGGGCCGTAGCCAGAGGTTAAAAAATAGGGAGGGACTTTCTAGGGGGATCCGGGGCGTGCCCCCCCGGAACATGTTTTTTCGAGGGTGCCATCCATTTCGTGCATTTTCCTGCATTTCAAACGTGTTTTTGATACTTTTAAGATACCGATTTCGGAAACAATAAATTACATTAAAAAGATTCGCGTACATTTTAGTTACATATAGATCTGCAGAAATATAATTACCGTCTCCCTTGGTTTAGTGGTTTAGGCAACCACCTTGGGAGCGGGAGGTCGAAGGTTCGAATGCCAGCAGGGGTCCTTTCTGAATGGCCGGTTGGTGAGCCGCCAGCTAGTTAAATATTGGTAACCGTATACCTGCCTGGTGCCTGGCGTTAAAAGGATAGGATTCGGGAGGTACATGTGCTCAAAAAGAAGGTGTCTCATAAGTCAGAAATGGCTGGCCCTTTAAATAGGGGTGACACTAAAATAAACAAACACTTTACCTTTTACCTTTATAAGAATTTCGAAATAGCCAACGTATTTGCGATTTTTGTCATCCTAAATAAATTAAATTAAATAATAATGCCTCAGCTCGGCTATGCTGAAAAGATGGTGCCTCAAAATATATCCTTTTTTTCATAATATTAGCAGAAAAACAGGGAGGCACCGGCCTCCCTGTATCTCAGTGTAGCTACGGGCCTGTGTTAAAATTGTTGAAAAAAAGTCACATGTATCTTTTCAAGCCTTTTACCGAATTCGATCATGATGTTATTTGGACGAATTTTTGCTTGGCGGGCCACATAATTATTACGAGCGGGTGTTATTAGATGCTGAGTCGGGTAATATATCCCTAAATGCCACGTCAAAAAAAAACCAAAACAAATAACAATTACATCTATATTACCCTTCCCATTCTTAAATTTTGATGGATTCGGTTTATTTTTTATTCAATGAGATCAAAAAGACCGTCAAATACTCTTATGATACCCCAATGTCACTCCGTGACGTAACTTATTAATAACGTCACAAACCAGCACGTACTGATAATATATAATATATTGAAGATGTAGATTCTACTTCAGGCCCGTAGCTACACTGAGGCACAGGGAGGCCGGTGCCTCCCTGTTTTTCTGCCAAGATTATGAAAAAAGGATATATTTTGACGCACCATCTTTTCAACATAGCCGAGCTGAGGCACTATTATTTAATTTAATTTATTTAAACAAAATATGCCTTTAAACTAGCGTTTTAGGATGACAAAAATCGCAAATACGTTGGCTATTTCGAAATTTTTATATTTCTGCAGATCTATATGTAACTAAGATGTACGCGAATCTTTATAATATCATTTATTGTTCCCGAAATCGGTATAAATAAAAGTATCAAAAACATGTTTGAAATGCAGGAAGATTCACAAAAAGGCACCCTCGAAAGTGCCTCCCTATTTTTTAACCTCTGGCTACGGCCCTGTACTTAATGCGAACACTCACGTTTAGCGTGGGGTAAAATGAAGAGATATGCCAAATGTATATTACCGGCTTGCCTATTAATATCAATATCCTATTTACGTGTCATTGAACAATAAAACGGCTGGAAATTTCGTAGAAGGGTAACAAATAGGCCTACATCTATTATGGGATGAGCTAGAGTTATGGTTCTTGGTCACTGCAACCCCCTTTCAATGTCCAATACTATCCGACTTATATTCCTGACAAGGTTTTAACAGAAAGGGAGATAATTCAATAATGAAAGTTACAGTTCTCGGTACTTCACTTCCTACCCTAAATGTCTTCTATCATTTTTTCTAGTGGTTCACGACACTCAAATGGGTCACATGACTTTCAATCACTTGACCTAAACCTTGAACCAAACTGGCCGAAACATGAAGTACATGTAACTGATAAATGATATAGTGAATGTTTGTCCAAAATCATTCGATTTAATGTATTATAAAGAGTGCATATAACAGACAGACAGACAGACAGTCAGACAGACGTACGGACATTGCAAAACAAATTTTAACAAAACAAGAGTTGTCCCTCATAAGTGTCTCCAGAACAGGTGTCTCATAGTTTGTGTCCTATCCATGTGCTCAACAATTGTGCCATGCAATTTTAAAATCCTTCCATACATGACAGAGTTACGATGCATACAGGATTCCATTACTTTTAAACTCTGAGTGTGACCTTGACCTTTGAGGTAGGGTCATGGGGGTTGTACGCGACACGTCGTCTTGATGTGCTGAATATTTGTGCTAAGTTGTTTTAAAATCATCCAATGCATGACAAAGTTACAGCGCGGACACGCATGTGTGCATATAGACAGGATTTCACTAAGTATAAACTCCGAGTGGGACCTTGGCCTTTGAAGTAGGGGATTCGGTCCTGAACTCGACACTTCGTCTTGATGTGCTGAACATTCTGTGCTTAGTTAATTTAAAATCCTTTAATGCATGCATGACAAAGTTACAGTCCGGACACGAATGTGTGCATATATACAGGATTCCATTACCTATAAACTCAAAATATGACCTTGAGCTTTGAGGTAGGGACGTGGGTCTTGCACGCCACGCGTCGTCTTGATGTGCTGAACATTTGTGCCAAGTTATTTTCAAATCCTTCAATGCATGACAAAGCTATAGCCCGGACATGAGAAAATGTAAGGACGGACCCACGGAGGAGCGGTGCGATTTTAATATGCATACCTTTTTGGGCACAAAACAGCAGTTATTTGCAAAAACATGTCTTTGGCTAATGAACAGTATGGAAATACCAACAGTACATGCTATTCCGACCAATTACAATTAACAGATAATTCAGACATATTCTTTGCTCACGTGATATCCCAGTATATCTACCCATCTCGAATACTAGCCGATGAGATACCAGAGCTCATGACTGTTGTTCTAGTGACATTAAATAAGACAGTGTATGCTTGATGGGTATTAGAAATGACACCATTTTTCAGTCTTAAAAATTAATACATGTCACCCCAGTTTCTTCCTGGTACCCCTGTACTTGAGTGTTTTCATAATTAATAACAAAAAAGACAAGAACTCCACTAATACTTTAATAGTACAGAACAGAACAGAACAGAAATTTTATTGTATTAAAATAAAAAGTTTCTCATGCATGACATGTGTATAAATCAGTATTGAGTCAAAAATCAAAACAAACATACAGGCAGATGTACAAAGTACAAATGAAAATACAACAAAATAATGTCAACAGAACAGATAATTTATTTAGTCGTATGCCTGTGCAGCAGATTGGCAGTGACCCGGTTTTAATATGATGACACAACATTGATAATAGTCTGTCTTAACAGAACTACTTACACAAACAACAAACTCCCTTTGCAATGGCAAGATGTACACTTTATTGTGCGACTAGTGAAAGGGGAGACCTGTACTTTTACATATGATATAAACAACCATACTATTATTGTCATGCATAATGTACATTTTTGTATACAACAACATAATTAAATACCATGTCATACATACGGCTAAAATACATATATTTCGCCCGTTTAATAATTCCTATAGCGTATTAATTCGCTGACAGTGTCTCCCGTCACGATATCATGCTCTAGCAGACAATGCTATATTCTTCATGGGAATACTGGCCGTACACGAAAAACCCCCTGTGGAGGAAACGTGGATCCGTAACATGCACGGAGTCTTTCAACTCCTCAGACTATTCCTCAGAATACTGAAACTACGGACTCTGTTCAGGAGCATGTTTCTATATTAAAACAATTATAGTTTTCATGTTATTCGTTTCTTTTGCGTAATTTACGTATATACATTACTTGCTGTAAAACAACATTTCCTACACAAACACTGACCAGTGTATAAAAATGTTATTAATGGGTAAATACGACACTGACACACTTACATTCTTTAAATGAATAAATACGCAAGGGGCTGATAAGTGTTGAAATAAGTTGAGCATGTATAACTGCATGAGTACAATGTAATATTTTCGTGAAATCGGGGCCTGGTAAATAATGTCGCACAGTAACTGCATGTGACCTGATTAAGTCTCTTTCGAAAAAGTAAATTTAAAGCTTGCACGGGCTTTGTATTTGTTTGCAAATTCCTACTCATATGGAAGCCGTTTATGATTTTTAATACATGTACATAATATTCTACAGATTATATCAACACGTTTGATACAACAATATTTTGATATTATAAAAGGTTGTTGAGTAAAAATATTACATAAGTAACTAAAACAAAACGTTCTTCAATATGAAATAAGTACCATTTTTTTAAAGGTACAGTACTACAGGATATCTATCAACATTTTATTTACATTCTGTCCGAAAATACAAACCACCAATCAAGACTTTTTACGACCCTTAAAATTAAAATGCGGGAACTACTCTTAATGGTTCTGAGTATATTCCCTGTTCCTGAGTACCATTTCAACAGAACTAAATAATTTTAAAGTCCCATGATCACTTTAGACTTACTAAAAAGGATAAATGAGTTTACTAATAGAGATTTAATTGCTTAACCGCATACCGCATACCGTTCTTTCGTATCTATGTCACTTCTTTACGAAAAAGTATTGTTAGAAAGTACTTTTTGCACTGTATTTATAGCACATATCTTCTTTCTAAAAAGCAAAACTAGGAATGGTTCTTGTTGAATAACGGTCTACTTCGCCTCCGCGGTCGAGTGGTTAAGAGTAGTTGACTTGAAATCACTGTGACCTTTCATTAATTATGGGTCATGGGTTCGAGCCCTGCTACCGACCATGTCTCGTAATGTGAAAAATATGGCAGTTTCTTAGGGAGGATAGGAGTTCTTCCTAGTAACGATTGTTAGGTAAACTGTCCGCATATTAAAATTATCAAAAGGTTGGAATGTGCGTAAAACTCCTACAACAACGATAAGACATCCAAAATGATCAAGGGACTTTAAACGCGCCTCTAGCGTATAAATACATGCACATGTATATCAAACTTATGCAACATTTTAAAATGGACATGCTACATCATAGTCAAGCAAAAAATTTAAAATACAATGAATGCTTAAAACTGTCTCCCATTAGCAGATCCTACGAAAAGTGAAAATATGTAGATTTTCAATTTTTTCACCAGGATAGTGCAAAAAGATTTCAACTGTATTCAATGGAAATAACTGTTATACAGATTTGTTTACTTTAAAGTTAGGTAAAACTTTGGTCCCAACATTCATTTTTCTCACAGTAAAAACCAATGCTAAATGACTTTCTTAAACTGTGATTACAATTGTCAGTTAGAAGGGTAATACCACTTTAATTAAAATTGTTGATCTCAAGTTTTCATTAACATTGAATTACTAAAGCTTTTAAATCAATGTATATTGATTGAACTGGAACGGTATAAGCTTTCCTTCTTGCTGATCTTTATTTGAAGGGGGGTCTTTTACACAGGCCTGACTAAACAGCGATGGCCATGTGTCTTTCACTTATTCCTAGTTGATGATTTTTGCCATTTACAATGCCGTTGATGGCGTGTTGCTTTACTGTCGTTCGCGTTGCTACCACAGCCACAGTGCCGCACTTTCAACAGGGTGTAGCCAACGCAGTTTAAGATACAGAATGAAATATTACTATAAACCAGTGAATTTTCAGCGATTTGATAGGCGGATATTTTGCGACTTCATGTTAACAAACAACAAAACAACACAACGAACTTGAATTCTTATTTCTGAAACAAGGAAAACTAATTTGTATATTTTATTTGCCTTTGAATGAGGCGCCTATGAAAATTACTGACTGGTTTACAGTATACTTATGCTATTTGACATGTGGTTGTTATTGTTATCATTGTTATTGTTATCATTGTTATTGTTATCATTATTATTGTTATCATTGTTATTGTTATCATTATTATTCTTATCATTGTTATTGTTATCATTATTATTCTTATCATTGTTATTGTTATCATTGTTATTGTTATCATTGTTATTGTTATTGTTATCATTGTTATTGTTATCATTGTTATTGTTATCATTATTATTCTTATCATTGTTATTGCTATCATTGTTATTAATTCATACTCTATTTTAAACTGCATAAGCTACAACCTGCCGGCGATGTACACAGGAAGAACGGTTAAAGAAAATGCTTCTATTTTCAAATACTATTTCGACATGACATAATAAAATATTGAGACCTTAACAGAGTTTCAAATTGAAATAGCAGTAAATTCAAAGTGATTATACCCTCCAATATGATAATTGCAATTTAGTGTACAGTAATATATTCACCAATGGTGTAGTATCATTAAACGCAAGCAGTGTGAAAGTTATAGCTAAATAACATAAATATGTATGCTACAGTTTCATTCCTGTTGAACATAGTTGAAACATGACAATAATCTTTTTTAATTCGCCGGGTCGTAAAATGAATTTCCATCAATTTGATATAAAAAATTCACTAATGAAAGAAATGGCTGAGCATAACTCATCTCTTTTAATTTTCTAAACATGATTTAAGAACTTTTCTTGACCGTACTTTTTCTGGTCTTTTTGAGCAGTATTAAAGCTTTAAATATAAATAACAAAATAATGAATAACACGGTCTTAAACATGATATTTAACATTAAATTTTAAAATATCTATAGATAAAATCCTACGGAAGCGTATACTTGCCCTCCTTTATGCTACGTAAAGTCAAACAGCAGACTAGATATTATATTAGAATTGTGTACATTTGAACGTTTTCGAATTTATATAAAGTATTGTCGGAAAGCGTTTCTTATCTTTTACAATATCATTGAAAAAATACTGCTATTTATATCATATGCTATCGATTTCTACAGCAAGGTTAGAAATAGTTTGCTTTTCTTTTTCAAATACTTTAGTCGGCATCTTTCAAGGTAATACAAATGTCACGAGTAAGTATAACATCCAACCTTGATCAATGACCTTCAAAATTAAGACCTGGAACATGAAAATTACCCAACATTCATAGATTTAATACTTTGCTCTAAAAAATGAAACTCTTTTTATCCAGAGTGACATGCCTTGTGATTAGATCTGAAGTCTCTGTGAACAGTTTTGCGAAAAATGATAAGATCTCGTTGATGTCCCTGTGGTCAACATTGTTTTGGTTAACTGTCGCTTCAGGTTTCACCCCATGTTAATTTCATAGTAAATCAAGCACGTTTGTATATTTCCTTAGACTAAAGCAGTCAGCCGCCAACAATTCTCATCTTCAACAGTATACCAGCAAAATTTTGACGACCTCTATCTCTCAAAATCAACAGTAAATAACTTCAGCGTGCCTTGTTCATTCGCTTTAGCAGTACATTACAACAGATATAAAAACATCTGCAGTGAAAGTTTTGGAAGCCAGAACTATGTCTTTGGTTGCTATACAAATCAACTGTCGGAGTGCAAACTTTATATCCTTCCATGTAGAAATCAAATCCTGAAAACAAAACATAGACAAATCAATTTTTAGTTATCATAAGAAATGAGGAGAAAATTATATACAGCTGACATTGAACCAGTTGAAAATAATGCAAAGAAAAGTGGCTAGAGTCGCCGACTTGGAATCACTGTAACTCTCAACGATTGGGGGTCATGTGTTCGAGCCCTGCCACCGGTCATGTCTTTCTCTATGTGAGAAAGTTAGCAGTATCAGTGTAGTGCTGGTCCTTGCCGGGAGCGATGGTTAGGTAAACTAACCACATATTAAATGACCGAAATAAGGTTGATACGGGCGTTAAACTCATACAACACCAACAACAATGAATGTTATACATGTTATTATTATGTCTTATACTACTGGTGTCAAATAGTTTTCCATTTGCAACCAGTGTAGATCATGATCAGCCTTCACGTCCGTGCACTGTGGTCAATATCTGCCGTTTGCTATTCTGTCAGGAAAGTTTCGTTCTGCTACCATTTGAACTATTAATGTAACTTTCAATTATTAAAAGATGGACAAGTGCATTTGAAATTTTAGCGAGATTAGTGTAAACAGATTATGAATATTACATAACCATCTCGTTCCAATAACATGGGTTTAAGTGAACTACTGACATTTACGTTGTGTTCAAAACAAGAAATAGTTTACTTTACCCAATTTATAATTTGCCATCAACCATTCTGTGTGTTTTCAAATTATGCATGTGTAATACATCTTAGTGTACCTGAAATGTAAATGTAACTTCAATTGCAAATGTTCGGATCATTTAATAGAAGTAATATTTTACAATATTTTATATAATTATTATGTTTTAATAGTCAGATACATTGTTTGAAAACATTTAAATAATTATATTATTTAAGCAAACTTATTTTCTTTCGACTGCGAAACAAGTTCTTACAACTTATATTAATGCTCTCGAGACTCACTCCAAATGGAATCAAATATTAATCGCTCTCGAGACTCACGACGGATGAAATGAAACTCGAAGACAGAGAGGGGCAATGTTGATTTAGCCGTGTCTTGCAACAGAACACTGCCACTACTTGGCACTTAAGGGGATCGAACCCGGGTCCCTCCGATCCTGAGGCGGACGCGCCCAGACCACTGCATCAAGGCGGCTTCACATTATAGTGACTGCATACAACAGCCCATTGCTTATCCAGGTGACTACTTACACACAGTCGCTTGTAATCATTTGATATCAATTACAGAAAACAATCTGGATACTATTAATCTTATGTTTGAATGACGTCACGTACCTACTGAGGTAGAATCATTCGTACAAAGGAAGAAAACTATAACTTTGTATATTGATTATATCTACTTCGACATTCAGGCTCCGTTGGTCTAGTTGTTTAAGCATCTGCGTTGTGAGCGGGAGGTCCAAGGTTCGAATCAAAGCAGGGGTGTCATTTTTCTGATATGGCCCGTTGGTGAGCCGCCAGCTAGATAGATAATGGTTAGCGTATGCCTACCTTTCTGCCTAGCATTAAAGGACATGATTCGGGAGGTAAATGAGGTGTCCCACAAGTCGGAAATGGCACTATTATAAACAGACTTGCGTCTCTGTCCTGTCGTGAATTCTGTTGCGAGTTTCTTCGTAAATTGTTACGCTTTAACGATTTTGGTCGATTCCTCGTAGTGAATACAAGATAAAGGATCCGAATCCATCTCGATGCCCTCGACCAGGCCCGTGCTTATATAACAATCATTGAACACGATTTCATGTTCAAGGGGCGGTTTCGCAGTAAATGCCGAATGAGTGCTTATCGATGCTCTAAAAAACCTGAATCTGATATCGTGCTCAGGGGATGTCTATAAGCAGGGAGCCAGGAATTCGCCTGTTCTCAGAAAATCTACAATAAGTATAAAAATGCATTGATTAGATGTATCATTTTTGCAATCGCGATGACGTCATTTAAAGGACCACATTGGAAATAAGGGAGAATCACTTTTCCCTTTTTAGTGTTATCCTTGGTATTGATGTGCATATCATGATTTATAAACTTGTGTATACATCTAATTATCTGTATATGTATGCATCATGTTTGTTTTAACCATGTTTGTACATCTGTGATATACTTAAATAAAATATCTCTCTCTCTCTCTCCCTCTATTTATTGTTTAATCCCTGTAGATGTACATATCTAATAGCATCTGTATTCAACAAGTACCTTTCAATTCTTACTGAAACGTTAATTTTATTACAGAAAAAGAGCTTTACAGCTGATATTGTTTGTATCTTACTTCAAGATTTGAGATTCGTCGGTAATAATTTTTGACGATGGAAGTGAACAGCAAATTTTCGGTTCTGTGATTTTGTGACCCCCATCTGTAATCGAAACATCAATAATGCAATTGCTCTCTCGCAACTTCTTTGACCTGAAAAAAGCTACATGTAAATAGTTTGCAGTCATTGCAACATTTATAGTATCTTGTCTGTTAATATGTGGTTTTAAGTAAGAAACAATTCTACAGTTACGTGGTTTATCTGAGAAAACATCCATGTAAAACATTCTTTGATAACAGCCGGTAAAGGTACCAAAGGGTGTATCATCGCCTCTGGAAATTAAAAATTAAAAACGTGTTATGCAATGATATAAAAAGGCCACAATACATCCTAGAATATATACCTGAATCTATACGTATATTTTCATTCCATGATCTTTGACCTAGACAACGGTACGGCACGAAACGACACGAATATCATCTTTATTCACGGATGCAGTTATCTGCAAAGAAAACAAAATAAAATGAAACGCATTTAGAAAAACTGCAGGGTACAACGTGAATACTGAAAAAGAACGTCTGGAAAGGTCTGTCTGTTTCATAAAAAAGAATTTTTAAAATTTCTACACCCTACTGGGGTCTCATCTCCAACGGGATAATTATTTTACAGTCACAAAGACCTTACTTGTTGCAAGTTAAATTGAATCAGTACTACTAGCAGATTATATTCTCGGAACATAGATTATGTGTTCAATGAACGTAGACTGATCATTAATACAATTTCAAAGAAGAACCTATGGCAAAAAATGCCTCATATTACCACAATTAATCAATACAGAGTCATTCTGTAATAAATTGCATCCACCAATTAATTGTACAACAACAATCTACATAGATTATTGCATGCAGTAACTAGGAATGCATAGCTGAAACTTTTAGGTTAAGTTATAATACTTCCAAATATTCTATTATTTATGTTTTGGAGGTTATTTAGTTTGGCATCAGTTATAAAAAAGTCTCTTTAATGAAAAAGAAACACGAAAACAAATGAATGGAAGAAATATATATACCGGAAACGACGGGGAAAAAACGGCGCGGTACGGTCGCGAATACCGGTGTCTTCTTCTGTATTCTTCGGCAAAGCCACCTGCAATTCACAAACAAACATTTGTTAGAGCAATGAAGTTAATACGGATATACATGCAAACATAAGAAAAGTAACAGACGGCAAGTGGCCAACCACTAACACACCCTCCTCTGCTCTCTGCCCAAAGACACGGAGCTTGCCACTTTGCACTGCTGGGGATGCGGTTACCGGACAAAAGCGGGCAGGCAAAGCGAGGGTGGTTCACGAACGATTGAAAGCTGCCAAGGTAGGGTGCTCAGACAAGGTATCGGTGCTCAGACAAGGTATCGGTGCTCAGACTGCAGCACATCGATCATGTTAAATATTAATGAAAAAGAAACACGAAAACAAACTAATTAGAGAAAAACACACATACCGGAAACGACGCGAAAAAAACGGCGCGGTACGGTCGCGAATACCGGTGTCTTCTTCTGTATTCTTCGGCAAAGCCACCTGCAATTCACAAACAAACATCTGTTAGAGCAATGAAGTTAATACGGATATACATACATGCAAACATAAGAAAAGTAACAGACGGCAAGTGGCCAACCACTAACACACCCTCCTCTGCTCTCTGCCCAAAGACACGGAGCTTGCCACTTTGCACTGCTGGGGATGCGGTTACCGGACAAAAGCGGGCAGGCAAAGCGAGGGTGGTTCACGAACGATTGAAAGCTGCCAAGGTAGGGTGCTCAGACAAGGTATCGGTGCTCAGACAAGGTATCGGTGCTCAGACTGCAGCACATCGATCATGTTAAATATTAATGAAAAAGAAACACGAAAACAAACTAATTAAAGAAAAACTCACATACCGGAAACGACGCGAAAAAAACGGCGCGGTACGGTCGCGAATACCGGTGTCTTCTTCTGTATTCTTCGGCAAAGCCACCTGCAATTCACAAACAAACATTTGTTAGAGCAATGAAGTTAATACGGATATACATGCAAACATAAGAAACGTAACAGACGGCAAGTGGCCAACCACTAACACACCCTCCTCTGCTCTCTGCCCAAAGACACGGAGCTTGCCACTTTGCACTGCTGGGGATGCGGTTACCGGACAAAAGCGGGCAGGCAAAGCGAGGGTGGTTCACGAACGATTGAAAGCTGCCAAGGTAGGGTGCTCAGACAAGGTATCGGTGCTCAGACAAGGTATCGGTGCTCAGACTGCAGCACATCGATCATGTTAAATATTAATGAAAAAGAAACACGAAAACAAACTAATTAAAGAAAAACACACATACCGGAAACGACGCGAAAAAAACGGCGCGGTACGGTCGCGAATACCGGTGTCTTCTTCTGTATTCTTCGGCAAAGCCACCTGCAATTCACAAACAAACATTTGTTAGAGCAATGAAGTTAATACGGATATACATACATGCAAACATAAGAAAAGTAACAGACGGCAAGTGGCCAACCACTAACACACCCTCCTCTGCTCTCTGCCCAAAGACACGGAGCTTGCCACTTTGCACTGCTGGGGATGCGGTTACCGGACAAAAGCGGGCAGGCAAAGCGAGGGTGGTTCACGAACGATTGAAAGCTGCCAAGGTAGGGTGCTCAGACAAGGTATCGGTGCTCAGACAAGATATCGGTGCTCAGACTGCAGCACATCGATCATGTTAAATATTAATGAAAAAGAAACACGAAAACAAACTAATTAAAGAAAAACACACATACCAGAAACGACGCGAAAAAAACGGCGCGGTACGGTCGCGAATACCGGTGTCTTCTTCTGTATTCTTCGGCAAAGCCACCTGCAATTCACAAACAAACATCTGTTAGAGCAATGAAGTTAATACGGATATACATGCAAACATAAGAAAAGTAACAGACGGCAAGTGGCCAACCACTAACACACCCTCCTCTGCTCTCTGCCCAAAGACACGGAGCTTGCCACTTTGCACTGCTGGGGATGCGGTTACCGGACAAAAGCGGGCAGGCAAAGCGAGGGTGGTTCACGAACGATTGAAAGCTGCCAAGGTAGGGTGCTCAGACAAGGTATCGGTGCTCAGACAAGGTATCGGTGCTCAGACTGCAGCACATCGATCATGTTAAATATTAATGAAAAAGAAACACGAAAACAAACTAATTAAAGAAAAACACACATACCGGAAACGACGCGAAAAAAACGGCGCGGTACGGTCGCGAATACCGGTGTCTTCTTCTGTATTCTTCGGCAAAGCCACCTGCAATTCACAAACAAACATTTGTTAGAGCAATGAAGTTAATACGGATATACATGCAAACATAAGAAAAGGAACAGACGGCAAGTGGCCAACCACTAACACACCCTCCTCTGCTCTCTGCCCAAAGACACGGAGCTTGCCACTTTGCGCTGCTGGGGATGCGGTTACCGGACAAAAGCGGGCAGGCAAAGCGAGGGTGGTTCACGAACGATTGAAAGCTGCCAAGGTAGGGTGCTCAGACAAGGTATCGGTGCTCAGACAAGGTATCGGTGCTCAGACTGCAGCACATCGATCATGTTAAATATTAATGAAAAAGAAACACGAAAACAAACTAATTAAAGAAAAACACACATACCGGAAACGACGCGAAAAAAAACGGCGCGGTACGGTCGCGAATACCGGTGTCTTCTTCTGTATTCTTCGGCAAAGCCACCTGCAATTCACAAACAAACATTTGTTAGAGCAATGAAGTTAATACGGATATACATGCAAACATAAGAAAAGGAACAGACGGCAAGTGGCCAACCACTAACACACCCTCCTCTGCTCTCTGCCCAAAGACACGGAGCTTGCCACTTTGCACTGATGGGGATGCGGTTACCGGACAAAAGCGGGCAGGCAAAGCGAGGGTGGTTCACGAACGATTGAAAGCTGCCAAGGTAGGGTGCTCAGACAAGGTATCGGTGCTCAGACAAGGTATCGGTGCTCAGACTGCAGCACATCGATCATGTTAAATATTAATGAAAAAGAAACACGAAAACAAACTAATTAAAGAAAAACACACATACCGGAAACGACGCGAAAAAAACGGCGCGGTACGGTCGCGAATACCGGTGTCTTCTTCTGTATTCTTCGGCAAAGCCACCTGCAATTCACAAACAAACATTTGTTAGAGCAATGAAGTTAATACGGATATACATGCAAACATAAGAAAAGGAACAGACGGCAAGTGGCCAACCACTAACACACCCTCCTCTGCTCTCTGCCCAAAGACACGGAGCTTGCCACTTTGCACTGCTGGGGATGCGGTTACCGGACAAAAGCGGGCAGGCAAAGCGAGGGTGGTTCACGAACGATTGAAAGCTGCCAAGGTAGGGTGCTCAGACAAGGTATCGGTGCTCAGACAAGGTATCGGTGCTCAGACTGCAGCACATCGATCATGTTAAATATTAATGAAAAAGAAACACGAAAACAAACTAATTAAAGAAAAACACACATACCGGAAACGACGCGAAAAAAACGGCGCGGTACGGTCGCGAATACCGGTGTCTTCTTCTGTATTCTTCGGCAAAGCCACCTGCAATTCACAAACAAACATTTGTTAGAGCAATGAAGTTAATACGGATATACATACATGCAAACATAAGAAAAGTAACAGACGGCAAGTGGCCAACCACTAACACACCCTCCTCTGCTCTCTGCCCAAAGACATGGAGCTTGCCACTTTGCACTGCTGGGGATGCGGTTACCGGACAAAAGCGGGCAGGCAAAGCGAGGGTGGTTCACGAACGATTGAAAGCTGCCAAGGTAGGGTGCTCAGACAAGGTATCGGTGCTCAGACAAGATATCGGTGCTCAGACTGCAGCACATCGATCATGTTAAATATTAATGAAAAAGAAACACGAAAACAAACTAATTAAAGAAAAACACACATACCGGAAACGACGCGAAAAAAACGGCGCGGTACGGTCGCGAATACCGGTGTCTTCTTCTGTATTCTTCGGCAAAGCCACCTGCAATTCACAAACAAACATTTGTTAGAGCAATGAAGTTAATACGGATATACATGCAAACATAAGAAAAGTAACAGACGGCAAGTGGCCAACCACTAACACACCCTCCTCTGCTCTCTGCCCAAAGACACGGAGCTTGCCACTTTGCACTGCTGGGGATGCGGTTACCGGACAAAAGCGGGCAGGCAAAGCGAGGGTGGTTCACGAACGATTGAAAGCTGCCAAGGTAGGGTGCTCAGACAAGGTATCGGTGCTCAGACAAGGTATCGGTGCTCAGACTGCAGCACATCGATCATGTTAAATATTAATGAAAAAGAAACACGAAAACAAACTAATTAAAGAAAAACACACATACCGGAAACGACGCGAAAAAAACGGCGCGGTACGGTCGCGAATACCGGTGTCTTCTTCTGTATTCTTCGGCAAAGCCACCTGCAATTCACAAACAAACATTTGTTAGAGCAATGAAGTTAATACGGATATACATACTGCAAACATAAGAAAAGTAACAGACGGCAAGTGGCCAACCACTAACACACCCTCCTCTGCTCTCTGCCCAAAGACATGGAGCTTGCCACTTTGCGCTGCTGGGGATGCGGTTACCGGACAAAAGCGGGCAGGCAAAGCGAGGGTGGTTCACGAACGATTGAAAGCTGCCAAGGTAGGGTGCTCAGACAAGGTATCGGTGCTCAGACAAGGTATCGGTGCTCAGACTGCAGCACATCGATCATGTTAAATATTAATGAAAAAGAAACACGAAAACAAACTAATTAAAGAAAAACACACATACCGGAAACGACGCGAAAAAAACGGCGCGGTACGGTCGCGAATACCGGTGTCTTCTTCTGTATTCTTCGGCAAAGCCACCTGCAATTCACAAACAAACATTTGTTAGAGCAATGAAGTTAATACGGATATACATGCAAACATAAGAAAAGTAACAGACGGCAAGTGGCCAACCACTAACACACCCTCCTCTGCTCTCTGCCCAAAGACACGGAGCTTGCCACTTTGCACTGCTGGGGATGCGGTTACCGGACAAAAGCGGGCAGGCAAAGCGAGGGTGGTTCACGAACGATTGAAAAGCTGCCAAGGTAGGGTGCTCAGACAAGGTATCGGTGCTCAGACAAGGTATCGGTGCTCAGACTGCAGCACATCGATCATGTTAAATATTAATGAAAAAGAAACACGAAAACAAACTAATTAAAGAAAAACACACATACCGGAAACGACGCGAAAAAAACGGCGCGGTACGGTCGCGAATACCGGTGTCTTCTTCTGTATTCTTCGGCAAAGCCACCTGCAATTCACAAACAAACATTTGTTAGAGCAATGAAGTTAATACGGATATACATGCAAACATAAGAAAAGTAACAGACGGCAAGTGGCCAACCACTAACACACCCTCCTCTGCTCTCTGCCCAAAGACACGGAGCTTGCCACTTTGCGCTGCTAGGGATGCGGTTACCGGACAAAAGCGGGCAGGCAAAGCGAGGGTGGTTCACGAACGATTGAAAGCTGCCAAGGTAGGGTGCTCAGACAAGGTATCGGTGCTCAGACAAGGTATCGGTGCTCAGACTGCAGCACATCGATCATGTTAAATATTAATGAAAAAGAAACACGAAAACAAACTAATTAAAGAAAAACACACATACCGGAAACGACGCGAAAAAAACGGCGCGGTACGGTCGCGAATACCGGTGTCTTCTTCTGTATTCTTCGGCAAAGCCACCTGCAATTCACAAACAAACATTTGTTAGAGCAATGAAGTTAATACGGATATACATGCAAACATAAGAAAAGGAACAGACGGCAAGTGGCCAACCACTAACACACCCTCCTCTGCTCTCTGCCCAAAGACACGGAGCTTGCCACTTTGCACTGCTGGGGATGCGGTTACCGGACAAAAGCGGGCAGGCAAAGCGAGGGTGGTTCACGAACGATTGAAAAGCTGCCAAGGTAGGGTGCTCAGACAAGGTATCGGTGCTCAGACAAGGTATCGGTGCTCAGACTGCAGCACATCGATCATGTTAAATATTAATGAAAAAGAAACACGAAAACAAACTAATTAGAGAAAAACACACATACCGGAAACGACGCGAAAAAAACGGCGCGGTACGGTCGCGAATACCGGTGTCTTCTTCTGTATTCTTCGGCAAAGCCACCTGCAATTCACAAACAAACATTTGTTAGAGCAATGAAGTTAATACGGATATACATACATGCAAACATAAGAAAAGTAACAGACGGCAAGTGGCCAACCACTAACACACCCTCCTCTGCTCTCTGCCCAAAGACACGGAGCTTGCCACTTTGCGCTGCTGGGGATGCGGTTACCGGACAAAAGCGGGCAGGCAAAGCGAGGGTGGTTCACGAACGATTGAAAAGCTGCCAAGGTAGGGTGCTCAGACAAGGTATCGGTGCTCAGACAAGGTATCGGTGCTCAGACTGCAGCACATCGATCATGTTAAATATTAATGAAAAAGAAACACGAAAACAATCTAATTAAAGAAAAACACACATACCGGAAACGACGCGAAAAAAACGGCGCGGTACGGTCGCGAATACCGGTGTCTTCTTCTGTATTCTTCGGCAAAGCCACCTGCAATTCACAAACAAACATTTGTTAGAGCAATGAAATTAATACGGATATACATGCAAACATAAGAAAAGTAACAGACGGCAAGTGGCCAACCACTAACACACCCTCCTCTGCTCTCTGCCCAAAGACACGGAGCTTGCCACTTTGCGCTGCTGGGGATGCGGTTACCGGACAAAAGCGGGCAGGCAAAGCGAGGGTGGTTCACGAACGATTGAAAAGCTGCCAAGGTAGGGTGCTCAGACAAGGTATCGGTGCTCAGACAGCAGCGCAACTGTAGGCTCACAGAACGGCAGCACATCTATCATGTTAAATATTAATGAAAAAGAAACACGAAAACAAACTAATTGAAGAAATACAAATACCGGAAACGACGGGAAAAGACGCATTCACCGGTTCTTTTTCTGTATTCTTCGGCAAAGCCACCTGCAATTCACAAACAAACACGTGTTAGAACAATGAAGTTAATACGGATATACATGCAAACATAAGAAAAGGAACAGACGGCAAGTGGCCAACCACTAACACACCCTCCTCTGCTCTGTACCAAAAGACACGGAGGTTGCCACTTTGTGCTGCTGATGCGGTTACCGGACAAAAGCGGGCAGGCAAAGCGAGGGTGGTTCGCGAACGATTGAAAAGCTGCTAAAATCAGTTTATGAATATATCCTTTCTTTTTTATATAGATTAAAATAATTTTAATGTGGAATCTTGTATGTAAAGTACAGAAAAAATATATTCCGCATATAGATTTAAATTTTAATTAATACATTTTTATCAAATGAATTGGTAAGTTCATAATTATTAGGAAAGATACAATCTGTATCTTATCGATATTGTATTTTTTAAATTGAAGGAAAATTACTTAGGAGTCTTTGGCAAGGATTGAGATGTTTTAACTGTGTCTTTGTGTATAAAATTATTAAATACGCCTGTGAATATGAAATCCCTACTTTTTTAGTATACAAGAAAATATGTGTAACTGTGTTATGTTATACAAGAATTTTTTTTTCCGCCGAAGTCGCATGTTTTTTCCTAACTTCAACAACTGACACACACTTAATGCTGATTCAGGTGAAATAAATCGAGAACAGAGGTCTTACAGAAGTTGAACCTCATTCGCTGAAAGGCCCCTGTGGGTCTGCGTGCAAAATTAATATATTTTCATAGTCAATAAGCAGCAAAGTAGACACGTCGTGCCCAAGCATAGATTTATTGACATCTAAGAGAACGCTTAGTAAAATCGACATGCCATAAGCAACAGAAAGAAAGCAAAAAAAAAAAAAATCAATTCGCATGTTAATAATTTAATAGTCAGGGTGATCCCTGCGCGTGACATCTGTAGGTATTACTTTCATGTTGCAGTTCAGTCTGTTGGCTCAAACTCCCCGCAGCGATTACTTCCCCTTACAATATACAGTAATCACTGCATGAATCTGTAGAACTACCTTAGTGACACCCCAAAAATGGCCCTTTTTTTTAGACATAATGTGTTAATTTATAGGCGAAAATTGAGCCAGTATGACATCAACCCCTCGTCTGCGGGATTTTTATTTACATTATTACAATTTTTTTATTATAAATTTTATCGAGATTTTTCTCTTCATATTTCATTTGTGATCTATCACCCAGCGATTATTTCAAAAGAGTTTTTCCCGTATGCATCCACTTTGTTTCAACCAATCAGCAATCAAACAAATAGTGTAAGTCTGCATGACAAAATAGCCTGCTTCCGGTTTTCACCGATTTAGGCTTCTTACAGTGTCTGCCGAGTGTGTAAAACTATCAAACTATGCCTGGTGTATGAAATTAAATAATTATTTTCCAAAACGCAAAATCACTCAAATTCTGTCCATGGTCGTGAAAATAAAGACCCCTATCAAAATATGTTTACTATAATACTTTCAAGTCAGTTGTCATTCTTCCCGATCTACCAAAAAAACTTCCGTATAAATGTGCTCTTATTATCCATCTAAATTTTTGAAACCAACGTGTCCATCTTTTAATATATTGTCTAAATTTGAGTTTGGTGAACAATTATTGACTGAATAGCAAACAGTGCAGATCATGATAAGATTGTACTGTTTGCAAAGGTAGAGTCACTAACTGCCTGTATGTTAGAAGTTAAAATTTTATTTTATTTTAAATCTCGGCCTCGCTTCGTCTTCATAAACTTTCACAGGAATTATTACTATGAAATCTAGCTACCCATCTCTTTCATTATACTCAAAAATCGCTCCGATCATCCTTTTCAAGGACAGTTCTTCTTACAGACATTTTTCAAAGTATGAATTTGATCAAACTTGTGAGCAAATGCCACTCGCTGGAAAATGATTAACATGTATGATTATGGTAATCATTAACACAATATTTACTTCATTTACATAAGTTAAATGACTTCTTCTCTTTCCCTCCTAATTCGTTTTACTAACAGCGGTCTTTAACATAGGTTTGACTGTAACATAGGTTTGACTGTATATGGAGTTCAAATGTCTTGAAATGTTTGCTATGAATTATTGAGTGATTGTCATACTGTATGGTGAAAAACTGAGTTCTGTATAGTTGAAATTTAAGTTTTCTTTATGTCCTTTTCATGTTTCTTTTTCAGAAGGCCATGTTTAAACTAAGTCATATGAATATTCGTTCATATTTCTGTATGTGTTACCTTCTTTAAATAAAGAATTTATTATCATTATTACACTAAAACGAAACATTAAGTTTGTTGACTGCAGTAGATGTCTTTATTTCTTCTGATTCTGTCACACAGTTTCTGTTTGTGAACGAGCAAGATGATATTCTAAATGTATCCATTTTTCATTATACATATATTAGTGTAATTCACTAATTTTTTGTTTTCTTTACATGAACTATAACAATACTAGAATATTATATTATCCAAACTAAGAGAAAAAAAATGAAAACTAAAAAAATAGATGCGCACGTGCAGCTGTCAAAAGGGCTTAAGTAGGGATACGTCAAAATACACCTCAATATTGGATGTAACATGCATATTATACTACAGAAAAATGGTCTCGATTTTTCTCTACGGCCAGTAATAAACTGAAAGTTACAATATAAGCTATTTATAGTAACAACAAAGGGAAGCAATTCTAAAAAAAGGTGGCTCATGGTGGTGAACATTTTTGCCAAGTTACATCAAAATACCTCCATGCATAAAGAAGAAATCCTCCGTACAAAGATATTCTTGAATTTGACCTTTAACCTCTAAGTGTGACCTTGACCTTAGACCTAGAGACCTGGTTCTTGCGCATGACACTCCGTCTCATCATGGTGAACATTTGTGCCAAGTTATTTAAGAATCCCTTGATCCATGGATAAGTTACAGCCCGGACAAGCTAAACTCGGACGGACACATAAACCGTTTTCGACAGACTCATTGTCAGCATCTTCAATAGATGTTAATTTGATAAATATAAACTACCCTGCCGGCGACAAGTGTGTCGGCATTCCCGACTAGTATGAATAAAAATCAGCATCTTCAATTAACAAAAACTATACTAACAAAATAAACATGCTACAAAAACGAATTGCAAAAAAATATTTTAAATAAGCCGATGAAATCGCCAACATGGGGGCTATATAAACAATTAAAATGGCTTTCTTTTACTGACAGGTGCAAATACCACATATATCGTTATGAATCATATATAGCGGCAACATACATGTCAGACATTTTGATATTTTCAAAAAATGAATAACATAATCTGCGATCTTCTGTGCACAACAATCGTTTTGTTCTAAATCATAAATTTACTTCTACAAATATATTTCCGCAGTAACTTTTCGACTAAATTTTTGAGTGTCTGTTGTATCAAAAGAAAGTTTCAGCAATTCAAACAAGTTTTGTCAAACTTTTGTCATAGCTTACGTTGCCAAACAGATCGAATATTTGAAAAATTATGATTACTCAATTGGAATGTATAACTAGCAAATCGTATTTTGTTTTATATTTCTTTATCGACGGTATGCTGTTGCATTTTAATTCTTCTTTTACATTGTTGATGGCCAATGTATGAAAATAAGATGTGTTTTGATTTACATATTTACATGTAAATCCTTGAATAAATATAGATTTTATTATAATTATTATTATTATCGTTGTTATTATTATTATTATTATTATTATTATTATAATACAAGAAATCAAGTCTTAACTATCGGCGACTACCCACCATGCAATATGAATCATAAACAACATGATCTGTATATGAAAAGTTACTAAAGCTGCTCGTTCACAGTTTCCGGTGAAAATATTACCTTTATCAACAATGACAAACGAAAACATAAAACGTAAAATGGCTAAAATCCACAACTCAAAGAAATATTTAGGTAGCATTTTGAGGAATTGGTGAGCTTGGTTTTACGGCACCGTTACACTACAGTAAACTCCGTTTATAACGAACTCCTCGGGACCTGTCAAATATGTTCCTTATATCCGGAGTTCCTTATATCCGTATATCGAACAAGTTTCTTATATACGATGTATATATATCGAACTAAACTATATATCGAACAAGTATGTTTATAGTCAAATGTAATAAAAATGCGAACCATCAACTTTTGATTTTCCTATCTCCTTTTGAGGAGTTATAAAGATTTATAACTGTTACATGTATCCTTTTCTTTACCCGTAAATATATGTAAAATAATTGCAAGGATTCATCAAACATAAAAAGACAGTTCATGTTTTCATTGGAAATACAATTGAAAAAGCTGATTTCGCTCACTTGCCATAACTTGAAATATTTTACAAGGTATTTTTTTTCAAAATGGGATTTCATCCGGTCTGCATTCTAGAAACGCTAAGAATTATTTACGTTAAATATTATCACTTGAATATCGTACTTAGCAATTATGTTTGTACTCTCATTTAACTAGTTTACCAAACCGTTACACATTTGTTATTATCTACTTTTATGAATAATAGCGACAAGTGTGCTATAAAAATACAACGCAAACGGCAAAAGAAAAATGCAAAGTCAACAGATTTTTTTTAACTTTTCGGAACATATTTGCAGTTCGATATATACGATTACTTTACTATACATTTTGCATTGTTGGGCCAGAAAATAGTGTTCCTTATATCCGAAGTTTCCTTATAACCGGAGTACGATATAACCGTATATTTTTACATTAAACAAAGAATGGAAAAAATCGGGCCCAAAAAAACTGTTCGTTATATCCGAATTTACGTTATATCCGGAGTCGATATATACGGAGTTTACTGTATATGTTTATAAATTGGAATTTCAAGTGTTTTTTTATTATTTGTTAGTGTATAATTAAAAAATATATATATACTTTACAGGAATTAATACTGGAATCTCTTTATTTGATGATTCGTTTTAAATATGTAAATTTCGGACAGTTCGAAGAACTGTTTTTTCCCCACCAAAATCTGAAAGCAAGTAGCTTGAAGTCTAAACTACTGAGACAGTAGTGTGTCGGACTTTTCGACTGCTTTGTTCAGTCACTAAATTTCAAGTCCCAGGATCACTTTGAATTTACTGATGTAGTCTCATAATTTTTTTGATAGGATAATGATAGACCGATGTTCTATTCACTCTAAAACAATGTTGACATGTGCCTTTCTTCCGTATTCAAGTTGTTTCTTTAATAAAAAGAGTTACCAGAAAGCCTTTCTTGGTTTTGCAATATCATTGAAAGAAATACTGCGCTATATTTCTAATATGTGCTTATCGATTTATAAGTAAAGTTAGGAATGTTTTTGGTACAAAAAGGGCTTTTATGTCAATAAGACACCTTCAAGATAAAATGAGAGCTACTTGTAAAAGTGAAAATTTTACACGTGCAGGTTTAAATGTATTTGATATAATGACTAAGAAAGTTAAGCAAGGCTTATTTTTGGTCTGATTTAGAAATTTTAGAAACCAAGATTCTAAGTCGATAATGGACCTTAAAGCTGCTCGCTCTCAGATTTTGGTAAAAAAATAAAGTTCTTCAAACTGTATGTAAATAACGTATTTTAGAACATAGAGTCATAAAAAGGCCCCAGTATAAATTCCTGTCACGTATATCTCTAAATTACAAATAATACGCTACCAAATTCAAAAGCGTTGCAAATTTTCAATATAAACATAAAGTGTAGCGGTGCCGTGTAACCGACATTTTCAATCGATTTCTGCAAATTCTACCCAGATTTTTGCTTATATTTTGATTCTAGCCTTTAGTTTTGTATTTATGCATATGTGTCAATTTCAAAAAAAAAATTTTTTTTTCAATGGTAACTGAGAGCGAGCAGCTTTGACAGAGTTAACTTCTCTTGTCTACAGATGGGGGTAATGACAAGCATTCAAAGTTTCAAAGCAATATCTCCATGTATCTCGAAGGGTTAAGTCAACAAATGGATTTTATCCATATTTAATTCGTTTTTAAGTAAAAAAGGGGCGTATTTGTGTCAAAACATGTACTCTGTTTGTTGAAGGAGGTAATGATGATAAATAAGTATGGTAAGTTTCAAAGCAATGCCTCTAATGGTTTTGAAATAAAGTGGGGTGGTACGAAAAACTTAATCAAGGTGTGACACCGACGCCGAGGCGAGTAGGATAGCTCCATTTGTCTTCGAAAAATCGAGCTAAAAACACATTTCGTTATGTATAGGCATGATAGGAGACATGCCGAGGTCTCATCCAAGAAAACAAGCTAATATAAATGCTCTATAATAATAATAATAATAATAATAATAATAATAATAATAATAATAAAATAAATTCTTTATTTAAAGAAGGTAACACATACAGAAATATGAACGAATATTCATATGACTTAGTTTAAACATGGCCTTCTGAAAATGAAAACATGAAAAGGACATAAACAAAACTTAAATTTCAACTATAAACAACTCAGTTATACACAATACTTGTGACAATCACTCTCATTGACGGACCTTTATTAAAATTTGCTTCTAATAAAATAAAATCAACTTCCATTGCATGGCCGCCTTGCCTGACGTACTGTTGTAGCATGCTAGTACGACAGGTAACCAGACTAGCTAGCTGTACCCTGTCGATGACTTATGATGTTGGTATATTCCATTTGGCGTGGATCATAATCAACATTTACAATCAATGTAAAAATAAAAAAGTTAAAATTTACCTGCCGGCGTCAAGCGAATCTGCCTTTACCACCAGTGTAGATCATGATCAGAATGCACATCCGTGTGGTCAGATAGTGAATGGCCGAATCAACGCTGACAGTCTGTCGTAAGCTAACATGATCAGCAACTTTTTCTGTTTAAATATAAAGGAAAAGAATAGGTACATTATTAGAATGCACATCGCGAACGAACGAATCAGGCCCCGATTTCATGAAAATACTTAAGTAATTGCTTAGCTAAGTAAGTTATTGAATACATTTATTACCCCGAACAATATTCAACGCATAGTAACATTATTTGTCACTGCAAGTCAGATTGAGCAAAAATTAATTTGAGTACAAGTTAAGAATTTTAAGAATCTTAAGCCTGAATTTACTTAGTGTAAATTACTTGCTAAAAACAACATTTTCTGCACAAATACTAAAATATGTATATATAATTATGATAAATGGGTAAATACGATTCTGAAAAAAATTAATTCTTTAAATGAATATACATGCAAGGGGCTGATAAGTGTTGAAATAAGTTAAGCATGTTACTAAGTATTTACTTAAGTATTTTCGTGAAATTGGGGCCAGCACTGACAGTCTGTCGTAAGCTAACAGTGTAAATATAAAGGAAAAGAATCTGTTCATTATTTTCACGTTTTCCACGGACAACACGCAATAATATATATATACTTGCACGATAGTGATACATTATACTTTTCAGTGTTATACCAAATATCTGGTATACCCAGACTATCTTGAATAAATTTTATTTGATCATGAACCCAATTTAAGCATTTGTTTGTAATGTTATTTATTTGTCTTCCTTGGGGATACTATACATTCGCTTAACAAGAGAATAGTCGCTTAATTTTTAAATTTTTTATCCAATATCTGTTCATATTTAGTTGTCTTCCGATTTCCATCGGTACTATATTCACCGTATAGCCCAGATAGATCACCTTCAGAATTTTTCTACAAAACTTTGTGTGAATTAATTGTGTATGTTTTCAATAATTCTGAACAGTAGTTAAGCTGTTAAGTGCAGAGGAAACAAGCGTGTCAAATAATTTACATTTTTCAGAAGTCTTAAATTCGAACTGTTGAAAAATAGAGAATTAACTAAACAAGAGCTGTCCATAAGACACCAGCTCGACTATTGTGGGTGTTTGCTAATAAAACAAAACTTTTATCAGTATAATAGCAAAACAAAATTCTGCTAACTATTAAGTATAAACTAGGAAAATTGAATCATAAAAAAAGTCAAAATCTATCACTACATATTTAATTTTTGGTAAATTAATTGTTTGATACAAAATGTACCCCTGAACACTATTGCTAAGTTTGATATAACTACCATAAGTGGTTACTGAGATATGTGCATGATAGTACCTTGCATGCAAAACTTTAACAAAATTTTCAAAGTCAAACAAGGGCCATAATTTGCACTAAATTTATACAAGAGTTATCTGACTTGACTGTGTGACACCCCTAAAGACATTTACAAAGTTTCAAGTCAATATCATAAGTGGTTACTGAGATATGTGCATGATAATACCTAGCAGGCAAACTTTAACCAAATTTTCAAAGTCAAACAAGGGCCATAATTTGTACTAAATTTATACAAGAGTTATCTGACTTGACTGTGTGACACCCCTAGAGACATTAACGAAGTTTCAAGTCAATATCATAAGTGGTTACTGAAATATGTGCATGATAGTACCTAGCAGGCAAAACTTTAACCAAATTTTCAAAGTCAAACAAGGGCCATAATTTGTACTAAATTTATACAAGAGTTATCTGACTTGATTGTATGACACCCTTAAAGACATTAAGAAAGTTTCAAGTCAATATCATAAGTGGTTACTGAGATATGTGCATGATAGTACTTAGCAGGCAAAACTTTAACCAAAGAAGCAACGCCGACGCCGACGCCGACGCCACGACAAGTGACTGTAATAGCTCTCCATATTCTCCGAATAGTCGAGCTAAAAAGGCTTTTGATGCATGGTCTGCAATATGCTTAAAATTGTGTGCGATGTCAGCTTCCATTTTTAAAGACTGGGTTGTATATATAAATATTAAAAAAATTAGACTATGTCAATTTTGTCATTATCAAGGAAAAAATAATAGCCAGTTGGTCTCCCCTTTTCGAAAATCATGACTTTAGAGGGTTTTTAAAAATATTTTTACACCGAATGCATTGCAATAAATTTCTGCATCACATAGCATAGATTGTAATGTTTCTGCTTTGGTTGAAAATAATACTTGGATCATGTGCATTTAATATAAAAAAAATAGACCGAGTTCATTTACAGATTAAAGATTCCATCAAGATCTGAATTTATGTTATTTGCAATATCATTCACGAACATCATGAATAAGAGAAATGAACTGGGTCACCTTGTTTCACGCCCTGGTGTGAATTCTTGAACCCAACCTGAGAGTAAACAAATGTTTTCACTCTTTTCAGTTAAATTAATCAATTTAGTAGAATCTGTGAATAAATCTTTGATAATATATTATTTAAAGTAATTCCGCGGTAGTTTTTTGTTTCTTTCGGGTCGCCACCCTTAAAGATGGTGATAATATAACTCAAGCCCCAAATTTCAGGATAAACTGCAGGTTCAAAGTTTAAGTTTGATATGTTTATTTTCAAATAGTCCTGTAGGCCATATGGCCCATGGGGATATACAGCCATGAAAATGGCGAGACAAGCATAACAGTGAAACGGAGGAGTTTCTATAAGAAAAATAACTTTAACAATTGCCGATAAAAATTACACAATGTTTTTGTTTTGTTTTTTGTATCTAATTACAAAAAAAGGCCCATAATACCTGTTTTCCATATAACAATTATCATATATGCCATCCTCTGTTGATCTAGGCGAAACGAAACACAAGATCAACATGTGGATTTCGAAATATTAAGCTTCTTATTACATGTATTTTAATTCATTTAGTGCCATGAAATATATTCAACAATATCAATAAGCTAGAAAAGTCACAAAATCATAATTATGAAATATTATTATCAAATATCTTATGAGCAAGTGAAGCAAGATGTGTATAGATTAAACTATACGCAGCTTTAATGACTTCCGTCTCGAAATCCAGTCTGGTCTTAAAATGTATCTCTGTTTCAGACATAGGTAAGTCTAATTCTTCGTGTATGATATAATCTACATTGCTATCATTATCATTTAAATTACTATCTTCACCATAAAGTGTATTAAAATGTTCATACAACTGGTCAATTTCGATTTCTTCATTTTTTTTCATTCCGTAGCATTTTTTATTGATTTCCACAATTTGCGTGGCTGGTATTTGCCATACTTTCTGGTTTTCGTCCTTCTTGTAACATATATTTATATTCAATTCTACGTTTTATTTTATTTTATTTTAGTTTGTTCGCATTTTGACAAAATGTCGTCTGTTTTCATCTGAGTTTTCTTTTCAAAAAGATTTCTTGCCCTTTAGTATTCAGCTTTAGTTGTATGGCAAGCGTCGTTGAACCATTTCGATTTACACAAATGTATTTGGGTAGAAATTGTTATTCTTGGAGGTTGAATTTAACAATTACATTCTAAGATAAATGAATAAATAACTTAAAATTGATTACCTTACAACTTTTGACTGTCCTTTTCCCCCGAAAATTTTCCTAGTGACTAAATGATCAAGTATGGCCACAAAGGTGTGATCTTACATTGTTAATCCTTATATGGTATTTCTTTGTAAGGTGTAATCTATTAACTGCCCCATTCATAGTGGATAGTAGTGACATGAACTCAGAAACTCCTAACGGATATTACCGGCTGGTACTAGGCCTTGTCCTTACTCGAGGTTACTTGACCCTTCCTTACGTTTATGAATACCAATCGCTCCTCATTGGAGGAAATGCATCGACCGTTAGCCGATTAAAGGTTATTATCTTTTCGAGTTTGAGTCGAGGAATGTTTCTGAATATAGCCATTAGACCATGTACAACATGTCGGACAAGCTGAATCCAATATACCCGCCCCCACCCCTCCCTTACACTGTGTGTTTTGGGGGTATATGAAAGACATATAAATATCTTTAAACAATGCTTCTACGGCTATAAACGTGACATATCTTACCTCTTGCTGTAGAAGATTAAATTCCGAAAAATAAACATACTGAACTGCTGAAGTACTGTAAAGTCAATGTTTTTACTTGGTTGCTAAATTAATCAAAGTAAAATTCAATACAAAATAGCACAACTCGTCCAGGAAACACACATGTTATTGTTTAAATCAAAAAGACAAAATCACTGAAGTTTTAACACGTGACAATGAACACACACCACTGCTGGGTTCACTTTTGCGAACAACGGAGCGTAACTTTACACAAAACCTAAAAAATTGCTTGGCACGTGCTTTAATAAAAACCTGTCAAATTAAAATGGACATATATATATAATTATGTATAAATGTAAATGAATTCCAACATAGTGTTTAAAGTAAGAATCAATATTCAAATAGCTTATTTGTTTGCTTGAATAAATGGTATTTTTACTGAAAATATGAGTGTTGTCCTCTGCTCCAGTGTGAAAATGTAAATATCCATATGCGCCTGTTCCATCAAATTAATTATGTTTTGTGCTAGCCTCATGTTTATGTACTTACGTGCATACTGACAACTGAGAGTATGAAATGAAGCTCAGAGTCGTACGGTTCTTCAGTCGGAACATCACTCGGCTTTTTCCGTAGAAGTTATTTCTACGGAAAAAGCCGAGTGATGTTCCGATTGACGGTTCTTAAGAAGAAATTTTTTAAAGTTTTTCCTTTCAGTTGAAATGGCAACCAGAGTTCTGCATGGAATTGAATTCTTTGAACAACTTTGATAGAGCTTTATGCAAGGAGCATCCCTGTCAAGCGTCATTAGGTTTTTGAACCATGTGGCAGAAAAAGTGTCACAGCCAGGGCCAATACACGCCACAAATTTACTATAGGTTTGTATAGGAGCGCTGTCATTAACTCGCGATAACATTTTAACTTATAAAGTTATTTTAAAATCACAAACGGGATGATAAAATATAACATTTCCCCCTTTTAATGAATATTTTTTTATTTTTCTGAGACTTTATTTGTTTGGTCTTTTTTTAACTTAAAAACTCTACCCGTCGTTTTACTATATAGTAAAACGCCCAAAATGTCACAATTTTAAGTGAAAATTTTGCAGGTTATCTTCAATTTGTTCAAAAACTATAACACTTATTTTAGAATCACAAACGGGATTGAATAAAACAATCATTCTCCATTTAAGTGATATATTTTATATAAAAATAAAGAAAGAATAGAATGGTCTTTTTTTAAGGTTTTGTTTAACAGGTATATAATTTAATTTTTACGATCGGAGCTCGGTTGCTTCCGTAATGCTGGCCGAACACTTCCGAATGATTGATCTAACTGCTTCAGGCCATCGATAAGTTTTATGGCCGGACATTACGTAACATTTACCATGATCTTTAAAACGTTGTATATTGGGTTTTGTTTTACATTAAAATGCAAACTGGGTTAGAATCTTCAGTCTTTTGTTCATAAAAATTATTTCGAAACACTTGCACGGGTACTTTATATTTTGTTTTACATTTCTCTTTGTCTCGAGTGAAAGGCAAGAATTCGCTCCGCTAAAATTGGCTTCATTTTATAGGTGTCAACATAGAGTTTCTTCCAGACCAAAGCTAGTTTTCATAATACACAGGTCAAAACCAGGTAGTCTTATTACTCGTATCTTTTGTCTTTCATTTCTTCCTGAAGAAATAAGCTGATTATTATATTAACAAAAAGAGAAGAAAAAAGAAACACGCAATGTTTGATCTGTGTGCAGAGTATTAAATGACAAAATCTGTAATATGTAACAGGTATTATTCTACTGCAGAAATAGAAAAGTTTTTTTCCTACAATAAATCCTTATTTCTTCTAAAATGTTAATTATATTTTCAAGCCATGTGATGAAAAATCACATACTTTTTAAGGCATTCAACATCAAGCGTTTACTAGAGTATGTAAAATCTATTTGATATTCTGAAAGGAAAGTGTTCTATTTCTCAAACTAAAAAAGCCTACCGAAATGAAATGTCAGTCTTTATCAGATCAGGAATATCACTGATTAGGAATTTAAGATCGCAAAATAAAACAAGTTGACGTACTATTTACCGGGGACATGTAGGTCCATCTATTTACGTTTCTAAAGCACACCATACTTTTGCAACAGACTTGCCGTGTGCGTCTGTACTTGAAAATAACAGGTCTAAAATTGAAACAATTCTCACGAGCAAACGTTACGCACGATTATAATTTATGCTCAAATAACTGGTGCAGTGATATAAAGGAGATATTGTCCACATTGGTTTGGTCGAGTTTTTCAATAATAAAACTTCAATCAATTTAGACCTTGCAACGACAAAAATCAAGATTATTATAGTTGTTTGGAAAAATGGTATTGAAAAGTGTCCAAACTGAGAACTTTTTCAAGACGTCGTTTGACACTGAAGACTATATTAAATGAATTTGTTAAGGAATGAACGTTCGCTTCTGCACAGTTAAGATGCGGCATATTACCACTACGGATTGAAACGGGTCGATATATTGGTGAAATATTAGAAACAGATTATGTCGATTTTGTAGTAGTCGTTAATTGAAAGTGAGACCATTTTGTGATAGGCTGTTCATTTTACAGGCATATTCGATTTGATTGTTTTGCAGATGTTTATGGTACTGATGAATTTGACAGTAAATCTGATACTGAGAAACTGATATATCTGACTAAAAATAAACCTCGGACACTTGCCAAATACATTGTTAAGGCTACTTACACAGAAAGAAAAAAGTATAGATAATTTACAAGTTTGAAAACATTTGAATTCATTGATGTATTACTAAATTAATGATTCTGACTGCATTATATCTCTATATATTGAAATCTTAGCAGAGAGAGATAGAGCTAATACACACTGTATAATTTATATGTATAACTTGTGACTTTATGTACATATTTATGTAGTATATGCTAATTCAAAGTGACTTATTGGTCCATTGGGCCGGGTGTATTTTGTATGTATTTGTGTTATCTTGTTTTGTAACAATGTTTACACATGTCACTATAATAAATAATTTACTTACTTACTGTAAAGGGATTAGCCGATTATGAAAAATCAAGTGCACACTAGATTCATTCTCATTATTATGTCAAAATTCACGAATTTTGTAGCTTTTGGATTATTTTTTGACTATTTTTATGACTGATGATGTGACTGTAATGAAATAGTGCTCAGTAGTTAAAACATTATTATTATTATTATTATTATTATTATTATTATTATTATTAATTGCAAGTAATGTGAATGATAATGCTGAATTTTCTTTATCTTCTGGTAGAAATGATAAAAATTAAAACATAAGATTTTCACAAAAGTTACGCGTCAAGTTCAATATCTCCCTTAGGCAATATTCCCGATAGTCAATGATTTATGACCCTGACCGTTATTTACGGATATTACCGAACCATAGTTGTTCCGTAAACTCCTAATCCCCAAAACTTATCGATTGCCTGCTGATATACGCTTGACACTTTTTCTGCTGTATGACCCCGAAAGTTTCATGAGATATTCGAAAATTTTACATTTACCGCGTTTCATTCAAATGATATTTTTTACAATGAACCTGGAAAGCATGAAATCATGACGGCCCTAGTGGTCTGCATCCTCAGTAACCCAGGCTATTCATTACCCAATTGAATATGACGGAGAGAAACGGCAGGAAATAACCGTACGTGGGTTCCGACGATGAGTGGTCTGTAAATCAAACTGTCTTTAATGCGACACCATTTCTCTAGGTCGAGAATAGTTTTTAAGCGTTTCGTATATCACATGTGTAGAAAGCAACACCATGCAAGGACATGGTCAATTTGACCCATTCATCATTACTATCATCTGAAATTATGCTTGTCCGGGGCATAGTTAAAATTATTCAAGGGATTGACATTATATTTCTCACAGTGGTTGAGGATATTTAGAGGAAGTGTAGTGACTAAGAACCATAGTTCTTCATTGTACAGTTTTTTTTATTACATCCCTCCATCATGTAAATAATGTTTGTCCATGACATGACTCCATAATTATTCAATGGATTGACTGCATTTCAGACAGTGGTAGAGTAGAGGAAAATGAAATGAAGTCCAGTGACCATTGGCAATAACTCTACCTTGTCCATTCTCTAATTATCTCTCTTTGTTAGTTTAAATTATACATGTTCAGAACGTTACTTCAAAAACGATCACTTATAACGTGCTCACTGTGAGCTTTTCGGATCATCAGTGTGTCCATCGTCAGTCTTCGACGTGCGTCATCCGTCGACAACAATTTGCTTCAAACGACATCTTCTCCTAAACCACCGCTTGAAAGAAGTAGATGAAACTTGGCAGTTATTTTCCTCTGGTGGCCCTTTACCAAAGTTGTTCCAAGAATTACATTTCCAAGTCTGGTTGCACCAAATAGGAATTAAAACTTTCTACTTCTCAAAAACCACAAAGCCCGGAATAATACATTTGGCATGTAGGACCTCTAACAAGATTTTTCAATCATGTCCCCGGGTCAAAATTAATCTCGCCATGAGAGTCACTTTATTATACATACTATTAGGTTGATATAGAAAAAACTTAAAACACCTTCTCCATAACCGCAAGACTTAGAACTTAGATACTTGGTGTGTAGCATTGTCTGGCTGACCTCTACCGAAATTGTTCCTGTCCCTCTGTGGGTCAAAACTGACCACCACTGGGGTCACTGGTTTTCATATAGACGTATATAAGAAGAACTTTAAAATTCTTATTCTGCAAACTACTCCAAAACCACAACGTCAAGTGCTTAGATATTTAGCATGTGGCATTTTCTAGCATTTTCTAGTGACCCCTACCAAGTTTGTTCAAATAATGTCCCGGGGTCAAAATTGAACCTACATGGGGGTCACTTGATATAGGAAAACGCTTTTAAAATCTTTTTCTGCAAAACCACAAAGTGGTCGAGAGTTACTATAAAGAACAAACCCGTGATTGTGGCTCTTACTTTTCTCTTTTTTTCCTTGTTTTTACTGACAACTCTTGTTTTATTGCAACTACTCTTTAATAAAACTATACACACTGTAAAAATGTTAATGTCTAGCAGCTTAGCAATTTCATCAGCTGAAAGATACCTACTTTTTCGACCATAAAGTACTATATAAAGTGTACCCGTCGGCTCAACGCCGTTTATCTTTTTCAAAGATATTTTCTTTAATACGAAAATAGTTATTCCTGTTAAAATCCTTAAACTGGATTAAACTGCCTGAAACGGGCGTAAAACTCATACAAAAACAACTGAAAACAAACAAGACTTGCTTCCCTTTGCCTGTAGATAAACAAATTTAAATGCATACACAAAATTTACCAGTCGTGACTGATATGAGCTTTAGTTCGTCCAAGTATAAAAAGGTGGAAAGGACAATAAATGAAAAGATAATACTGTCAATGGTCTAAGATACAATGTAATTGTAAACAGAGAAATATGAAATGTTCAGAGCGTTTTACATTTTTGGAAAATGGTATTCACGCACGAGCACGTGCACATACGACATGTATGTATATACTTTGACTCTGAAATGCGTTCTCTCTCTGCAAATATGGTTCGTCATGACCAAGTATTATTCTAGTTTCTTTTTCTACATTTTTTTTCACGTTCGTTGTATCACAGACAAAAACAAATGAATAAACACATTTATACATAAATGCTGTGAATAACCTGGGTACCGAGGATGTTGATTGTATTAATGAAAAACAATTTAAGTAATGTCTTGATTTCGTGACGGAACCATCTTAGTGTAAAATATTTATGAAGTGTTACCTCATGTTATGTATGCCTGTGATATATTCGGCTATGTCCACTCAGCTAACATTGATTATCAAAGATGCTGGAAGCACTACAGGTAGATTATTCGTGTCGTGTTTTAAAGTTTTGTCGATATGAGGAATAGTCTACGTACATAGAAAAGGTTTTTATTTTTTTATTGCAAGACACAGAAAGTGTCTCAGTTCCAGAGACACCTACCCGGTGTATAGAATCGATACATATATGAAATCTCGCTGAAAGGTCCATTTGAAAAACCATTATTATGTTTTACGTTATTTTAGGTAAGTTTTTATTGCCTGGTGATATTGCAGAGGCCCATTATCTTGTTGGCCTAATTCGAATTCAAAACTGTTTGTGTTAAAGTGACATTATGCGCATCTTACTGCACACAGTGTATTTTTGGTGACAGTTTTATAAAAGCAATTTTCGGTTGCTGTGCATTTGAATGTGTTAAACTAATGATAATGTGGCCTTAGTATTTGAAGTTGGTGCGTTAGAAATAAAAAAATTGGACTAATAAAATAATATTACCTTTCTTCGTAGTGATCTCCCTTGTGTTATTGTTGTTGTTGGTAGAGATTTCGGCAGTGGAAGGGAAGCAACTCCTGCATGCAGTTGTTTTCTTTTTTAATTGACTCTCCTAGTCAAAATAGGAAAAGTAATATTTGGAAAGTTATTATTTCGTACTGGTTGCAGGAAGAGTTTGGTGTATTGGGTTAAAAGCTATTATTTCCTCTACCCTTTTTACACACACCTATTTCAGCTGGATTTTTACTTGAAACAAAAATGTGCATAATTCCACTTTAAGCTACGAGTATCCTTTTATCTATATACTGATGATTCCTATTGCTGTACCGACGGAGAGACTTTCTTTTATCTCAGCTCGTTCAACTATTTTTGTTCCAAGTGTAGATGTTAGAGGTCGAGCGGGGAACTAGATTTACCATTTCTAGTTTACTTGTTCAGCATGTTAGTACATATGTATTAGGCTAATTAAATTAGCGCTCCTATGCTTATCAGTGTTAACTGAAATAAAAACCAATTTTACGTGAAATGCATCGGGATTATATTCATAGACGAAAGGTTTCTCAGATGTTTTCGAAATGAAATGACCAAGGTGTTTTTTTTTTATTATTATCAAATGTTTATAGTCCCGGTCGCCCGTGGGCTTTCTTCCCTGGTTAACTCACCAAGACCCTAGTATGACTCCCATGCATACTGCATGGTACCTAACAAAGTTTGAAAATCAAGGGAGTTTTGTTTTACGTGACTGCAATACCAAGTCAGTTTTGTCCAAAGATTATGATTATTTAGCCAAATTGTGTATGCATGTATGTATTTTTAGAGTTTTATCGTTGATACCGGACAATCCTCATGACCAACGCCCCAAAAAGAGTTTAGTTATTTTAGGTCTCGGGGGATAGTGCAAGATACAGAACGTGTCCCGTTCCAGAGACCCCCCTGGCTCTTTCACATACCCGGTGTGCAGCACCGATACACGGGAGCTCGGTTTTAAGGTGGAGGAGCGGGGGATCGAACCTGCGATCTCTGGATTACAAGTCCAGCGCGTGACCAAGGTGTTGCGTCAAACTTTCATCTATCAGTTACCTTTTGCTCTATATATGACAGCAGCTGAAACGGAATGCAATAAGACACATTTGTAAACTTTACAATATGCCATTCATTTTATCTTTAAATTTCGGGCATGGTTAGGAACTTTTGTTTTGCATTTTTGGTTTACGAGTCCCCCTTTGCCCATAAAAGATGTCGCGTTATTTGTTTAGACGGTTAAGATATCGTATAAACAGACAGACAGACGGACGGATGGATGGATGGACGGACGGACGGACAGACACAAATAGAGCAAAAATATAGTGTTTTAAAAGTGTTGTAAATGTACCGATATAAGCCACTCCCTTAAGGTACATCACGACAGGGTTCGAACCCTAATCACAGTCATTTAAAACGGCCACATTTCAAGCACATCAGTCGTACTCCAGACCTCGATTTTAACATAAAGTTGGCTGCGCTTAATAACAAGTTTTATTTAGCTAACTGATCCTATAAAGAAGTTAAATATATGAATTATCTTTAAACAGTGCCCATTTATTAATTAATCTTCCCGAAATTACTTCTTAAACCAAATAGCAAATCTAGCCGCAGGATAAAGTCTGTTTTAATACTACAAAATTTTATCAATAAAATACCGAGGCCGGTTTGGCCTCAGTGATCAATTTCAAAAGGTTTTTCACATGACGTAGGATAATTATTTCTTTCACAAACCCTCTGTAGCGTATACGTGTAGACAGTTATAGAATTTCTGTATCGACCTGTGGAAAAGATAATAAAACGTTGGATATAAGCAGCGGAACGGGACGTTTTGTATTTTATACATTTCTCGATGGATTTCTGTGATTAAATCACAAAATATTTGCAAATTTAGGTGAGAATTTTGTATTATTTTACCAGATTACACAACGTTTTGTTTTGTTGTAGGTAATTTATCGGTATTTTTTTGTGAGAAATGGCATAACCGGTGGCAGGTGTGGCAAATGTATACAATCTGATACGTATTAGGCAAAGCAAATGTATACCAAAAATGTATGCGTTATACAGACTATTGGAATAAATAATAGAATTTACATTGGAGACCGAAAAGTTGTTGTGACAATAGCATGAACTTGAACAGTTGAAGTATTTTTTTGTGATTTCGAGAATAGCCAAACATGTAAACCAGGTAACTGGTGGTCACTCTGTTACGTGAGGTAACACTAGTTTACATGTAGTTGTATACACGGGACATTTTAGATTTTACCTGTATATACCAGTAGTATGACTGTAATCATAAATGTTTAATCAGCTGTTTACAGGCAAATCTGTCGAGAAAAACCACTTGTCGGAAGACGCTGAAGGTAGCCTTTATTGACAGGTGGTCTTTATCCACTGTTTTAAATGTATCACGCTCTTTGATCTTCTTTAAGTCTTTATTTACGGAGTGGTTTGTATTCGGAGGTGGACTTAAACACAGGTTTAAGTATAAACATATTTTACAGTCAGTTCTGTCTATATTAGAAATTGCCATGCTCAAAACGTTTAAGAATGGAACAGTCCAACTTCCCTGTTGTTGAGTAAGAACTAAAGTTACATTGATTTCAGTTTGCAAGACATAATATTAACCTGGATAATAAAATACATGTATTATGCTATTTAAGATGCAGCAGTAACTTCCTAAAGAAAGGGTGATTCACCCGAGTGCAACAGACCGAATATAGTGCAACAGATGTCAAATTATACATTTAAGTGAAATTTTAGTTGGTGAAAATTTTGTATTGTGTATATGCAGCGTTTTATTACATTCAGACTTACTTATCAGCTTAAGGTAGCCCTTTAGCTGCAATTTATTTCGCCAAACTCTTCTAAGGTTTGCATCTTTCTTGCTATATTTATATTTAGTATTAAAACCCATAAATGTTTTGAAAAACATTTTCCAATCTCTCAACATGCCTACAAAAACAATAGGTCACTAAAATGTAAAATCAATTGTTACATGTCTTCACTTTTTGAACCAAGCTTACAGCTAGTGATAAACTCTTATACCCAAACATTTTATTGCACTTTATACAATTTTCACAGATAGAGGGAACCATGTAACAGATACTTGAGAATTTGATTTGTTTCAATTTCATGATAATTTTGTATGGTTAGGGGCGGGGTAATGCGCGTTAAACAGAATAAAATTTGTTTGTAGACAGCTATCAAAATCTTTCACAGTCTTGACACAGATCCATACTGGTGGTAAACAACAAATAGTGTTGTGTGTACAGCGTCTGCTCAGTCCGCCTCCGTGGTCGAGTGATTAGATTCGCTGACTTGAAAAAAGGCACGAGGTTACGGGTTCGAGTCCCACTGGGGTCACGACCGTACCTCATCATGTGACACCAGTACTGGTTTTTCCAGGAAGCGAACTTGAGAGTGGCTCGATAAGCTACAAGCTTTCTTCACAATCGAGCTAAACTAAATTAGTATAAACTCAACTAAACTAAACTTAATCACTGTAACCTCTCATAGATCGAGGGCCATGCATGGTTCAAGTCCTGCAACCGACCGTGCCTCAGTATGTGAGAAAATCTGCATGTTCTTTTACGGAGGATAGGAGTCGAGTACTGGTTCTTCCAAGGAACGATAGGTAGTGCCTGTTGATATGTCTAAATTACGACCGGAACGGGCGGTTAAATCCCTCTAACAGCGGGGATCGTATAAGCAGTGTAACCATACCGAAATAGAGCAATATATTTCTTTTATTAAACATGATAAAAGATTTTGTTCTGTTGTATCATACCGGTATTTGCGTAAATTTCAAAGAACACGTCATAGTTGTTGACTGATGTATGCATTTGAATGAGCAAGCACTTTATAAAGCCGATCTTTATCTCCGTGAAAATCTACTCTCCATAATAAACGTATGCAGTGAAATGATATAATTATTTCATTATGAATATGGAAATAAACTTCATGACATTTTCTCGTTTGTCGAAATTTATGACAAAATCTAAATAGTTAAACATGTACCTGTATATTTACAAAATCACTCACCTTGCAGTGTTTCTCATTGGGCGTGTCACACACAGTTTTACATTAAGAAAATGATTCAAATACACAACTTGAGTTACTCCCGTTCCCATTTTTTCGATAGTATTTCACAATTTAACTACGAGGACAGGTATAATTTGTTAATGGGGGTAATTGAGAATGTTGATAAGGAAACTGTCTTTAATTGTTCTGAAAATAATACAAAGTTCATTTTAGATTTAAACAAGAACCAGAAAGAAACGAACTCCGGACAAGCGGAACGGACATGCTTGTTGATAACATGTATATTTAAATCAGCTGGAAGATCACGACTTATTCTATTATACTGGTTTAAAGTGACATTATGCGCATCTTACTGCACATAGTGTATTTTTGGTGACAGTTTTATAAAAGCAATTTTCGGTTGCTGTGCATTTAAATGTGTTAAACTAATGATAATGCCGCATTAGTATTTGAAGTTGGTGCTTTAGAAATAAAAAAATTGTACTAATAAAATAACAGTTCCTTTCTTCGCAGTGATCTCCCTTGTGTTATTGTTGTTGGTAAGTGGAAGGGAAGCAACTCCTGCATGCAGTTTTTTTTAAATTGACTCTCCCAGTCAAAATAGGAAAAGTGATATGTGGAAAGTTATTATTTCGTACTAGTAGCAGGAAGAGTTTGGTGTATTGGGTTAAAAGCTATTATTTCCTGTACCCTTTTTACACACACCTATTTCAGCTGGATTTTTACTTGAAAAAAATGTGCATAATTCCACTTTAAGTCCGAACTATATATTGAATGTTAGGCATTTAACATGTTTAAGTATACCTTGCGCTGTCAGTTTAGCACAGCAGTATTCATATTTTCAATTGTATCATATATATTTGCATAACTTTTTGTATGCAAGGTGAGAGTTACTCCGATTTTTCATAACTTCAGGAAAGATATTCAGGTGAAAACTTGAGCTTAAATCGTCCCTGAGAAATGGGAGACAATAAATTCGAGGAACGATTTGGAAAGACTGTTTTGAGTCTACTGTCCGATAAGGATATATAATATACTCGCGAACATTTACATCTAGTTTTGATCGATAGTTAAAGTGAGCTTGAGGTTTACCAAGACACTCTAGATCTTCGTTTCCTGGTGAAAAGCAGCATTGATACTTGAACGATCGAATATATGTAGTCGTTACCGATCAACTCCGGATTGAGCAACAGAAATCTTAACCTTTTTGCACCTCTGAAAGTTGTGGCAGAATAGCAGGGTCACGTGTATCGCTATTTGGTTATGTACTGGTCTGATTGTTCGGTTAACAGCTATGACACACAGTCAGGCTACCCTGTGATGTGTGATCTATATTTATATTCTGCAATGTTCGGATCTGATGCTACAGTAGTTCGGTCATAACCTGTGATAGTCAGGCGGCCCTGTGATATGTGATCTATATTTTTATTCGGCAATGTTCGGGCATGCTGTTTCGGTCATAACCTGTGACACAGTCAGGCTGTCCTTTGATGTGTGATCTATATTTGTAGTCGGCTATGTCTGATGCTAGTAGTTTGGTCATAACCTGTGATACAGTCAGGCAACCCTGTGTGATGTGTGATTTGTATTTGTATTCGGCAATGTTCGGGCATGATGTTTCGGTCATAACCTGTGACACAGTCAGGCTGCCCTGTGATGTGTGATCTATATTTGTAGTCGGCTATGTTCGGGTCTGATGAAAGTAGTTCGGTCATAACCTGTGATGCAGTGAGGCTACCCTGTGTGATGTGTGATCTGTATTTGTATTCGGCATTGTTCGGATCGGATGCTAGTTGTTGGGTCATAACCAGTGACACAGTCAGGCTACCCTGTCTGGTGTGTGACCTACATTTGTATTCAGCTATGTTCGGGTATGATGGTTCGGTCAATAGCTGTGACGCAGTCAGGCTATCCTGTGATGTATAATGGGGACATGATATGGTCTGGTATAGTTTGGTCATAACCTGTGACACAGTCAAGCTGTCCTGTGATGTATTCGGCTATGTTCGGGTCTGATGCTTCGGTCATTAGCTGTGACACAGTCATGAGGCTTCCTTGTGATGTAAAATTATTATACTAGTATCGTATTCATCTTGCGACAAGGAATGTAATAACAATAATAGATCGCGTGATTTGACATTGTATAGCCATCATATTTATGTAAAATCTCACCCGACCGTAAACAGCACAGTTTAAATATAGGATATTAAATAACCAAAAGCGAATATAATGATTTAACAAGGTTTCGAAATCGCGTTCATTGCTTAAAAATACTTCTCTATTTTAAATTTAAGACACATGTAATAACTGGGTATTGTTTTCAATCATTTTAATGTGTTATATTATAAGTTTGACATTGCGTCCTTTCTGTAGGACATGGCACACACAACTAATCAAAAGTCCGGCAAAGTTTGAAGTTTAAAGAAATTAAAACATTGAAAAGATACGTGATCGTGGAAGCGAAGTGATTGTTAAAAAACTTTAGGTGTGAGTAATTTGTACGTAGTCATAAACAGCCAATAACTTTATTTAAAAGCAATCGTGTAGTTAAAATGTCGTTTGTCGCTCCCTAAAGTCGTATACGACAATACGATTGGCGACTATAAATATCACGGTGGGGAATCACACGATCAAAATAATCTCTAAACAAAAGTAGATCTCAGAAAAATGTTAGAAAATAATGAAAGCCGTTTAGCTGTAAATTAAAAATATAGCCTATCTTATGGTATCATAAAAGTATTATAGAACTACACAGGTCTCAATCACAGTCACCATCTAACTGTGTTGAACACTTCAAACATAAATTATGTCAGTTTCTCGAAGTGTTCAGCACAATCGGAAGGTGACTATGATTGACACCTGTGTAGTTCTATAATACTTGAATGTTGCCATAAGATAGTCTACATTTTACATTTACAGTTAAACGGCTTTCATTATTTTCCAACTTTTTTCTGAGATCTACTTTTGTTAAGAGATTATTTTGATCACGTGATTCCCCACCGTGAATATATTGCATTAGCACAGGGTTGACTATTTTAGTGATTTTGATATTTGCGACCGTATAATTATACGATATTCAAAGGTCGCAAACAGGTTTAATGGCTCCAGCTGACGCACAGCCGCAAACATTCAAATTACATAACAGTTAGCCCTATAATGTTGGTTGGCGTTGTTGCCTTCCGCGTTGTCCTGATCACAAATATCGTTTCGCGTACGCGTGCACTGCATCTGAGCGCAGCGCAGCACATAACACTAACATAGCGAAGCTTTTTGACACTGGCGCGATTTGTTAGAACATTGTCGCACGTCGTCTCTACCTGAATGTGCCACGCCCTAAAACAACGCGATATTTCATGTGGCACTAAATCAAAATTGTTGCGAAGTACATGTAGTGCTTAATATTGCGGGTATCTAAACTGAATCTATTTAAAACGGTTTGAAAACGTCTAGAAATATGCTTCGTATCGCGTTGTCGAGTGTCGGGTCGAATTCCTCTACGTCCTATCCCGATACTCTTTACAAAAAGGATAATAAATGAAGTCACGTTCGCACACATATGACAACGAAATACATGTAACTGTAAATTGTGCATCTTGTTTACTTTTCAAAACTATCTATCAATCTGAAAACCATAAATTACTCATATTAGCTTGTGTTATAAAGTTTATGAATTTATATTTCGACATGACTGCGTCCGATAATGCATTTGTAAAATCCAAAGATTTTCATTAGATATCACATAAGATATACTTTTGAAAGAAAAATCGGTATAGAGAAAATACTATTATACTGATACAAAGATATAGAAATTAGTGAGAACGTTTTAGCTCGGGGACGGTAAACTAAGAATATGAAAAGGCTCTTTTAGGAACTCTTGGATAGCGTACCCTTTTCTCAATACTAGTATAGTTAAAATCGACGACACTTGAATGCTTTTGTCGAAAAAAAAACAACAAAAAAACATTATCATCACTTACGGATCCGTTTGCAAATCCGGAACAACTCGCGCTGACTGCATGTCGTTTGTATATAGTACATGACAGTAAACTTTAAAGAAAGTCTCACAATGATGTTTTAAGAGAAAAGCGCCTTAATCTGGTCGTTATCTCAGTGTATTCAAAAGTTTGCATAACAATATATCGTGTTTTAAAAACATTTTTAAACGTATTACACAATTTTAAATCTTTTAAGATGGACTAGTTTATAATACAGTATAAGAACGAATGTTTTTGTAAAAGTTTATGTTTGTTGAAATTCTTTCAAGTAAAGGATATGAGGAAATACCTGTGCTGCATTGTTAATGAACCATTAAGTTGTATTTATATACACTGTTGTAAGATACGATACAATTGACAACTGGTATAAAGACGGAGAAGTTGAATTGATTTGTTTGAGGCATATGAGGATGAAGTATATATGTTTTTTTTCTTTTACAAAATATTGACTTGTTATATTGTAGGGAATATCTGAGACGTTGCAACCATGTCTGAACGGAACATCCGGCATGTGGAGGAAGTGTTTGGAGAACCAGTAAATGGAGTTGGACTGCATAAACCACAAAACATTTTGGACAGGAAAAGTAGCTTTAACATGTTTAAGAATAAACAGGCTCCAAAACCACCACAAGGGCAAATGCCATTGCCGAAAATTGGAAATTATCAGCCTAAAATACTGTTAGAAAAGACACCCGGAGATGTTGAACCATTGACACGGAATCACGACTCGAACCACGCGCACAAGCATCGAGCTCATTCACCAGATCACAGAATAAACAATAACACAGTGTCTGTACCATTAGTTATAGGCGATAAAGATATTCCTCTCCGCATTGAAAATCATACAGACGATGAGCAGCCGGTTCCAGCACCCCGACGAAAACGTCGGGCGCCTGGCGCTCCGGATCCGGAATCAGGAACCAGCAATCCTGTTTTCGCACGATCGGTATCTCAAAGATCAGACGAAGAACGATTAGAAATGGATATTGAAGAACAAGGTGGTGATATAAACTTTGGACCAGGAATAGACAATCCAGCATTTAATACACGAGAACGAAATATGAGTGGAATGTCAAGTAACAGGAGTGAAAGCAGTTCTTTCTGGGCTGAAGAGCATCATCGTAAAATCCAGGAAGAACATCAGAACAATAAAAAGGGGATAACTTATCCGTACATTCCTCCGCCGGATTATGAAGACGAAGAAATGACAATGGACTTTGACGATGATTTTGAACCGACTGCAGATTATGATACTAGAAGTACTACAGGCTACAGAAGTGGTGCTCTGTATAGAGAGAGTGAAGAGTTTAGAGACAGACATGCACACAGAGCCTTAGAAGGAGATGATTTCGGCAAATATATGCAAGAAGAGGATTATGAATTTGATGCCCCAAAGAGACCGATCAGACGTCCTCCACCCGGAGGACATTTTCTTCCACATAAAAATAGACCAGTTTCAAAATCAAACAAAAATGTGGACAAAAAAGTTGCAAAATCTAAGAAAAAGCAAGCCCCAGATCCAAATATGAAAAGAAACACTATACGAGACTTCACATTTTCTGACTCAAAGATTGGTTGGGGCGATAGAACTGTGAAAAGTACCTCAGCAAAAGGTCGATATATCAAACATAATAAGGAACGTCAACGGGTCGATAATCCAGCAACATTTAACAATAAAGGAGGCCCGGGCTCCTATGAGGAATTCCTAAGGGTCAAGAATGGTTTGCCTTTAGAAAGCCCTAATAGTAGTGACAGTGGTGTTGATACAAATGAGGAGAGAAATCAAAGTGACATGTATTATCACAGTCAGCCGAAACAATTAAAACATGGAAATTACGACGAAAAACCAAGTATGTGGCAAAGACTAACATGGAAGTTTCGCAAGAATCCAAACGCTCCTAGTGCAATTCCAAACGCTCCAAGAGCAGTTCCAAATGCTCCAAGAGCAATTCCAAACACCCAAAGACCACTTCCAAACGCTCCAAGAGTAATGCAGTCGGAAAGGTTATGATAATTCGTTATAAAAGATAAGTCTTGAATTTCGAGTTTTCGAGTGCATTTTCTAATATAGAAACTTGCATAATAATAATACTCTAGTGTTCGATGAACGCAGGCTCAAATAATGTATTGGAAACAGAGTAAAGCTCATATCTGTTCAAATACTGAGTGCCAAGTGATGTTGAAAGTTTCAGTGGCGAATTGTTCTGTGTTGGTGTATTTATAAGTGACTATGTTTAACCAAAGTTGAAAAAATGTAATACAAAGGAAGTGTATACATTTAATACCAATGTATATATACTGTACTTGTGCTGCAATGTGAACACAAGGCGCACGGAAATTTCTACGATTCCATATCGAACTGCAGACACTGAAATTTAAGCTCATTCGGCTGTTGTTTTACAGTGGCAGTATGTACCCCATCATGGACCACTGGTATTGCAGTGGGGTTTGTAGTACTGATCGATAGTGTCCTGGAAGAATTACCAGTTTTTCGACTAAATGCAAGGAATTCAGCATACTTAAAAAGTGTCGTGTTCAGTTAACTAGACGGTAGTCTTTAAGATGCACAAATCTGGGAGGTTTAATGCGTAATGAACTGTATGTTGTTAATGTTGGATAGTTTAACGGTATTTGCCATTTGCATCCAAATTGTTTTACAGGGGATTAATGCTGTTTTTTTCTTTGGAGTAATATCTACTTAATAACATAATTAAGAAGTATGTGTTTTGTTAACACAGCACATTTAACTTTTGATCATAAAGGCAAGATATCAAATACTATAGTAATCTGCATGACATTGTATTTATTGCAAGCCATTTTACTATGTATTCGAAAAAGAGATTACTCTCTAATTATAAAGAGATATATTTCGTTTTATTAGAGATATCTCTTTCATTCTGAGAAATATCTTCGTATTACAGAAAGATATCGTCTGAACTTAAAGAGTTATATCTACTACTTACTATTTAAGAGATATCTTCTTTTTTTATAGAAATATCTGTTAAATTTACAGAGATATCTCTTGACTATAAGTCTACCATACAGAGATATCTCAATATTATTAGAAGATATCTTTAAAAAAGAGATATATATCTCTATTAAAAAGAGATATCTCTCCTATTTAGCAGTTATATGTATGAAATCAGATACTCTCTTTTTGTGATTAAATAGTAAAGAAGCATTTTTCATATCTCAAAGAGATATATTTCGTTTAACAGATACCTCTTTTTCAGAGATATCTCTCTACCATACAGAGATACCTCTATACCATTGAGAGATATCTCTATGGTATTAGGAGAGATCTTTCAAAACACGATAGATATCTCTATTAAAAGAAAGATTTCTCCTAATTTACGGAGATTTATCTGAATTTAAGAGATATCTCCCCTATTTTAAGAGACGTCTTTATGAAATCAGAGAGACATCTCTTTTTAATTAATTAAATAGTAAATTGGCTTGCCATATATATATATAAGCTAACTTGAATGTTTTTCGGATGTATCTAAAATTAGATTTGTTGGATCTCAGATAGCAATAGGAACCAAGGAATTACCATATACATGTTTGTACATCTACATTTTGTACTCTACCAACAAATGGTGTAGAGTGACTTTCGGAAACACTGAGAAATCTGTTATCCTTACGAATTTTTGTTGTAATTGTTCGAAAACGAAATCATTTGCTTTAACCGGTTTGTAGTAATATGTGATGTCGTGAAATTTACAAGCTGTTAAATTTATCAAGTTTTGAAATTTTACGATGGTTATTTTTCAAAACATGTCTATACAACGTGATCAATGGCATATGTTGTGATAGAATAGGTTTATTTTAAAGTTTTATGGAAACTAGCTAACGTTAGGTCACTACTGTACAGAGTTTGAATGCTATTGTTTTTTCTGGGTAATAATACAGCAAAATTGATTGAATTAACCAAACCTATGTACTGAAAACTTTAGGAGCGTTTTATCATGTCTATTTGTCCCATATTTGTATGGGAGATTGTCACAGATTTTCACAAAACTATCCGGTTTCAAATTTATTATCACTTTTGTTAAGTTTTTTTTGACATACAAACCCTTCATCGTTCATAAAAAATAAGAAACCATAGTTTAAAATTAAATGCCAAACGCAGTGACAATTTACACCTTAGCTGTTATAGTTGTGACAGTTTAGACATATTGTACGAATCATTTCTTACTGTCATTTTATGCCTTTTTGCTGTCATAACTTAATAAGTTTTGCATACAGTTTGGGCAAACATGTATAAAAGTGTACTTGAATTATCTTGAGAGGGTAGTAGACGAGACTTTCTACCAGTATTGACTGATCTCGTTATATGTTAACCGATGCTACCATAAAACTTGTATTGATATAAAATGAGTCACGAAATGTGCATGTACATGTAATAGTATGTAAAAAAGTTCTTGTATATTACACGTGACAAAAAGGAATATAAAACCTACCAAAGTATTTTAACGAGTCCTAGTTGAAAGCACATCTACATATCAAGTTGGTTTTTTTTCGGCAGACAATGGGAAAATACCTTTTTTCGACTCACATCTACATATCTAGTATGGAAGACGAGTTATGTTTTGATATTACCTACTGACGTATTTTGGGCGGAAAGAGTGCATCTGAAAAATTGCGCACGGATGTTTGTAAACCATTATCAAATTTAATTGCTAACCTCTTCCGTCGTTTTTCTATTATATAATAGATTATTTATTATACGCCCTGTTTAAATAACTGTCAAATATTAATTTCACATCTTCGTTTATTTTAATACAAAAACGTACAAATTTCATGCGGTCGTCTTGAGTAAAAGTAAAATAAGGCGTTTTACCCTTCATGAACTACCTTAAACATTAAACATATTCAGCAAAGTAAATACATACACATGTACAATTTCAACAAATCTAGACATTAAGCAAATTTACTTAATGGATGGAATCAATGACTCGCTCACTACTTGCAGTGTATAGTTTACATTAAAACGAACGAAGCGGAAACTGTTCGCGTAATGTGCCTAGGGTGTTTAATGCATATAACAATCAATGAAAATTTAAGATACCATGTTTATTTAATACTCATTGCTAGTATTGCTAGTAGTAAATTAGGTGACAATAAGTCGATAGTACATGTACAAATTACAAAAACACATTGAAAGTGTTTGCAAATACTCCGTATACCGCGTAATACAGTTTTCGGATCTATAAGATTAGGCAGAATAAGTTATGTCTGTTAGGCTTTCCGAATTAGAACAGACATGATGTGGGCTTTATACTTCACTGTAAATAAGGGAAAGTTTATCTCAAATTTATACTATATAGTAAATGGGGGAAAGTTTATCTTAGATTTATTCTATATGTTAAATGGGGAAAGTTTATCTCATTTTTTTCCTATATTGTAAAAGTTGGAAAGTTTATCTCAAATTTGTTCTATATTGAAATGGGGGAAAGTTTATCTCAAATTTATGATATAATGTAAGTGGGGGAAAGTTTATCTTAAATTTATTCTAATTTGTAAATATGGGAAAGTGTATCTCAAACTCACTCTTTGAAAATACTACCTCATTTGGAACTTCTTTACTGCTCATTCGCCACTTTAATAATAGATGAATAAGGCTTATAATGGACTGAACACGTTAAATGTACAAACCAAAATTATGAGAGAGTTGTCTTTGACTGTTTCATACAGCCAAAACTTTAGAATGGTAGATGCATTTATTGTGGCGAAAATTCTGCTGATAGCTGTGATAATAATAACCATATGACTACGTATATTTTGTTATGTTGAACTGTGTTGTAACATTTATGCTGGCATCTGTAGGAAAGCTGTAGCAACAACGCCAATGGTATCCCCTCTCCAACATCCTGTCTGGTATGGGATGGTACGTGCAGCGTTGGATGCCCACGTTCTTTCATTGTTACAGAATCTGGACCGACGTTGACGCTTCTACTTATGTCAGTATACATGTATATAACTAAGTTTTTGTAATTATGTATATGATGAGGGTTTAATTAAAATATGTGTATAATTGTCGCTTCCGACGCACACATGTTTGTCAGAGGATGACAAAGGTTGGTTGCATCTATTAATCTATTTATTTTTGTATAACAATATAATATACAAACATACATAAAATTGCCACTGTTCATTTAGGATAATATGACAGTGACGTAATAGATATTTGTGTACACAAAAGATTACACTTCTTGCATAAAAAGGTAGCGTGCATGAAAGGTTAACCCGTATATCATCCAATAAATTGTTCACAGTAATATTGGACTCTTCTATGGCGTCACTATCACATTATCTTAAATAAACAGTACATTAAAAATTTATAAGTATTACTATTGCAGACATCCCTTGATATGTAAAGTATAAATTTATTGCAAAATTGTATTGTTAATTTTGAACAATTTTGTTACTGTCTGTTCATTGTTCAAATGAACATTATTTTGTCAAAGCTGTATCATGAATAAGAATAATTATCTTTCATAACATTTTATGTTTTGTTTTAATGACACGTTGATAAATAATCTGAATATTTCAAGTTTACTTTTTGTGCTAGAAGAACGTTCGTACTGAATAAATTATATTAGTGTTTTTTGTTTGCATTTGTTACAGTCCCATTCAAATAATGCGTTCCGTCTCCGCAGGTTATTTGTTTGATCCAAGATGGGACCTGCATTCTTTGACCATGCCTAGACATTCCATGCTGCAGTGATCTAAATTTGACTGGCCTGTCTTTTATTCTGAAGGCTGAACCAGCAACATTCTGTCTGCGTAAAATGGCAGATTTGACCGACGTCCATGTTTGTCGGCTGTGCGTCTTTGTAACAGGCAATAACTCAACAACTGCTGGGCTAAGCATCCTCATATTTGATAGGCTGGCTGGCATTTGTCAAAAAAATAGCCTCTTTTGACTTTGACGTTGCTGGATCAAAGGTCAAGGTCGCATTCACCTGAGACACTTAAAATGTTTCCGTTGAGTCAACAGCGCATCGTTGAAGTTTCTGACTAGAAGGTCTTATATACAGTATATTTACTCTATACATGTCTATGCAACTCTATGTACAAACTGACACCTTGCATGGACAGGTTGACTTTCGACCAGTGGGCTTGATGTGGACAAACTTGGTAGAGGACCGTGGTACCACACAATGCTAGATACTTAAAAGCTTTAGGCCCTGCGCTTTGTAACCGGAAGATTTTAATAGTTTTCCAACAACAGGGGCAGGACTAATTTTGACCCCGGAATAGAGGACAACAAAGCAATGCGAAATAAAAATATATAAGATATGTATAAATATGTCTTTGTGGCATCAATTGAACAAACTTGTTTCTGGACTACTAGATAATGCTACACTCCAAATATCTAAGCTCTCGCAATTTTGGACAAAACGTTTAGTATCGTATGGGCACACTTCTAGCCTCTACATAGTTTTAGATACCCACATTACTTATTATAGTTACATACCAAAGTAATGCAAAAAAAACCCACAACAACTCAGTAGCAAAGTGGCAAAGGTAATGGTTTCATATGTACACCATATGAATTGAACTTTTGTAATACAAAGAATCATTCACCCTAATTAAACTATCTTTTATACCAGACGCTTTGTTATTAAAAGAGAAAAATGTGTAATTGCGCACGCCTGTCAAATCACATCGTAATTAATAACTTCATCAGTTCATACGTTGTTCTAATTGACAAGTCGTAAATACATCTATCATTTATGAATGTCAACTCTTTCACCATCTTATTTACCGTGTCTGTCATTACTGTTCCTCCTCATTGTAAACAACCTTTTCCATTCACATGATTTCTACATTTTATGTATTTTTGTGAGGGGGTTGGGGCTGGGACTTAAAATACCATTAGGCAGTACATCACAAGGTCACTTTAACATGTTTCAAATAACGTATGATCAACGGCGATTGTACAGATAGACGGTGTTTGCTAATGTTCTCTGACCTGCGTCGGAGGAAGTGCTTTTATGTAAAGAGGACTGTAACTTTATACCAAATAAAAAAAACCGAGGCAAAGTGGTTCAAGCACCAAATTAAGCTGGCAACGCGTGTCTGGTCTGTATATATGGCTACTGGCATTTTACACATTTCTGGGCTACATAAACATAAGATTGGACAAAACTGACTGGGTACTGCAATAAAGTAAAAAAAACTTCCTAACTATTCAAATTTTGTTTGGCCATGGCAAGTTCATCCGGGGAGAAATCCCAGGGTTGGCCGGGGCTATAAACAATCTAAATGAAGAAGTACAATTTGATAATTGATCAGTTAGATTTTATTTACGTTAAAATCCTCTACTCCATTGCAGGAAATATCACTGACGGATAATTTTCGCTATTTTTTTATCGGGCTAAATAAATAACAAGAAAAACTGTGATACAAAGTATCACAGCGGGCCAACAAACAAAAATCCCATGTAAATATTTTGAAAATTGGTGATAATTGATATTAAGGCATGGCCCCAAAAGAACTCGAGGGAACCAATTCTGGTTGAACAAGCAAAACCTGACACGACACCATATCTACGACTGACCTGTAGTATCGAAACTTTACTGTTATCAAATATTATTTATACAGTATGTCCAGGAATGCTCTATAGACCGTTCCTGGTATGTCCAATTTTCATTACCATTATCCTTATTAATTTATCATGAATGAAGATTTTTATGATTATTTGCCGTAAAATATTCTTAAAAAATTAAAAGTGATTATTAAAACAGCAGAAAAAAGTTTAAAAAAAAATGGGTGTTTGATGGGATTCGAACCCGTGGTTTCTAAAAGTACACATACATAAAAATGTTCGAATTATCGGCTTTATCCATTACACTACGGAGGCAGACCTACTTTGAATGGGAAAAAATTAGATAAGACAATATCATATATGTCTAAAAAGGCCATAAAAGAATATTCAGTCGACTCGTTTCGTTTCTATAATGTCAAAGATTGTGTTAGTGGAAAAAGCAATCATATATCCATTTTTCTAGGTGTAGATTGCGACTGAAACGTGAAAAGCGCTTTTTTCTTTTTTTACCAGCGTATATTAGATTGCGCCCTCTATGAAACGAACGACAGCTCAATTACAAACGACAACTCTTGCTTTTCCAAAAAAATTGACTGTGTCTACAGTTTTCATCTCAGAAGTACCTCAATTTTATAATGAAGAGAGACGCATATGTTCGATCTAGTGTTAAGTCTCCATGCATCTTTTACTCACCACGTATTAAATATAGCGGGCCGCAGATTAAACAGTAATGTCTTCAAGTTGGATAAAAGTACTGCTCTAGCTAACAGCGTTGAAAGTTCGCCATGCTTCTGTAAATCCCCGGGTTTCTAATCGTTTATGCAAAAGTATAAAACCCAATATCTGATCAGCATCCTGGATATAATTACTTGTTTTGAATGGACTCAGTTTGACGCCTCGGTTGATGCAAATAAATTCATCACATGATCACAAGTGTTCAAAGAGTAATGTCAATTAACATAATAGCTTTAAAAATCACCTGATATAGTTTGTAAAGTTAATGAAATGATGTTCAATGACATTCCGTAACGCAAGGTCAAACTTGAAGCGCCAGTAATTTTATAACATGTTGAAGAATATGATAAAATTCATAACTCAAAACGTAAATACGACACTTATGCTATATAATGACATGTATATAAACATATATAACATATGCAACACTGCTACGGTTTCCTAATATATATACAATGTATATATATATAGGTCAAAAACTTTCGCTTCCATAGAAATTCTTGAAATTTGGCAAGTTGACTGAGAATCAAGTTTGAAGCAGAAATCTGAAACATCGCATGTGACCAGCCTCGATTTCAAGTTTAATTATTATCTGCCCTTGAACACCGTCACAGCATTTTGTTAAATATAATTTTCAGTCAACATACCAAACTTGGAAAGAATTCTATGAAAGGGTAAATTTTGACCCTATATACATGATGTAGTAAACTGTAGCCAACGCTCTTAATATCACGTTTTTGAGTGATTATTTAACTCTGGCCTTGTTGAATATGTCGAAACTTCACTAACTTGTCCATCTTTGAATTTGGGCAATACTACATTTTTGTATTAGATGTTCGATACTCAATGAAAATGTACTGAATGAACAGAATACAGTGCAGACCGTGATCGGATAGGCTGGACGTGTACTCTGATCATGATCTACACTGGTCGCATAAGTAGATGTTGCTTTCGTCATGGTTAAAGGTAAATTCAAAACTCTATTCCGTCCATACAGTATAGTATTCCGCCCGCTATATAAACATAATGCAATACATGTATATGATACAATAACGTATTTTATTTAGGTTAGTTGAATTATTTACTTTCTTATCATACCATATCGGTATTTAAAAGCATGCTGTGTAAGGGATTTATTACATAATAAATGGTGTCTATTACCATGAAGGGAAATTAGATATAATATGTCAAAACTTTCTTAAGTTGAAGCAGTCGGGAGTGGTTTTCATTATTATATGAGGATGTTATGATATATGGGCAATCAACTCCTTTTATATCCAACACAATAAATTGTAGTGTCATTACATATCATATGACTATAGACTATGTAACATTTGGTAGAGGTTGTCCGCATGTATGCAGGCACTGTCTCGTTAAACATTAGTTTTTAAGTGATTTAGTGGAGGATGGTTGCGACATATAATATTTTTCTGGAATGTGCGGGATAAATAAATTTAAACCGTTCAAATACCCTCATATCAGTTTGATGACCGTCCTGAAGGCAGTTTAATTGTTTTTATTGGGCCCAGTTGCATATATTAATATATTCCATGTTTCGTATTTTTTTAAACTTTGTTTTGTCCTTTTTTATATGCATTTTACAAATCGTTGCATTGTAAATATTCCGTTTACTCTGCCGCTTTGTGTAATTATATATATTTTCCTTAATTGGCTGTATGTACTGCTTCGTTTCATTGCTGCTTCGTATGTCTGTTTGTTTCACTGTCAGTTTTGCTTCGCTTCATTGTATGTCTGCTGCCTCGTTTCATTGTCTGTTTTTTTGCTTTGTTTCATTTATGTTGCTTTGTTTTATTGTCTGCCTATCTATTACTTTGCTTTATTGTCTGTGTGTATGTGCGTGCGTGCGTGCGTGCGTGCGTGTGTGTGCGTTGAACTGATGTAGTTTGGTTTCTAATACCTAAATTGCATGCTGCTTGTACATGTTCTATATAACAGATTGACTGTTTCGTAGATATGCGATAATTTTGTAACACATTTAAACCTTCCCATTGAAGTCATCATTTAATTCTGGCTTTTATTAAAGCTATAATACTGCTCAAAATCACCAGAAAAAGTACGGTCAAGAAAAGTTCTTAAAACATGGTAAATGTTTAGAAAATTACACCAATACAAATATCTCTTTTGCATAAAACATTTTTACAATCATGTTTATAACATATAGTGCACATACTGAGACAAGACATAGAAAAAAAGGAACTGTTTTACACTGTTTCTGAAGAGGTCAAAGGGATATATACAGAACTAGTAGGTTACATGAGAATTACTTATATTCTACGTTATCTTTATAGATATTCCAAAAGTTCAAAGATTTAAGAGATTCTTTCCTTATTTTCAAAGTAAATATATTTTGAAACAGTTTTTATTACTTTTTTTGAGTTGGAATTCAACAATAGTTGGGACTTGTTTATAGTTGGCCAGTTACAAAAATAATTTTAGATTTTTCTTTTGTTCTTAGTTCTCTAAATGTTGGACATACTACAATGTAATAAAAATGATACTCCGTTTCGATTTGATTCATACTACACGATTTACAAAGCGTTGTTCTCGCGGTACATTATTATACCTTCCAGGTTAAAAAGTTGGTGAGCAGATATTCTAAATCTAGCCATATAGATATCATTAATTTTCTTTCGTGTACGCAATCTAAATATTTTTCGTGTTCTAAATCTTTTTTTTATGAAACTATAACTTTGTAATCTTGAAGATTTTTTTTATCTCTACAAAACATGACTTATAGTAATTATCGAAACTTCTTTGTTTTATATGTACATGTATCCAGAGTTGTTCTTTCCAGACGTATCAAAATCCGTGCTCTTTTTAGTATATGTTTTACAACTGAAGTTAAAAGAAAATAAGTTGTGCTCAACCATTTCTTTCATTCATACATGCAAACACAAATTTATCATATCAAATATTTTGTCATTTTTCAACTATGTTCAATTGAAATAAAACTGTATTTTTATGTTACTTAGCTATAACTTCATAACTTTAGCAATGCTTGTTTTTTAATAATACTAAACCATTGGCGAATGTAATAACGTCAAATTGCGATTATCATATTGAGGGGTATGATCACTTTAAGTATTCACATACTGATACACACATTAACGTCAATAAGAAAATGAGAGAAGTTGCGTGTTGGAAAGCCTATTCATGGCAAGGTGTATTATATGTCGCATATATAAATATAAGTTTAAGTTACTGTTAAAACATCAAAGGATTTTTTGTTGTTTAGCGACTTGAGTTTTGCTTAGTTGCACACTTGATACCTGATTCTTTGCTGTCCGAGAAGATGACAAGCGATCAGGTGTTTAAAGATAGTGTTTTTATCTATATATTTAGCCTATGTTTGTATTATAAAGTTAGCTAAGATAAGAAATATTAACATAGACCTTGCAATAAGGTCCACGACTTTGTTGGAAGCCTAACGCTCTAGAACATCGATACCCTGATCCGAACCCTAGACCTCATCTCGTTCCCTTACACCGTGATTTTGTTGCCTCAAACGAAACGTCAAAAATTTTGAATGATCATTGTGAAATTAGGATTAATTAGCAAGCACTCGCGTCTCTATCGCCAGTCCACACAAAGGTCTGAAATAAATTAGAGCTTTTGCTGGTGCCTCTGACAGTATTGGGTCTTTTATGTATAAACTATACAAATGTACCTCTTAAAAGAAGGGAGATAACTTCACGAAGGGAATCTGTTTATATTGTCCTATGACTTATCTCCCCTTAAAACGTGGTATCTTTATCAGCAAATTATTATTAAGTTGACTGATTCCCATATCTTTGCCAATTATCATTGTGATCAAGATAAACTGACCTGTTATTTGATATTGATAACATTTTCCTATTGATTTACATTTAACATCATGTGATATTATGCGTAATACAGAACATTGTGTACAATACGAGTATTTGTATATATGTACTTACTGATCATTCAAGGGGTGTGAAATATTCTGAAAGATCTTTCAGTTACATGTTCTAATGCGATGCGGTTATTGAAGATACTAGTGCTACATTCATTGTCATATCAGAGTGCATTTCTTCGAGGATATTTCCTAGATGTGGCAGACGTGCCTAGGAAAAGGCAGTCTTCGACAGTAAGGTATGTCGTCTCACGCTTGAATAAGTTATGAGCGCATTATTTTGTAAAATGTAGGCCTGTATGTTAATGATCTGTCATCTCGAAGAACCTGCTGACCATATTTCTATTTAGTTCATTTAAAAGTCTCAAGTCACACCTTTTAAATAATAAATCAAATTTTAAATTAAGGCACAGCTTCCACGAAGTCATCTCGATACCGCGCCTTTACATATTTGCTATTGGAGGGTGGTTGTACAGTGCAATTGACCAAGGTATTCGCCAAGTTTCTGAAACTGTCAAGTCACTTTTACGCTCCATCTTTTCGCTATAAAGGATCATGTTGCAGTTTACAATACATTTTGCTATGTCCATACTTGCTGGTTAAACAATGTTTGTTTTTATATTGTATAAGTGTGTTATCGCGAGTTACCATTATTTCGGGCTCCAACGCGTAATCCTGGATTCGACTTTTTGCTGACATGTGTCCTTGTTTTTATGATGTTTCTAAATTATTCATGCGTTTACATAGTTAACATTTTTAGCTGTAATTTCTTATCTGCTACCCTTTATCATAAATGAAGGATTCATTCTTTTGCGTGTAAATCTGGATGTTGGTGAAGGCTTAAAAGAATCATTTTTATGTCTTTTATTATGTATCATATATTTAACATTACTAAGTAATTACACATTTTGGGAGTTGGTTGAATAAGGATTTATAAAGAAGCCTTTTGGACGCTTACATTCATGTCAGTTTCTATAGTGTTTGATTAAATGGGATGCCATGTGTCTGCATAACTAAGATATTTATGTTTGAGAGACTGTGAGAGATGGAAATGAGATGTTAATCGAAAAAACGCAGATATGAAAAGTAAAATAATGTTGCTGTTTTTCTGGTAGTACATGATTATAGAATAGTTTCTTGTAAGTCTGTATCTGCTTTCAGCTAAAGGTCATTTATAAAAATGGCAGAAATTAGATACCAGAAAAGCGCAGAGACTGTTGCATTGATAAATACAGACGGACAGGTATGTGTACCATAACTTGGCTTTGGCTGTTTATTCAGCTTAATTTCTGAAGCAAGCATAATTAATATACTGCTGATGCCATGCCTTTAAGTTTTACATAAAAAATAACCATGCTTAGAAACACCTTTTTTATGAAATGTTTGTAGTCCCCACTGACCGTGGGATTTATCCCTAGGTGAACTCACCAAGACCTCAGTATGACTCCCATGCATACTGATGCCTAACAAAGTTTGAAAATCTAGAGAGTTTTGTTTTACCCGACAGCAATACCCAGTCAGTTTTGTCCAAAGATTATGATTGTTTGTGAGAAAAAATGCCAGTATATATATAACCAAAATATAGAGCGTAAACAAGTTCTTCTGAGCGCAGACTCGCTTCCTAGCATTTCTCAACGGTTTTAACCAAACTTTTCCCACGATGTATTGTGATTATAGTGCCCTAGAGCATACTTGTCGGGGTTTTGTATTTGGTCATTTTTGACAAGAATTCAATGGCCCTTTGTATTTTTACAACATGTAATTTTATTGTCGGTGTAACTCCTGCTACATTTCTCAAGGGATTTCAACCAAGCTATCACAGAATATTGTCAGGTAAGTTCCTGGCGCATATTTTCCAGGTTTCTGTGACTTTGCGTGCATTTTTGTACAGTTAAAAAATTGGCCCTTTGTTTTTTTCAACGTGCGAATTCTTTCCTGTTCGCTGATCCTTCTACACTTGTACGGGATTTCAAAAACTTGCAACAGAATTATTGTAATCTTTATGAGGCCCTGGCGCATATTGTCGGGGTTTTGCATAGATTTTGTCATTTTTACAGAATTATGGGAACTTTTGTTTTTTCCAGCATAATGATACATATATGATTGAAACTTTCTGTGCATTACTGGTCTATTTTTAGAATGATTACCTGGTCCTATATAGACTATGGAGTATTCTGTTAAAGTAAGGTCAAATAAATTTCATGCATTAGACCAGCCTTTCCTGACAACCCCATGCAAAAAGAGTAGTTAATTTTCTTGGTTGCTTTTTCTTTTATAACTTTTTGCCGCATTAACATTATTATACGTTTTTTGCATGTGAAAGTATATATCGAAGAATACTTGAAGTCACGATCCAATTACAACCTACATTTACTTACAAGACCCATTTAAATCAAAGCGCTGTCACCACTGTTGTTATCAAGTGCCCTGGGGCATATTGTCTGGGTTTTGTGTCTGGAAACAATTTTGCCTGAATTATTGCCCTTTGCTTTTTTAAAGCACATGTCGATATATAGAAGAGGACCTTTGAAATTCTTTTTCATATGATGTATAACTGCATGACTTTACAAATACATTTGGGTGGCCAGGAGTTTGGTATATTAAAAAACCTGGTTTTGTATGAAAAATTCCTGTCAACATTGTTTTGTGTTATAAAGCAATAGAAAAACTCGATTGCGCCTTTTACAACTTGTAGCCAAGCCAGAAGGATCTGATGATGTGGATCGAAAAACTTGTGTTTTTATTGTCAAGAAATTGAAACCGGATCAAGACAATTCTTGCAATTACCAATAGCTAAATATGATACAGGTACAGTTTGTTAACATAGATGCAAAATGTTTCTGGGTTACTTTGCAGTTGTAAGTTGTGAAACGTTAAAAAGCCTTGGCTGTTGATTTCAATGTTGCTCGATAATTTATGGCGTGTTGATTTTAGGTGCACTGGTACCTTGTCGTGAATCTAAAGTACATATAACGATTCTTTGTGAAATCTCATTTTGAGGAAGAGATATATGTGGATCGGTTTTAAGTTGCAAAGTTGTTAATGAAGATTTCAGAACTATCGGATAACTTTTTGGAGATCAAATTAGAATTACATATGGCTGAGTACGTTTCAGTATAGTTGGTTTAGATAGTTTTGAGTTTATCTGGTAATATGCATATGATTAAGTTTCCGTAAAACATAATTAACATGCATTTCCACTTTCTGACAATCGGCAAAAAATGTAGTAATGCAGCCCTTAGCTATAGAAATGTCGGCAACCGTTTTGCAAGACTGTATGTACTCTTCAGCATGTTTGTAATCATGTCAAAAGCAGTGTTGTAGACACCGACACATGTTATTTATTAAATATTAAATTTATTATATACAAAACAGTTAGCTATGCGGAAGGGAAACTTATTTGACCCGTTAAAATTATTATACGTTTTGTGCATGTGAATGTGTTTTATCAATACTTGAATGCGGAAATCATTACAACTCATTTACTTACAACACCCAGTTAAAAAATCAGCTGTTTCTATTTACTCATTTCCAAGATACAAGATGAAAGAAACGTCTATTTAGAGTCTGAAAGTGAACAACAAACATAAGCTATAAATTTGCCACCTTATATGAAAACATAAAATAACCTGCCCGTCAAAAAAGAAAACTGCTAGCTGTACATGATACTATAGTATAAATTGTAATTAATTAATTGTTTAACAATTATAATGAAGAGTAGCTAATGGCAGATTATTGATTCACAGGCTGGATAGGGTTTGTGTTGATTCTATTTTGCTGTGCTCTTTCTACCTACACGGGCGATATTCTTGGGAAATGTTGGATTCTCGTCTGCAGCAGACATCCAGAGTTCCAGAAAGGTCAAATTCGTTATCCTTATCCCGCCATTGGAGAGGAGGCATTTGGGAAATGGGGAAGGTGACTGATTAAATCGTAATATAAAATAGCATACGGTCGCTCTAGTACATAAATTGCCATTGTCTATATTGTTTTTGAAAAGAAGTGTATTTTCTTGCATCCAATTAAGTAATTTTTCCCTTTCTTTTGGGTAACGAAACGTTTAACTTCACCACTATCATACGACTGCATTAAAACATCTCATTTGTTCCTTTAACCAAATTCAAAACCTGACGCCTCCTTTGTAAGCTTTAAAGATATAATGTAATCTTTTTTACCACACGATTTCGATGATTCCGTAGTTGCCTTACAATTATGGTAAACTCAGTTCTGACGTCATCTGATACTAACGCTAATCGTTACGTATTTTTATTCACTGATAGTCAAATAGCATTTGTATCACGATTTGAATTTCACTGTCCCATTTCATTTTGTATTTCAGATACCTTGTCTCGTTTTCAATAAACTTTACACAGTTCGGTGGCACCGTCGTGTACATACTTCTGGCAGCGGAGAACATTGTTAAACTGTTACCATCTAATACACAATTTACATGTTGTTACATCGCCCTTATAGTGGGTGGGGCAATTACGCCATTCACGTGGCTCGGAACGCCAAAAGACTTTTGGTAATTCATTTGAAAATATAAATGGTCAGCACAATTCTTTTAAAGCGTGTGGAGCCTTTTGCGAAAATATGTGCCACGTATCCATATTAATATCGTTAATTAAAATACATTGTAAGTTCTACCATACAAAAACTCTTCGAGAAATACATTTCAGAAATGTCATATATTTGTGACACGTAGGATTAAAAATAAATAAACTCCCACAGGAAGTTCAGAAATTACTAAGTAACTTTTACAGAATTTATAACCGGCCTTTTACAAAAACAAAAGGAACACTTAAAACTAATATACATAGAATGATTTCAATATTTTTTCCAGGGGTATTGCTGCAGCGGCCACATTAGCTACCACTGTTGCAAGCATAATCTTACTGGCTTCTGTTCTTCATTACGGAACCGGTGTCGACGTGAGTGAGGTCAGACATACAGATGTTGACGTCATCACGTTCTTCACGGCTTATGGAACTATCTGTTTTGCATTTAATGGACACCCAGCTTTTCCAACCTTCCAGTCGGACATGGCAAATCCGAAAAAGTTTGGACGCGCACTTGTGCTTGGATATGCAAGTAAGTATTCACGCTGACTCTATATAACAGATACAGGATAATACAGAATACTTATGAAAGAACAATGAATACACTTGAAAATAGATTATATACAAGTTGGATGTGAATATATGATACTTTGCCGGGCAATTAAATACATTGTAAAACGTCTCAAATTAAAATAAAATTCATGATCTTTTGGAAGTTTGGAAGCGCTCTCATCCTAGGATATATAAGTCAGTTTGCCTCTGTCTAAGTCATGTGTCAATTGCTAACAACAATAGTTATATTTAAGAGTTTGCTAATTTATATGCATGTATTTGAATCAGTCCCATAAGCCTAATTGTTTTTCACTTGTGTTGCCTAAAATGACAGATGCTGTCATGCTGTCACTGGACTTTAAGTATTTCTAACAACTACAGGTGTTTTAAAGTATTTGAGGAACCACTTGACAGACATGTTTTTCTGGCGACACTCCATAACACCATTGCTAATTTCATTGTGGTAACAGTATGAATCGAATTAAAAATAATCCGTTTTAATTTGCAAAACTCAATTATATTCGCAATTTACTTAGATGTACAATGTATTCTTATTAAGCACAAAAATACAAAATGAAGTATTTTGTTTTTCAGTTGTTCTGTTAATGTACACGCCTTCTTCGGCAGCAGCGTACGCAATTTATGGGTCCGAGGTTCAACCAAACATACTCAATACTTTACCTAGTGGAGCAACGAGCACGATTGTGTCATTACTTATGACTGCTCATTTACTTTTTGGCATTGTCATTGTCATAAACCCGGTATCACAGGAGCTCGAGCATATATTCAACATCGCCGAACGTAAGTAACGGAACGTTATTTGTTTCTTGTAAGTACTGTACTTTCCTTGTCAATGTTCCTTGTTTCGTAAACTTCTAGACATTTCCGTAATTACTAGGCTCAAATTGGCAATACATACGATGCGTAGACGTTCTATAAAAAAAGAAAAAAAACTTTGTCATAGGTGTTACAATATCCTACTTTTGTAATAATCTCTAATTTCCTATTCAACTTGGATGCATTTTACTAAATAAACTTGAAAACCCTTCACACGTGAAATTAAAATTTCAGATTTTACTTGGAAGCGGGTGCTGGCACGAACACTTACCATGACTGTAGTATTGTTTGTTGTTGAGACGGTCCCTCATTTCTCCTCCATACTGGCTCTCGTCGGCGGGTCAACAATCTCAATTCTTGCATTTATTTGTCCATGCTTATTCTACCTCAAACTCTGCAAAGGAGATAAAGAACACAAACCTTTGTAAGTAACAGAAAGCTGCATGATGTCTTTAATTGTGCGCTAGTTTCGGACAAAAACGATTAATGCTTGAAACAATTTATCGCGTTCACTTGCAATTAATATATGTATATTATATAATGTATATAGTGACCTATCGATAGGTCAGAAATCAGACAACACCATCCAGTTACAATTTAGGCACATGACACTGTAAAATTTATTGCCAAATTTACGACTTGGCCAAGAAAGAGGCTTACAGATGCAATTTTTCAAAGTAAAAGAAGTATTAAAATATGTCCTAAAACATGATGATTGGCAAGCAATATTTTCTCAAATTTCTAGCGACCATATATAATACTTTTTACAAAGGTATATGGCATCTAAAAAGACATCGGGAGCCTTTTTTGTGAATTTGTTGAAAACAGTCAAAATTTTAATGCATATATTTCTGAAGTTGTCAAAGTCTTACTCATAAAACTTGCTTTAGCTTATTATTAGATACAATATTAAAATATTCGCTGAAAAATGATGCGAATAAGTAACACAAGCACATAAGAAATAAGTTGTACAGACTTATTTCCCTTATCAAATAGAAATAATGAAAAATACTTAATTAACTCATTGAATGAATTTTTAATTTTTGAATGGGGTAGTCAAAACACTTTCGTTGTTCTACACTGCATTCAAAAGGAGTAAAAGTCTTACACAGATTCATAATTTTGGTTGTAACATTGACGACATTCCTTTTTAGGAGGAAAAAACCTTTGATAAATGCCCGTCTTAAAACATTTGATGGTTTTTTGAGTAGTAAAACGTTTACCTGCCCGAGATTGCCAAAACCATACCAACTCTATTATACCGTCTTTATACATGTACAGTTGGTGATGCACGCATCGATTAGTCACAATATGAGGATGATGTAAACTATGTAACTATAATTCACTTAATTGATAAGGAACAATTACCTACATCCTCGGCCAAACAAATATATAAAGAGGATACGTATTCTTGCTACGGAAAACGAATCATCGATTTTCACAATGTGAAGTTCAGCTTTCATTTCCGCTTCAATTAAGAAATTAGAATCGACCAGAGGTCTTTGAACGGTTAAGTTCACACGCAAATAACTACATTTGCATATATAAAACCAACCACAACTTATCTTTTGAAGTAATTGTAGAAACGATACTTATAAAACATACAATTGACATTGGTACAGTAATGTTTATTTCTCTATCAATTTATCTATTTTCAGGTACATTCCACTCCATATAAAAGTACTGTTGTATGAGATTATATTTATTGGTATTGTAGCTGGCACTGCTGCCACGTACTCTGCTATTACCGACCTCGCAGTGAACAAGTTTACGGTCCCCTGTTATATCAGTCCAGATCGTGCATGTTCACATCAGTCAGAGTGATTTTAAGGGACGTAATTATAACTTTCCTTATTGCTGATATGTTTATTCTACGAACCTGGCGAGAGCTAGTCTGCGTTCCTATATGTATTAGAAATACGCGTGAGCACCTTAAGCAGAAAACAAGTGTTAGGATACATTAATGTCGGTGTTTAACGATTTGTTATATTTCATAGGTGGTGATTGTTTTAAGCAGAAGGCAATTTACATTATATTCGACTGTAGGCCTCGTTATCTTGAAACGCATCGAACGAGCTATTTTGTTAAAATACATTTCAATGACTGCAGAAAAAAATATTTGAACATTACTTCCTGGTCTCAACCATATTCGTTCTATAAATGTATATTGTGGTATTACGCATTATTACTTTGTCGGTCCACACAATAAATTGATCCCCTTATTGATCGGTGCTATTGCCTGCTCGTTTGTGTTATCGAAGCGCCGTAACTACTACCAAGCTGCTCGATCAGTGTCTGATTTTGGACGGTAGAACTGTAGGTGAAAACATTTTGTTGAGTACAGTGAAAATCCCTGCTGTATATGTGTACCGGGAATAGAAACAGAGACAATTCGATCCAAAATACGATTTACGTGCATTCTGTTCATTCTTATTACCAACGGAGCCTAATGAAGATTACAGACTGAAATAGCCGTCACAACAAAACAAAGGACAAATATTTTGAATACACAAACAAATCCAGCGTCTTCAGCGCTTTGATTGTTGCTATGTATGAGTTTTGATTTGAACTATGTTTTGATCGAATTAAATTATTTATATTTAACTGTTAAAGTTTTTAGTTTTCTTTTAGTTCACAGGAGTTCATTTTAGTTCGATTACGAAGTAATTGAGTCCCGGCCTCGGACAATAATTCCAAATGTTGTCACGCTCGCGCGAGACAGGTAGCTTCCCATTTACAGGCGGATGGACTGAGGCACGTGTGACATCAGTGTCTTTGCTAGTCTAATTAATTCGACGTTGAAGCCAGCAAGATAGTTTTTGGATGGTTTGACAACTATAAAAATATCATATCAAGAACACAGTTCAAACCGATCTTTGCCTAGGGACACGCTCATGCTCGGGCTGGAATCCGGGGACCTTCTTATTTGTTTTTGTTACATCCGTTACAAGCCAGTGCATATATTCAATACTTACAATATCTAAAACTTGTTCCATGTGACCTGCTCGGTAATTGATAAAAGAAATAAATAGCCGTTACTAGAGTATAAAAAGAAAGGAGGACCCCGGACGTCTAACATATGCGTAGACCAGTTAAATCGAGATTCATTTGTTAATTAGTTGCTGAAGATGAGTGATAGTCTAGTATTTTATCTTAGCCCAAATCGTTTCTCCGTTAAGTGTCAGCGCACGGGTAATTTTGAGCATCTCTGATCGAAAAACATCAACAGTTACTAGTATCGAGGAAGGTACCATGCGATTTGATAATCTTGACTGCATCATTTCACAACTATTTTACCATTTGTTACCTTTAGAAATGTGTAAACAATATTAAAAGATTAAGACTACAATTAAAATGTATAATTATATTTTAGTTTGAATCTGACTGTTTATTTATCTTTTACTTTGATAGAGGTCATAGAATTTTAAAAGCTTTATTTGTGTCAATCATATAAGCCTATAAGGACATCAGAAAATAAAGTTTTGAAGACTATAAGGACATCCGAAAATAAAGTTTTGTAGACTATAAGGGCATCCGAAAATAAAGTTTTGTAGACTATAAGGACATCCGAAAATAAAGTTTTGTAGACTATAAGGACATCCGAAAATAAAGTTTTGTAGACTATAAAGACATCCGAAAATAAAGTTTTGTAGACTATAAGGACATCCGAAAACAAAGTTTTGTAGACTATAAGGACATCCAAAAATAAAGTTTTGTATACTATAAGGACATCCGAAAATAAAGTTTGTAGACAGTAAGGACATCCGAAAATAAAGTTTTGTAGTCTACAAGGACATCCGAAAATTAAGTTCTTGTAGACTATAAGGACATCCGAAAATATAGTTTTTTAGAATATAAGGACATCCGAGAACAAGTTTTGTAGTCTATAAGGACATCCGAAAATAAAGTTTTTGTAGACTATAAGGACATCTGAAAATAAAGTTTGTAGACTATAAGGACATCCGAAAACAAGGTTTTGAAGACTATAAGGACATCCGAAAACAAAGTTTCTGGTCTATAAGGACATCCGAAAATAAAGTTTTTGTAGACTATAAGGACATCCGAAAATAAAGTTTTGTAGATTATAAGGACATCCAAAAATAAAGTTTTGTAGACTATCAGGACATCAAAAAATTAAGTTTTGAAGACTATAAAGACATCCGAAAATAAAGTTTTGTAGATTATAAAGACATCCGAAAACAAAGTTTTGTAGACTTCAAGGACATATGAAAACAAAGTTTTGTAGACTTTAAAGATATTCAGTTGTAAAAGTATTATACGTATTCCGTTTTCTTGTGTTCTCGAGGAATAGGGACTAAAATTTTTATAATTATGTATTTGTCTAGCAAATCAAATTCCATTGTCTAATGATTCTAGTGTCAAGGAAAATGTTGTTTTTTCTAGTCAAATCTAATCTAATACTTTCGTATTTGTGTTGTGATTTGAAGTAAAGTGTTAAATGAATTTTGATACAGATAAAAATGCATTCTTACTAAAAGAAAATCATTATTTTATCATCCTGCATATTTCCTTATTATTTAAACAATGCTTAAAGCATATAGTTTTAGTTATAAACCGGATACAAAATATAATGAAATTCTGTGTGAAATTAGTTAATTTCCGTGATTTAAAAGCGGGTTTTGTTGAAGCGTACTGTACTTTTATCCGACTGATAAATGATAGATTTAAATGATGTAAAATGTGTAATTTCAAAGATATGAAAGATAATAACTGATTAAACTATCACTTTAATGGTATATTGTGATGTCCTGCATTCTGTCATTCATTCATACTACATGTAGATGTATGGACGTATATTGTTTTCAATAAAAAGCGACATAAACCGGAACATGAATTTCATTGATGTACTATTCACAAGACCGCTAAAGTAAGGGAAGTATTCTTCAGAAACTTTGTATTACATTAACAAAGTGGGAAGTTCTTTTTACAAAAAGTAAAATAAACGTAAAATCAGGACGTATTTTTATCAGTTGTATGCAGAAGGAATAAAAAAATACAGTTGAGTTCAAAGGCTATACCACTTCAAGAATTTAGCGTATGACTACTGCAAAACAGATACGAGCGAAATGTTACTAATTCACATATTGTGACTGCCAAGATCCGTTTTCAAATATGGACTCAATACGTTTCGACAGAGATGAAGAAGAAATCACACTCATAAACGAAACTAGAAATGTTGAAAAGGTAAGCAGAATATATGGTTTATAATCCTCATGTCAAAAAGGATTATTTTCACTTAATTAAGGACAATATTAAACGAAAGAGTTAATCTCACTTCTCAAATTGTCTTAGTTTTGGTGATCATGAACATTTCATAAATGGTTGCTTTGTCTTGCAACTTCTTTGTTGAAATATTGACCTTAAACACATGTGTACATTTTAGAAACCCGAAGGAGGTTTGAATGTTATAACAACCTGTGTTTTCGTCGTGGGAGTGATAGCAGGGTCAGGATTCCTTACCCTGCCAAAAGCCATAGATGACTCGGGTACGTGAACGTTCATTTATGAAACAGTATCTTGTTAATAATAGGGACGAAGATGTGCACATTATATGTGTATTAGACACGTGCATCAATTTAATTTAAAAGAAACTTGCATATGTACATATCTATCACCGTTTGCTTTGTCTGAATAAGCAATATCATGGTTTGTGTTTGAAGTCGCGTCGATCAATTATACATAAAATAATCCACGATGCATGGATGTTGTACTAGCTATATCAATTCTAAAAACATTGTATTTTTCCAGGGATAATTGGGTTTGTGCTTGTTGTCTTGTGTTGCTTTGTCTCTGCATATACTGGCGATATCTTGGGAAAATGCTGGACCATAGTGCGGGACAGACACCCGGAATTTAAGAACGGTAAAGTACGGTATCCGTACCCTGCAATAGGGGAGGAGGCGTATGGTCGATGGGGCAGGTAGTGATTTAGCAGTTTAATTTCAAATATAATTATACATGGTTAAAAGGCACCGAAAACATGACAGGAAAACATACTTGATACATATCTATATACCGTCTCCCTTGGTCTTGTGATTTAGGCATCCGCCTTGGGAGCGGGAGGTCGAAGGTTCGAATCCCAGCAGCGTCTCATTTTTATATGGCCAGTTGGTGAACCAACAGCCAGTTAGATAATGGTTACCGTATGCCTACCTGCCTGGTGGGTGGCATTTAAAGATAGGATTCGGGAGGTAAATGTATTCAAAAAGATAGTGTATCATAAGTCAGAAATGGCTGGCCCTTAAAATAGGGGTGACACTTTAACAAACTAACACTTTTTATCTGAAAAAACCTAGCTACGTTGCAACATATTGAAACATGGTGTTCAGTAAGTACTAACACCTTTTCCAAAAAGTAGGAAGCTTTTCTTGGCCTTACTGAGGCAACTTTTTTTATGCCGAGCGTCAAGCAAGAGAGTTGACAATGCCGCCTTTGAAGTAGCCACGTATTGAATCCATGAAAGCGGACACCCTAGCACGAGGCGATCGAGGCTGCACAAGATATAGAGGATATTGGTTTGTTTTGAGTGGATATGGAATATATCTCACCGAGAAGTGATACAATTGTAATATTTTCACGAGCGCGAAGCGCGAGTTAAAATCTGAAAATTATATCACTTTGAGTTTAGATATATTCCATATCCACTCAAAACAAGCAAATTTTCATTTTATTTTATGCCAACTATTAAAACAAAAGTAAAATTATGTATATGCACTACATAAAAAAGTAGTTCCGGTAGACCTATATCAACCACATTGTAACTGATATGAAATCTATATCATCACACTATATTTCACTGATATAACACAGTATTGCATTAGTTAGCATAGAATAAAAACATTTACCTAATGTTATCATAGAGTTTTTAATATTCAGCATTTGAACAAAGCATGGATATGACTCCTATTGCATGTCTTATTTCAGGACCATAGTATCATTTTCTATCAACTTTACTATGTTTGGAGCCACGGTCGTGTACATCCTGCTGGCCGCTGAGAATATCGTCAAGCTATTGCCAACTGACAGCAAATTCACTTGTTGTTACATTTCACTTATTATATGGGGAGTGATGACACCTTTCACCTGGCTAGGTACACCCAAAGACTTTTGGTAAGTTTGCTTGTAACGTTCTACTAGCTGCATGGCACATTTAACCTATGTGGTAAATGGTTTTATACACGAGTGCAGAATAATTAAGTAATCAAGGATTTCATTAGACGGAAGTGCCTGATGCAGACACTGTATTATCCTGTAAGACAATCGTCAAATTTCGATACCAAGAACTAACAGTTATTAAACAGATATTCTAGTAAAAGTAGAGGCGGGGGTGTTAAATATAACATTGATAGCGATTACGAATAAAGTCATGTGAGATAAACTTTTTATCTGCATTGTTATTTTTACCACGTTTACAGGGGTATAGCCGCAGCAGCTACCATAGCAACGGCAACAGCAAGTTTTATCCTATTAGGTGAAGTGATACACTACAGTCGTGATATCAACGTCGGCGAGGTGACACACACAAAAGTTGACGTCATTTCCTTCTTTACAGCCTATGGAACCATTTGTTTTGCGTATAACGGACATCCAGCATTTCCAACCTTTCAGTCGGACATGGCATATCCGAAAAAGTTTGGACGCGCACTTGTGCTTGGATATGCAAGTTAGTATACACGCTTACTCTATAAAACAGATACAGGATAATATGAATTCATACTTACGAAAGAACAATGAATGCACTTGAAACTAGATTGTATATAAGCTGGATGTGAATACGACTTGATAATTGAATACATTGTTAAACGTCACAAACAAAAATAATTTTCATGATCAATTGTATTTCAGTTGTTCTTGTTGTGTATATGCCGTGTTCCATAGCAACCTATGTGGTGTATGGTGTGAAGATCGAACCAAACATTCTCAGTACTGTACCTGACAGTCCAGCAACCACCGTAGTTTCAGTACTTATGACAGCACATCTGTTGTTTGCCATTGTGATTGTCATAAACCCAGTCTCACAACAGCTTGAACACGTCTTAAATATTCCCGAACGTAAGTTAAAGTACACATTTCATTGGTTTTATGTAACTTTAATTTAAGTGCTGTCTTAATACATCACCGCGAAACCCGTTCAAACTATGACACATTACGAGAGATCACATACTTTGTATGTAAAATGATAAAAGGTCCACATACAACATAAAGTGCAGCACATCATTAGAGATGAGGCCCATAGAAAGACAAGCTACAACATGTAAAAGACAGAAAAATGAATCCACCAACAGCGGGAAAAGGTAGCAAACAAGCTACACTCTATGCAGCTGTACCCTCAAACTATACAACGACACAGCTGTAGCTACCTACAAATAGTAAAAGTCCGCCTCCGTGGACGAGTGGTGAGATTAGCGGACTTGACATCACTGTAATCGTCAAAGATATAAGGTCATGGGTCCGAGCTCTGTTACAGACTTTGTCTTTTCATGTGAGAAAGTTTGTAGCTTATTATGGAGGATATGACTCTAGAACTGGTTCTTATTGGGATCGATGGTTAGGTGAGCTTCGAGCCTATTAGAATAACCAAAATATTGTTCGAACGGGCGTTAAACTTCTTTTACATCAAATAGTAAAGATGATGGACAGAAAAACAGTGAACATGCAACACTGCAGAAAGCAAACAAATAAGTTAAACGTAATAGTATTCCGAATGCAATGTTATCATCTTCCCAAATGCTGGTATAACAAAGCTCACTTCAGTCTTTCACAAAGACTCTGAGTGAAATTAGTTTGAAAGTTAATTTTCTAGAATGGTTACTATTTTCATTACATTCATTATTGGCCATGGGCTCTGCTTTGACTGCATTTTGCTTTACCATGTTTCTTATAACGTCAAGAATATAAAAATCCGCTACTGTAACAGCGTATTGACATAATGAAATTAGAAACATAACTTGCTCATGCGACCTTTGGATACTATTACTCCTGTCTTGTCATTAGACCGTTGGAAAATCTGGGCCTTGTGCATTTCTATTTTTTCAATTAAAGATATTAAAAGAAAAATGTTAAAAGGACAAGGATATAGTCTAAGAGTAAAACATTTGAAATAAAGTAAAAAATGATGTAATGCTATTTGAATTTCAGACTTCACTTGGAAGAGAATTATATCAAGGACGTTGACAATGATGGCAGTTTTATTCATAGTTGAATCAGTGCCTCATTTTTCGTCTATCCTCTCTCTAGTTGGCGGCTCAACTATATCAATACTTGCTTTTCTGTGTCCACCATTATTTTACTTGAAACTGTGTAGAGGCAGTGATCAGCATGAAGAAATGTAAGTCACAGAAACATAGAACTATTCTCTAAACAACATATACTAATCAAAACTTCTAAAGCACGACCTGCCATTTCCTTTTTTATTTAATTATCAACCCTTCCGATAACTGCCAGCTTAATTTTAGATATCATGCACAATACTATTTGTTATAATTATGAAGACATTGGGTGATACTTCCATTACATGAATTTCAAAATAATCGAGTGGTACAAAAATTCACACGGAAGAGAATTTTCAGATGAGCTTCCAAAGGTAAAGCATCAATGCAATAACCAAAATAAAGTCTACAGGAGTTTAAACGTTAAACCAAAATTCTCTGACATAATTATGATTAGTACCACTCGATTATTTTGAAATTCTTATAACGGTATTATCTACGGTATTATCTACCCAGTGTCTTCATGAATGCAAGACCTGATAGCCTTCGTGCATCGTTAGCCAGATATTTGAAGGGTTTATAATTAATTAAGAAAAAGGAGGTGGTGCGTTAAAACTTTTGTTGAGTATATATTAGCATGTTTCCCGGGCTGTAGATCCCTAAAGAGTATTACAATGAGTGCAATTTGAAAGAAAAACGTTTCTGTGTAAATTTTTAAGATACAACAACTACCATTAATTTTAAACAGCTTCGATGTAGGTCTATTTTTTCCGTGATGTCATTCAAAGTGTCTAAGTATGATTTACTATTTCAGATTTGTACCCCTCCACACGAAGGTGTTTTTATACGAGATAATGCTAATAGGCGTGACAGCGGGCGTGGCTGCCACGTATTCTGCCATATCTGACCTGGCTAAAAACAAGTTTACCGTTCCCTGTTATGTGGATATATATAAAGCCTGTCCAAGATAGAACCAATACGAAGCCACAATGGTTTGTGCAACGACACTGGGGACATTGTACTTGTATTTGAATGGCAAATAGTCAACAAGTGTGACAATATGCCTAAATGCCTTAAAGCTGATGAAAGGACAGAGAATTCATGCATCTTTAATGGCCAAATGTATATTAGTTATATGTATTTTCATCTTTATGCAATGCATTTATATTCATAAAATGAGGTTTAAAATGAGTATAATGAAGTATCATCTATGTAAAACATGTAAGTACTAACCTTATTGTAAAAATGAATTTACAAAACGCAATCAAATAAGACAATGCATTCTTCAGAAGAAGTACAAGAGACTGGCTGAGAAAAATAATAAAACATCTAAATATGATATATAAATGGATACTCAGTGTGATATTAATCAACTATTTAAAGATCTTATCACAATATTTTATCTGAACATTATTTTTACAGGGAAAATTATTGTCAAAATCAGATCTACATTGTCAAATAAATTGACAATTAACTTCTCTGATCCCTTATAAATACATACGTACTCAACTGCAGTTAATAATTGACCATTTTTAAGAAATACTTACGAAGCTGAACAAAACTGTTTGGTTGGTTTTTGTAACGTCAGCTGATTAGTAAAAGTCTAGCTTACTTCTTTGAATCGCCAGGTAAGTGAGTTAAGACTGCATGTGTTCCTACAGACCAGACCCGAGGAAAATTCGTGCAAATTGTTTTTCTAAACTCATTCTAACATGCATATTAACACTTATAATAATAAACAGAAATGAGAAATGACGAAATCATTTTTTTTTCAATGTAAGGATACCATTCACCTCATCCATGTTGACGAAACGAAAAGTGTGAAATGAAATGATGATCCTGGACTACTGCAAACAGAAAAGTTGAGCTATGTCTAAAGCTTAATAAATATGTTTGATAGATGCAAAAAAGTAAACTATGCAGATGAAACCCCTTGAATGATGGTAACAGTTTTACCCAAGGGATGATAGGTGTTTTATTTTGCAAGTGTCGTCCGAGATTTGTTTCTCTTGTGTATGAAATAAACTGATTTCTGATTGATATTCTGAAGCACGTTACATATGTGTGTCTTTATGCTGTCATTTCAACATCGATGAAGTGACAGGCGTCAGTTTAAAGTCAAATTTATGTTAGTCTTTTTACATGTGTTATTCAACTCGGTCAGTTCGTGCTGTTGCCAGAAATGACCTCTAAAGTTTCTGCAATAACTTTGCTGAGCAGCTTAATACTTTATTCAATACTCTCGGATAATCTCACTGACTTGAGTTATTGTTCAACCTGTTACCTTCAATCTTCCAACTAACCAATGAACTTGCCTCGTGTTTAGTTTCAGTGATTGTGATAAATCTTATTGGTAAACCATGTTTAAAATGGCGTTTAACAATCTTAGTTGATTTGCTATCAATAGTTATTCATCGTGGGGATATCACTGCTATATTAAATGAGGTCAAATATGACGATTGGGTGAAGGTCATTTAACAGCTGATAGGAATTGTACACCGTGATCATAGGAGCTCGAGGTCAGGATTATGCTTTTTCCGGCTTTGTTTTGTCTTTTTACACTTATTTAAGAACCAAGCTCACAAAATATGATCTCATTTTCCCCAAATCTGAACTTCCATATTTTACCGCTGAAGTACCCGGTAGACTAAATAAGGAGTTAAGATCCGCCGTTACAACACAAACTGCTAAGAGGAGTCCCTTTTAAATAAAAATTTTTGCATTTTTTCTGCAACACTCGTGACCGGTGATCAATTTGTTCAAAGGTATGGCAAGATAATAGTCAAGATGCTCTAAAAAAAAAACGTTCCGCCAGTTTGAAATGCCACCAGCTATTCTATAGGTCCGCTTCCTCTGGCCTTGGTAACGGAGAACAGTTTTTGAGGGCGTAACTCTAAGCAGTTTGTGTTGGATAAGATGGCGTATTCACTCCTTTTTTTTTTCAGTCTACCGAGTACTTCAGCGGTTAAATATGAAAGTTAAGATCCGGGGTAAATAAGATCATATTTAGTTAGCTTGGTTCTTAAATACATGTAAAAAGACAAAACAAAGCCGGAAAAAGCATAATCCCGACCTCGAGCTCCTATGACCGTGATTGGTGGGCTAATACCAATTTTCAGTAGATCTTACATGCTGACGAAACTTCTGAACAGTGCAATGCATATTCTCCAAATATAACTGACAATTCTTTCAAACATGTTATACATCTTTTATATACTCGTAGCAGCGAAATGTTGAAACCTGCGCTGAAGTTTTCAACTGAAGTAGCCAACTTGGTAAAGATAAGTGAAGCATGCGCACCAGAAATTAAACAAGCCATTAAAAAAAGTTGTCACGGTTTCACAGAAGCGTATGGATAAGTTTGAAGAAAATTTTGATATGATTGCAGAAAGGCTGAAAAAGACGAGACTACAATACAAGTAACCTTCAACAGCGCTGTAACCCCCAAATATACCCTTTTCTTTAGACTAAACCATTTCAAGGTAGTTCAGTTTCTATAGGCGATTTGGTTATCTATTTATAGTTTTTGAACCCCCAGCCTCCGTAAGAAAAATGTCTATTCTATATACAATATTCCAATTCACCAGAAGTGATAATTGACATACTCTACAATAACCGACTTATGTAAACAATTGTGCATGTATTTTCTATTCTGGAGGGGGGGGGGGGGGGGGGGGGGGGGTGGGGGGGGGGGGGGGGGGGGGGGGGGGGGGGGGGGGGGGGGGGGGGGGGGGGGGGGGGGGGGGGGGGGGGGGGCGGGGCCCCGGCCCCCCCCGGCCCCCCCCCCCCCGCGCCCCCCCCGCCCCCCCCCCCCCCCCCGCCCCCCCCCCCCCCCGCGGGGCGGCGCCGCCCCCCCCCCCGCGCGGGGGGGGGGGGGGGCCGGGGGCGCGGCTGGGGGGGGGGGGGGGGGGGCGGGGGGGCGGGGCGGCCGCCGGGGGGCTTCCTCCGGGGGGGCCTTCGTGGGGGGCCGGCGGGGGGGGGGGGGGGGGGGGTGGGGGGGGGGGGGGGGGGGGGGGGGGGGGGGGGGGGGGGGGGGGCGGGGGGGGGGGGGGGGGCGGGGTTTTTTGGTGCTCTTTTTTTCTTTTTTTTTTCCTTCTTTCTTTCCTCCCCTCCCTCTTTCTCCCTTTCCTCCCCCCCCCCCCTCCCCTCCCCTTTCCCCCCCCCCCCTCCCCCCCCCCCTCCCCCCCCCCCCCCTCCCCTCTCTCTCCCTTCCCCCCCCCCCCCCTCTCCCTCCCCTTCCCCCTCTCCCTCCCCTCCTCCCCCCCCCTCTCCTCCCCCCCCCCCCCTCCTTCCCTTCCCCCCCTCCCCCCCCCCCCCCGCCCCCCCGCCGCCCCGGGGGGCCCGGGGGCCGGGGGGGGGGGCGGGGGGGGGGGGGGGGGCGGGGGGGGGGGGGCCCCCCCCCCCCCCCCGCCCCCCCCCTTCGCCCCCCCCCCCCCCCCCCCCGGCGCGGGGCCCGCCCCCCCCGCCCCGCCGGGGGGCCCGGCGCGGCGGGGGGGGGCCGGGGGGGGGGGGCGGGGGGGGGGGGGGGCGCGGGGGGGGGCGCGGGGGGCGGCCTCTCGCCGCGCGGCGGGGGCCCCCTCCCCCTCTCCCCCCCCCTTCCCCCCCCCCCCTTCGCCTCCCCCCCCCTCCCCTTTCTTCCCCCCCCCTCCCCCCCGCGCCCCCCCGGGCCCGCCTCCCGCCGGGCCCCCCGGGCCTGCGGGGCCCCTTTGGCCCCTTTTTTTTCCCCCCTTTTTCCCTCTTCTCTCTCTCCTTCCCCTCCCCTTTCCCCCTTTTTTCCCTTCCCTTTCCTCTTTCTCCTTCCTCTCGGGGCGGGGGGGGGGGGGGGGGGGGGGGCGGGGGGGGGGGGGGGGGGGGCGGGGGGGGGGGGGGGGGGGGGGGGGGGGGCGGGGGCGCCGGGGCGCCGGCGGCGGGCGCGCGCGCGTCGGGGGGGGGGGGCCTGCTTCTCCCCTCCTCCTCTGCCCCCGGCCGCTCCCCCCCCCCCCCCCCTCCCCCCCCCCCCCCCCCCCCCCCCCCCCCCCCCCCCCCCCCCCCCCCCCCCCCCCCCCCCCCCCCCCCCCCCCCCCCGGCGCCCCCCTGCCCCCCTCTCCCCCCCCCCCCCCCTCCCCCCCCCCTCCCCCCCCCCCCCCCGCCCCCCCCCGGGCCCCCCCGCCCCCCGGCCCCCTCCGGGGCGCCCCGCCCCCCCCCCCGCGCCTCCCCCTTGCCCCTCTCTCCTCCCCCCTTCTCCCCCCGCGCCTCGCCCCCCCCTCGCCCGCCGCCGCGCCCCCCGGCCCCGCCCCCGCCCCCCCCCCGGCCGGGCGCCGGGCCCCCCCCCCCCCCCCCCGCGCCCCGCCGCCCCCCCCCCCCGCCCCCCCGCCGGGGGGCCGCCGGGGGGCCCGTCGGGGGCCGGGGGGCTTCGCCGGGGCCCCGCGCGCGCCCCCCCTCTCTCCCCCCGCCCCCCTCCCCCCTCCCCCTCCCCCCCCCTCCCCCCCCCCCCCCCCCCCCCTCTCCCCCCCCCCCCCCCCCCCCCCCCCCCCCCCGCCCCCCCCCCCCCTTTTCTTCTTTTTTTCCCTTTTTTTTTTTTTCTTTTTTTTCTTTCTCCCTCCTCTTTTTTTTCCCCCTCTCTCTCTCTCTCTTTTCTTTCTTCCTTTTCTCTTTTCCCCCTCCCCCCCCCCTCCCCCCCCTCCCCCCCCCCCCCCCCCCCCCCCCCCCCCCCCCCCCCCCCCCCCCCCCCCCCCCCCCCCGCCCGCCCCCCCCCCCCCCCCCCCCCCCCCCCGCCCCGGCGGGCGCCGCGCCCCGCCCCGGCCCCGGCCCCCCCCCCCCCCGGGGGCGCCCGGGGGGGCGCGCTCCTTTTTTCCCTTCGTCCTCCTTTCTTTTTTTTTTTTTTCTTCTCTTTTTCCCCCTTTTCGCTGGGTCGTCCCCCCTTTCGCCCGCGGGGCGGCCGGCGGGGGCGCGGCGGGGGGGGGTGGGGGCGGCTTGTCTTGTTTGGGTTGGGTTTTGGGTTTTTTTTTTTTTTTTTTTTTTTTTTTTTTTTTTTTTTCTCTTTTCTCGCTCTTTTTTCTCTTCTCTTTCCCCTCTTTTCCCCTTCTCTTTTCCTCTCTTCTCCCCCCCCCCTCCTTCTCTTCCCCTCCCTCTCCCCTCCCCCCCCTCTCCTCCCCCTCTTTTTTCCCCCTCCCCTCTTCCCCCCCCTCCCTCTCTCCCCTTTTCCCCCCCCCCTTTCTCTCCCTCTCTCGGTCGCCGGGGGGGGTTGGGGTTGTTTTTTGTGTTTTTTTTCTCGTTTTTTTTTTTTTTTTTTTTTTTTTTTCTTTTTCTCCCTCTGCTCTCCCCCTCCCTCCTCCCTTTCTCCCCCCTCCTCCCCCCCCCCCCCCCCCCTTCTCCCCCCCCCCCCCCCCCCCCCCCCCCCCCCCCCCCCCCCCCCCCCCGCCCCCCCCCCCCTTCTTTTCTCCTCCCCCCCCCCCCCCCCCTCCCTTTTCCCTCTCTCTTCTTCTCTCCTTCTCCCCCCCCTCCCCCCCTCCTCTTTCTTCTTTTCTCCCTTCTCTCTCGCTTTCTCTCTTTTTCTTCTCTTCCCCTTTTTTTTTTTTTTTTTCAACTTCTCCTCTCTTTCCTCCCCCCCCCCGGGCGGGTGGTTGGTTTTTGGGTGTGTCGGGGGTGTGTTTTTTTTCCCCCCCGGCGGGCGGGGGGGGGGGGGGGGGGTTTGGGTTCCTCCTTTCTTCCACTTCTTTGGTTTTTTTTCTTTTCTCTCCCCCCCCCCTTTTCCCCTCTCTCCCCCCCCTCCCCCCTCCCTCCCCCTCCCCCGGCCCTCCATCCCTCTTCCCCCTCTTCCCTTTTTTTTTTTTTTTTTTTTTTTTTTTTTTTTTTTTTTTTTTTTTTTTTTTCTTTTTTTTTTTTTTTTGGGGGGGGGGGGGGGGGGGGGGGGGGGGGGGGTTTGTTGGGGGTTGTGGGTGTTTTTTTTTTTTTTTTTTTTTTTTTTTTTTTTTTTTTTTTTTTTTTTTTTTTTTTTTTTTTTTTTTTTTTTTTTTTTTTTTTTTTTTTTTTTTTTTTTTTTTTTTTTTTTTTTTTTTTTTTTTTTTTTTTTTTTTTTTTTTTTTTTTTTTTTTTTTTTTTTTTTTTTTTTTTTTTTTTTTTTTTTTTTTTTTTTTTTTTTTTTTTTTTTTTTTTTTTTTTTTTTTTTTTTTTTTTTGGGGGGGGGTTTTTTTTTTTTTTTTTTTTTTCTTTTTTTTTTTTTTTTTTTTTTTTTTTTTTTTTTTTTTTTTTCAAACCTTCTTTTTTTTTAAATTTTTTTTTTTACAAATTTTTTTTTTTTTTTTTTTTATTTTCTTTACCAAAAAACACATAAGGCAGATAAGGTTTCGCTTGATTTCCATCGATATGGCACCCCACAATTTCTCGAGCGATAGGCGACCAATTGTGCACGAATATTATACAAGACCAATGCAAAACAAATTGTTAAAAGAATTACTGAAGCTGGTAATTATGTTGGAATGAATTGCAATCCAAAGCCTTAAGAATGCTGAGAATAAAAGCTCACCTATGATTGGTTTAATTATGGTTGGATGCAAAGGACATACTTAAAAGAATATTTCAAAAGAAAATTTTCAAACGTAGTAGCTGTGCAACGAGGCACCATGTGGGTATTTAAATGCGTGCTCACGGCCAGCATGTAAATTAAGTAAAACATAACTTGAATCTTTTGTTTAAGACAAAGAAGGGTTATAAATCGTATTTGGTTTTTGACGCGGTATATATGGGTATATAACTCGCCTCGACATGGGTATTATGAATCTGGAAAGGTAAAATTATGAAATAACATCCGTTCCAGCGGTGTTCATCGTTTACTAAACAATGATTTGGAGTACTGATACGCAGTAATTAGCTACGAAGGCCGGAGGCCTGAGTGGTTAAAAACTGCGCATCAGTACGCAAATTATTGTTTATTAGACGAAAACAACGCTGAAAAGGATGTTATTTAGATTCTAACATGACCAGATATTACAAAAGTTGAACAAACGCTATGCGTTATTTTCTACGCGAACGCTCATTTAACGTCATGCGGTGCAATATGACGTCATGTTTACAACATATCGGTTCCCGTGTTGTTTATGATTTAATATAACATAATTTTTCTACTCTTTGTATATAGAGACAAAATCGTGAGTCTTGTTAGAATCTTCAACTATATCACGTTTAAATAAAATAACATATTATACTTGATCGGCTTCAGAATTACAAAATCATTTACTTCATGGTATACATATGTAGGTAAGTAAACTGTTATGCAAAAAGTGTTTGTTTATTATAGTGTCACTCGTACTTTAAGGGCCAACCATTCTGACGACTTATGAGACAACTTCTTTTTGAGCACATTTACCTCCCAAATCCTATCCTTTAATACCAGCCATCAGGCAGATAGGCATATTACGGTAATCATTGAGCACAATAAAATATATACGAACACAATCCAAATGCATGCCTCACTCATTGTGAAAGAAGTCATGAATAGCAAGTATGAATATCTCCCACTTAATCTATATCTTTAAATGCAAAAGGTGTGTTCGTTATCCACGACCACTTGCTAAGACTTAACATTTCATGCCGAAAAAGATAAACACTGCAAACTGATTCACAGTACACATTCAAATTCGCACATTTTCGTGACCCAAATTTAGGTCAGATCCTTTTGATATACATCTCGGTACCAGACAAGAACATATAATGCCATTTTATCACTTAAAAATACACAATGTCAGTGTAAGCTGAGAATAAGCCTACTTTTAACTTAGACTAATTCTCGTTCTATGGACAATTGTGGTTTATTAGAAATATCTCGTAAGTTTTTTCAGAAGTCTCAACATGTTAACATTCTGGAATACCGCATAACTCCCACCTTGGCTTTGATACATCAGATGTGTAACACCATAGGCCGTGCCTATAGTGCGACGGATTTCTACAGTAGTTTTCCGCTTCCGAAAGTGTTGTTTCGGGGTATTCATTGACGTCAGTATAAATATGATGGCGTGGAGTTTGAGCGTCCCATCTCTGGCACTGTGTACCGGTCTCTGTTACATTTTTCTTACCTGTGTATTCCCAGGACTCGCCAGCGTAGCAGTCTGAAAAAAACCCACACATAACTCGTTAGCCATTTTAAGCTGCCCGCTTTCAGATTTTGGTAAGAAATTAAAGTTCTTCAAACTGTATGAAAATAACGTATTCTAGAACATATAGTCATTTAAAAAGGCTCCAGTATAAATTCCCGTCACGTATATCCGTAATTTTCAAACAATACGCTACCAAATAATAAAAGCGTTGCATTAGTTATGTTTGGAGGTTATTTAGTTTGACATCAGTTATAGGGTATGCTCCTTTAAGCTAAAAGTTAAAAGGTACAGAATCGCAGAAGTAAATAGTTTGCTTTTTACCGTAACAAAAAGCTTCCTCCCAAATGCCTGTCGCAGTACATGTGATTCTATTTGCACTAGCTTTGTACAATGGTTCGCAGTTGACAGTGGCAGTGTCCGAGTAAACACTGATTAAATCATTGTCGGGAATTGCAGTACCATGTCCTATCGAAGGCGGGTCTCCGCATGCTGATTGAGCAGTAAAAAGCTGTTAATATAGTCATAATTCGAGAGACTTGGTGTCTGTATAGGACAACATCAACAAGAGGCCCAAAATTGCCAGTATCGCTCTCAATGTTACTGGGAACCTTCTAAACAAGTTTGATGAAAATTGATCGAAAACTGATCGAAAACTGTTGTCTGTAGAGCTTTATCAAGGAAATCTAACGGAGGTAAGGTCACTGTGACTTTGACCTTTGGTCCATTTGCTTAAAAAACATAAATAATATAATCTTTGGAAATATTATCACTTAACCTTAAAGTTCCAGCTATGCTTTCTCAGTCATTATCGATACAATCAACGGTTTAAAATATACTGCAGTACCGTAAACCATTCAATAATCTATGTAGAGTTGTTGTTGTACAATTAAATCTGCTCGCTCTCAGCAGATTTTATTCTCGAAACATAGATAAGGTGATCAATGAACGTAAAATGATAAATAAATACAATTCAAAGAAGAAACTATGACGAAAAATGCCTCATTTTACAACAATTAATCAATATAGAGGTTTTCTGTAATAAATCGCATCCACCCATTAATTGTACAACTTTACATAGATTATTGAATGGTTAACGGTACTGCAGTATATATTAAAGGGACATACCCTGTAACTCCAAAACACCAATAATAGAATATTTAGAAAAATTATAACCTAACCCAAAAGTTTCAGCTATGCATTTTCAGTCATTATCGATAAAACCAGCGGTTTAAAATATAACAAGAGCTGTCCTTCACAAGTGACGAATGCCCCCGAAAGAGGTGTCTCACAGTCTGTGTCCTCTACATGTGCTCTACAATTGTGCCATGTAATCTTAAAATCTTTCCATGAACGAGTTGCATATACCATGCATACAGTATTCCATTACTTTTAAACTCTAAGCGTGACATTGACCTTTGTGGTATGGACGTGATCTTGTACGCGACACATTGTTTAAAATCAATCAATGCATGACAAAGGTACATTCCGGACACGAATGTATGCAAATATACAGTATTTCATTACCTATAATCTCTAAGTGTAACCTTGACCTTTGAGGTAGGGATGTGGGTCTTGAACGCTACACGTCGGCTTGATGTGCTGAACATTTGTGCCAAGTTATTTTAAAATCCTTCAATGCATGGCAAATTTATAGTCCGGACACGAATGTGTGCATATGAACAGGATTCCATTACTTTCAAACTCGATCTTTGAGGAACGGGACATGGGTTTTGCACGCGACTCATCGTCTTGATGTGCTGAACATTTCTGCCAAGTTATTGCAAAATCCTTTTTTAATGCATGACAAAGTTACAGCCCAGACACGAAAAAACGTAAGGGCGGACGGACAGACGGACGGTGCGATTTTAAAATGTCATCCTTCGGTGGTATAAAATGCCAAATTTTACCACAATTTATCAAAATAAAGTCTTTCTGTAACAAATCGAATCCCATAATTGTATAACAACATATTGGATGGTTTACGGGTACTGCAGTATATTTCAAACCGATAATGACTAACAATGCATAGCTGAAACTTTAATGTTAAGTTAAAAGACTTCCAAGGATTATTTAATCTATGTTTTGGAGGTCGTTTAGTTTGACATCAGTTATGGGGTATGTCCCTTTAAAACCCCAGGTTACATAAAAACAAATCTTCAAAAATATAATATGCTAACAGAAACAAAATGTGTTCTTACTTATAGGGTCACATGTCGCTGTTTCCCAGCTTCCGGACTTTGTGCAAGAAATTGTGTCCACACTGCTCATGTACCCTGCGTTACATGTTACAGAAGCTGATTGTAAGATTGAGTTACCGCTGTTTGTGCCTAATGATGTTTGTCCATTTTTTACAATAGGCAAATCCCCACAAACTGCACAATACATAATACACATGCATGTATAAGTAGAAACATGTAACAACAAGAGGGCCATAGCGACTCTATATCGCTCAAAAAATAACTAGAGCACTTGCCTGGTGGGTGTAGTCAATTTGACCACGGGGTCATGATTTGAACAAAATACTAAGTGGAAGACTACGAGACAAAGTTTTATACCAAATATATAAGCTATATGCCTTATGGTGTAAGAAAAGAAGATGTTTAAAGTTTTTCCTAAACCAAGTTACCGCCTGGGCAGAGTTAATCTTTACCCCGGAGAATGATTTGACAGAACTTTAAATAGGGCTCACTAGACACCTTTACACTCTGTATATCTAAGCACTAGACTTCGTGGTTCCGGAGAAGAAAATATTTTAAGGTGTCTTATTGACAAAAAGTATATACATCTCTAATGTCGTGGCGCATTGGTAGCGCGTTCTCGTCAGGACCGAATGGTTCCGGGTTCGATCCCTTCCATAGCCATGTCGGAAGTGTCTTCAGGCAAGACACAAAAAATTCCACATTGCATCCCTCTCTCTTCGAGGTTTATTTCAAATGGAATGAGTCTCGAGAGTGGTTTGTAAAAGTTTTAAGAACTTGTCTCGCAATCGAGAATACATGTAAATAAATCAGTATAAATTAAAATAAAATCAACATCTCTTAACATTTCTACAGAATTCATAAAGCTTTTTGCAACACAATATGTGTTTTATACTATTTGTATGAATTGGTTTAAACCTCCGAATACATAAAAAACAAATCTTCAAAACTAAAGTTATGACGAAAGAAACGCTAACAGAAACAAAATGTGTTCTTACTTATAGGGTCACACGTCGCTGTTTCCCAGCTTCCGGACTTTGTGCAAGAAATTGTGTCCACACTGCTCATGTACCCTGCGTCACATGTTACAGAAGCTGATTGTAAGATTGAGTGAACTCTGTTTGTGCCTAATGATGTTTGTCCATTTTTCACATTAGGCAATTCCCCACAAACTGCACAATACATAATACACATGAAAGTACAAGTAAAAACAGGCCAAGATGGCCCTTTACTGCTCACATGAGTACCAGTGCACTTGCCTGGTTTTAGAAAAGAAGATTTTCAAAGTTTTTACTTTACCAAGTGACCTCCTGGACAGGGTAAATTTTTACCCCGGGGAATGAGTTGAACAAACTTTGAAAAGGGTCCACAAGCCACTATATCACAGTAAATAATCTAAGCTCTAAACTTTGTTGTTTCGGAGAAGAAGAAATCTTAAGGTTTCCTATATATGTCTATGTAAAATAAGTACCTTCTTGGTATTGACCCCAGGGTCATGATTTGACCACACCTCGAAGAGGTCTACTATACAATGATGTATACTATCTGGATTATTATACTGCCATGCGTTTGGGGCCTCATCGTTGTCGCTTTTTCTGAGGCTCTGAAAAATTTAGTTACAAAACAATATGGCTGGCGTGCCTTCGGTCCGTTACAATCCTCGGCGATTGTAAACAATGCAGACGTTGTTTGAAGAAATAATTCATCGTCATGATTTACTGAAGATTTAGACATTTCGGTAAAAATATATTCTTTAAAGCTACTCGCTCTCAGATTTTTATGAAAAAATGAAGTTCTCCAAAACCCTATAAAATAACATATTTTAGAACGAATAGTCAAATAAAAAGGTTCCAGTATAAATGCCTGTCGACTGTATCTGTATATTTGAATGTATACGCTACCAAATGATAAAGCGTTACAAACGCTTTTGAATATGTCATTATAGCGGTCTCGTTAAAATCCAAATCCAGCCAACATTTTCAATGGATTTTTGGCAAATTGCTACCCATTTGTTACTTTGGTTATTGATTCTGGCATTTACTTTTACATTTTATGCTTGAATACATATTATGTTATTCACCTGAAACTATGAACGAGCAGCTTTAAGCATGCCAATGGATTATCGTTTTTGTGAAATGAAAAATAATAACACGCGCAACTCCAAAACCAAATTAGACAGAATGATAAATATACTCAGTTGCAAAAAAAAGTGTGCACGTTTTTATTTTCTCCATTTTGATAAAACATATCGGTCTCTAATTTCGAACACTACCTTTATACACCATTTGCTGTCAACTGAATGTGCTATCACTGCAAATGAAATTGAGCATAACTTGCTCTAAATTGTGATACCAAATATTTAAATATTTCTGTTAAAATGATACATAAAATTAACGAAAACCTAAGTGCACACTTTCTTTTGCAACAGAGTATATATATACAGAATAGTGTGAAAGTGGCTGATGCATACTATTTAACAGGGTAGTTTACCTATTTGGCAGTCTGCAACCGCACTCCACTGTCCTGATGGAAAACAGGTAGCATTTATGACGCCGCTTGTCTCTGTATACCCGCCGTTACACTTATATCTTGTTACAGCTCCAATAGTGAAGTCGTTTCCAAGCACCCGTCCGTTCTTCACTGTTGCTAAACATTCTACAGATAAACGAAAACGAATTGAGTCTCGTTATAATAAGTAAAGGAATTAAAACAATGTCTTGACACCCCCGATATCGATGATAATCTAATATTTCCTTGCAAAATGGTAATACTAAAGCATTTACCGTACACTAAGTCAATCATTTATACATGTTTTTTGAGTATTCGGCTACAGATTTGATACAGTGACGGTATGCAAAGTCGTGAATACGTATCCACGTATGTTACCGACCTGAAGAGACATTTGTGTGTCGTATTGGTTTGTTAACTGCCAAAATGTGTTTTCAAATGTAAATCTTCAAAACAATATCAAAGTCAGAGGACATTTCAAATTTAGAATGATTCAAATGGCTGTAATTACTTCAGGAAAACATCGAAATAATGCATTACATGGCTATAACATTTGATATAAATCAGAAACGTCGTAATATCATGCTTAGAACAATATTATTGAAAGTTTTCAGTCAGCCAGTGTTTATTTCAGTTAATCAATTCAGTAACCTGTTTGTATGTCTGACAGTTTTTGCATACCGTGTCAAGAGATGTTTGTCGAATTTGGACAATGAATAAGGTCAAGGACTAAGCACTGTGTGTGATTTTTTTAAGCGTTTGGCGAAGGTATCGAAATCAAATTTGATACTTCAAACAGAAACTAGACAAGTTGATTTCAGATCTAATAGTTTAAAGCGAAACGTATTAATAGAAATAGACGAAAGTAGTATCTTTATTCTACGGAAGGTCTTGGCAGTAAAAATATTCAATGCGCACTAATTGGAACAAATACTTCGCACTTTTATTTGCCTATACTTAGGCATGGCAGTAATACCATTTCAGAAATATTTGCATATTTTCTCTTATATAATCATACAAGCTTGTATCATTTTGTAGCACTAACATTTATCGATTCGTTTTAAAAATGACTGTAATATATTCAAAAATTAATATTAAATGAAAATGAATTGCAGTAGACAACTCAACACTTTTGTCCAATTTTCGTATGTTATTGAACTAATGCAATTATCTTATTGAAAAATATGTCATGCATATAAAAGCCCTAAATGTGATGTGAGTGGTCCTGACTACCGGTAATGGATGACTGTCACCATGCAATAACAAAAGATAAATTATTACATTATTAATTTTCAACGTAACGTTTATAGAACTTGACAGACCTAACAATATGACTTTACGATTTGTTATGAAGACTTATGAAATATTAAATTATGAGTGATCCGCTGAATATGGATCAGTGTGATATTGAGCTGCTGGGAAATTTGTTTTTCCATGAATGCATTTTGATACACGGAAATGTGTTTGTTTCTAGTTGAATCTACTACGTACGGAGCTCAAATTTGATCACACGTTTCATAAGCCTTTACATTTTGTTCAAGTTCAAGACAAATAGAAAATATGTTGAAATGACCTGTTGGACAACCGTAACCGGTATATTTATTATACTATATGTACAAGTTTCCTTTGAAAGTAAACAAATCTGTAACAAAAAGTCGTTAATACAAAAATAAAATGTTACCTTTAAATATACATTGTCTGGTTTTTATGTCACACGCCTCTCCATACGCACATTCTGTACATGGTTTCTGTAAATATAGATACATTGATGTGTAACCCTATTTTTGTTCGTTTCTTTTATTTGTTACACTAAGTCTTACTTTTTTGGCTTTTACTAGTCGATTTCGAAAGTAAGTCTACTTCTCGAAGAGTAAAAATGGTTCTACTGATAAAAATAGCTTAACTGATACATTGTAGCATAATGATAGAACCATGTTCTATTCTCTATATAGTCGTGTTAAATATGTCTTTCTTTTGTATAGAAAATATGTAAGGTCCGAAGTTTTTTTGTATCCAGTTGCTAAATTCATTGTATTGAACAGTTATCTGATCAAATCCGTACATGTTTCAGTACTTCTGGACAGAAGTATGCAGTCACAAAGCTTATCGCTAACAAAATACAGTCAGTCAATGAAAGAAATCGTACGGTACTATTACATGTACATAATGCTAGAAATAAATTCGAGTGGGGCATAAATATACTTACGCTGTTATAAAATGAATTTTCGAATTTCAACTTAATGTTGACCCCTAAAGAAACAATAGACTGATATTCTAACGTGCAGAAATGTCAACATGTTTCAAAACTTCAATGTTTCGAATGGTGTTCCAGATTATATTATAAGTTAATTATGTTTATTGGCACCACCATTGAGAGCAGGGCCTCATTTGGAACTCACTTTTATCGGAAATTGTTTTCCCATAAGATTGTTTAATAAAGTTATAGCATTACGGCACATCAGTCTATATATATTATTGAAATACAAAATACGAAAGTCTAGGCAAATTAAGGCATTAGTATTTAATTAATAACGTCTACAATTTTTTGTATAATCCTCGCACCTGTTACTATGTCACGCTAAGCTATGCCACAGCAACTCCGATATCGGCTTTGAAATGATCACATGATAAGTTCGCGCCAGTACTTCTATAAACAATATTTGCATATTTCTACGCTATTCAAACGATATTTAAATTAGCAGCAAGATATGCACATTATTTTCAGCTACTTGTCAAACCTGCAATGCTAAATCAAACGCACTGTCGGGCGATTTCTGCAAGTTCAACGAGCAATGTCTTACCCAGTGAAGATACTGTCATATAAAGGGAAATACCCATATAGCGTGTACGGGAAAGAACGGCTTTTGGTTGTTAGTTGGTTTAATTCAATCAGTAGAACGCATTTTCAATATCACATCGTGTTACTTATAACGGAAAAACACTATTGAACAGTTTCCGGGATGCATTGTTCAGTCAAGGGTGTCATGGAAAGGAACAATAAATCCATTTTGTTACAAAAAATAACCTCTTTTTTGAAATGTGTAAAATAACATCAATTAAAAATCAAACTGTATCGACTTCGAAACTGATCGTTCCGGGCCGACGATTTACCCGAAAACTGTTATAAATGTACATTGTTAAATATTTAGATGTCAAACCAGAAACATTTTATAAAGAAAAACTATGTCGGCGCAATGAAAGCGATTGGTAGTTATATTTTGTAGAAAAAGGTATATGTATCTACGGCGGATGAGTATTTTAACCATTACATCTATCGTTTTCGTGGGCTTTTCATATAAAGCACAATTCGGCGTAGGTATATAAAGGGTGCACTATTCCGATACATTACCTGATACCAAAAAATGAATTATTTGCGGCGCCTTTTTTTTGGTCGAATAGGACGCTTTAAAGGTGACAAATGCGTTGAAAATAAGTGTTTCTGGCATTTTTCTTATATTGACCAATAGAAATGAAAATATGCCTAATACCGTGACAGGAACTTTTAATTTTTGACAAGCCTGTAGGAGACTCGATAAAATATTTGTACAAACTTTCTCTGTATTCAAAAAGAATGAAACTGCTATACAAAATTATTATGAATATAAGGTTGGTAATATTGTTATTTTCTATTAATATACATGTATATCAATGGATATTGCAATGGTCACTGACCATTGACGTTAGAGCTGCTCGATCATAGTTTTCGGTGAAAAATAATATTTCTCCAATGTGATATATATTATAAAATGTAAAAGTAATTGCTAGAATTAACAACACAAGTAAATATGTAGGTAGCAATTTGAGAAAATCTGTTGAAAATGTTGGTTAGCTAGGTTTTAAGGCAATTTTAGCTACGCTATATGTTATATATATATATATAAAAATATTGAAATTTCAGATTTATAATTAAGTAGCGTATAATTTCAAATATACAGATATACTTAACATGAATATGCTTGATTTTTTTATTGACTATTCGTTGTAAAAAAAAATTTTTTTCAGACAGTTTGGAGAACTTAATTGTTTCACAAAAAGCTTAAAGTGAGTAGTTTTAGAGTTCTTTCTCATACCCTCACGGCGATGGATACCATCAGGAATGAGGTGTCGAGAGTGATTAATATAAGTTGGATAACTTGTTTCACAATCGACCTAAAATAAATTAGTATAAACTAGAGTTGCTGTTGGCGAAGATATGTTACGGATCATCCAATAAAACCCAACTCGCAGAGGGAACAGTGCTCTATCTTTGTTGCTTGTGTAAATTCTACATGTTTTGAAAACTTTTAATAATAACTGAAAACTTTTTTTTTCGTTACCTTATTTCGCACTTTCGATATATCCTTGAAGAAACATGTTTTATTTAAAAGATTACAAAGATGTACCTGCATCACTTCTATATCCGAAGCATGTACATGAATACAACCTGCGGTATTCGAAACGACGTTACCTTCGGACGACAACAGCTCACAAACATTGGCACGCCTTTTATAGTTAAGCGCAACGCAGTGTTTACGCAATCCACATTCTTGAACACACTGTTCGATTGATAAGCCCAGTAAAAAAGCAAACATTCCCTCATCAGATGTACAAATATTTTCTAAATTAATAACCGTTTTTATTTTGATGCCATCTACAGTTTTGTGAACCTGCGCACACAAAGATTGAACAAACAGCGCTGTGATCAGAATCCACAGAGCTGACATTGTTAACTAACGCACAGCGACGTATTCAGTTTAGTTTAATACTATTATATTGTTCTACATAACGTTTGGATAGAAACAAGCGTAATTTATAAGTATTCAAACAATGATTATTTAGTTCTTTTGGCATGAATAATTTGTATGTATCTAACGTGTCGGGCAGATAGGTTACTGGTTGGTTAAGTTTAAAAAACTCTGAATATTTCAAAGGCTAATAGACAATAGGCGTATTGTACAATTTAAGACATATCATTCATTTTTAAAGCTGAAACACCAATTACCGGTTATTCATCTACGCACTGCGTAAATAAATGTTCAGGACATGCATGCAAATATTTGTATCTCACTCCATTTGAATAATGTCTAGAAACTCATTTAATTATTAACTTTATTACCATGTTCTTTTCATATATTTCTTATACAGAACGCATTGCTGATTTTTCAAAGTTTAATGGTTAGTTCCGTTCTGCGGGCTACATAAAGTTGAAAGTACCAGGATCACTTTGAATTGACTGATATAGTTACATTAAAGTTTTGATAGGATAATCAAAGTACCATTGTTGTAGTCACTCTTAAACAAAGTATGCCCTTCTTTTGTATTCAAGTTTTTTTCATGATGAAAAAGAATTGCCGGTAGCCTTTCTTGTTTTTTTTCAATGTCATTGAATAATAATAATGTACTTGTCGATCTAAAAAGCAAAGTTTGGAATGTTTTTGTGCATATACAGGTCAATTCTGATAGTACATCTTTCTTGATTGAATGAGAGCTACTTGGAAATGTGATCCTTGGACTATAATATATGTGTATACCGCGGACTAAAACTGCATTTTCATTTCATAAGATATTCGATAAGGCCGGCGTTAGAAATAATAATAATAATAATAATAATAATAATAATAATAATAATAACAATATTTTTTGTAAGGTAACATGCATAGAGTACGAAAAATATTTTACAACTTGTTCCTAGTATGGCAATCAATTAAAACAATGAATTCTTTATACATTAATGCAATACATACAAGTACATTCAATTCAAAGCCAACATTTATTCATCCATATACACAATAAGCACAATACACTTATAGACAAATGAAATCCATAGAAATTTGTATTCAAAGATTACAATGCAATAGCAATGTTTTAGTGTAGCGCCTGATAAAGTTCTCTTCACCCATATCGTCAAACGTATTAAATTGTATGTAGAAAGTATGCAAACCTATACATTTTAAGAGTAACATGCGCTCTACACATCGTGTCAATATGTAAACATTTGTGGTGATTTATACTAAAATCCTTCGTTGGGTTCAAGACATATGGAGCAGACACGAAATGTAGACAAATGACCTTTCATCTCTGGTTATGACCTTGACCTTGAGCCGGCACGATTGGTTCACGGGTTCGCAGAGAACAAAAGTCACCATTAAAAAAAGGCTTTATAAGACCAGGTGAAATTAAAAGCATCTGTCCCCGCACAAAACGTGGAGTACATGGGTTGAACTATCGAACGTTCAGTTCGACACAGTGTAGTTGACTGACTCGCTGCATACAGAAAAATTCTTTAATTATTGTAGTTATATATGAAATGCTCCATACGCTCATTTTAGTTTAATATTTTCTAAATATCTAATATAATTTTGTATGATACATAACAAGAAAATATACATATATAGAGAATAAATGTACTACAAAATTGAAAAAGCTCCATTTTGATTTTAAACAAAAATACCCTTTGACTAATATACTTTTACGCCTTTTAAGCCTAGTTTGCGTCCTTTGATTAAGATGGTGAGTACACAACACACTTACTATTGACTCAAAATGCAGTACATTCTATGGTATACAAAAAAAGCTTTGTGACCAGTAAACAGTTTGTTAAAATAGTCGAATAAATTAAAATAAGTGACCGCTGTTTTCGGTTATGGTAGAGTACGATTTTTTTATAATGATTATGTATGATTAAATATCTGATTTATCCGGAATGGATGTATAATGCTATTGTTTTTTTGGTGGAATGGTCAGATATATATGACTAAATTCAGATTCAAACTCACCCTTAAAGCGATTATTGAGAGTTCAGAGCCTACCCGACTCCAGATCCTGGACAATTCATGTACAAAGTTAAGTGACTCCAGACTACAAACTAAGCATCATCCAAATCACAAATGTACCGTGATTTCTTATTTAAATTTTAATGTTTTTGACCAGAAATTTGTTCATGTTTAAGTAAGACTGTTACTATAGCGTGCATTCTACTATCAGTGAACGCTAAACTGTATAAACACGTTTTTATCACAAATGTGAGTTCACAAGAGCATTGACCTTAGTTTTACAAATGATTCAGTTTACAGCGTTTAGGTATGACTACAACCCAAACTACGTAAACATTAAGCACGGTCCGCATACCAAAACATTCGTTGAGTAGTTACACCCCAAAAATCGTAGAACCACCTTGGTCCACACAAAAGCCCCTTTTTATATACATATAGTGATACTTTATAGCCGAAAATTGCACCAGTAGGAACAACCCCCTTGTTGGGGGTGTGGAGGAATTTTGTTTTACATTTGTCAAAAATCAATATTTTCAGATAGCCACAGAACACCGTAAAATTAATCACAAAATAATAAACTATTTTTTGTTATGTTCAACCATTGTACTTCGATTTTAATTCTAGAAAACTTTAGTGCTACTAATCATTTTAAACCAGAGAGGGGGGGGGGGGGGGGGGGGGGGGGGGGGGGGGGCCACAGAATCTAATAGGGGGGCAAGTTCCCTACACAAATTGGCTGGTTCCAAGTCCCACCGATTTAGTGAAGTCATACCTACAGAGGTTGCGAGGTGTGAGTAAAAAAATGGCTGCATCAGGAAACGTTACACTTTATTACTTTCCCGGGTCTTACTATTCGTTAAAGGTAAGTCATGAAATGCATCTGTATTTTTATTATTTCAAAAATGCATTACAAGTATGTGTAAAAAAAACTGTGTTGTGTTTAAACATCTTATGATATTGACCTGCTTACATTTCATAGCTTTGATATTGGGTTAATCGCGTAAAATTAACGCTACAGTTGAAATATCGAGGGTTGACCGTAAAACTGTTGTAAGTCCTTCTTTCATACAAGTTACTGCGGTTTTGCGTTCAACCCTCGATAAGTAGGCCCCATATCCTATTTATATAAATGTACATAAAGATATGACGTTCAATGATATTAAGTGTACGTTTTTTTCGATCAACATCAAGGATCGTATTCAAGTAGCATCTTAGGTGATTTCTTAAGTATTTTAACTGAAGTCCAACTTTTTTTAAGTATTATAGTTCGCTTAAAAGTGCATGATTGTGTGTAATTTCAACATCATTATAGAAAATGGTTATGAAAGATTTAATGTATTTTCAACATACTTCAATGCACATTCTCCTTCTTAAATTATCTTTAGGAAACTGCTAAGTTTAAGGAAAATCTTAAGATTTTACTTAATTAAGATGCTACTGGAGAATTACTACAATGCATCTGTACGTGATAATTCATTGTAATGAGGTTCCAAAACTTGATATTTCGTGATGCACTATTATATAAACCTTACAGTATATACGTGTTAAACTTACTCCACCTCCATGATCGAGTGGTTAGAGTTGCTGACTCGAAATCACACCTAGTTCTAATAGAGTTAGGGCCATGCTACCGACCATGACTTTCTATGTGAGGAAGTTGGCAGTTTCTTAAGAGGGATAGGGGTTTTGCATTGGTTTTCCCCAGGAAGGAATGTCAGGTAAATTATTAAAGTACCCAAAATACGGTTGGAACGGGCGTAAAACCGATAAAAACCCACCATCATTTCATTTTTTTCCACAGGTTCTGAATGCACTCTTTGAAAAAGACGTGCCCTTCAAGGGGTATCCTATTTTTATCCCGTTCGGGGAGCAAAACGAGGACTGGTACCTGAAAAAGAACAATATGGGAGAGGTGCCTGTACTCGAGGTTGACGGAAAATGCTACTCCGAATCAGAGAAAATCATTGACATCATCGATGAAATATTTAAGTCTGGTGAGTAATTTTTGTTTAATACAATGGAGTCGATTTTAAAAATGAAAACAACGGACAATGCTTCATGTTGGAGGTAATTTAGAATTAGAATTGGCTTCGTAGGCGCCTGTTTGTTATAATAAAAATGTAGTAAACCTCTATATCAAATATTGATATAATTACAATTTTAATTTGGTTACTCGTTATTTGCAGATTACAGAGTTCACTGGGATATTACTCGCATTTTGAAGCCTGCTATATAAACAAACATGACTGACTTTTTCAGGTCCGAGACTCGTCCCAGATATTAAGACAGCACAAGGAAGTGAAGTTCAGGCTTTCCGGAAGTTACTTCACGACATTCCAATTGACGTCATCACTTATGGAGTATTTGCAAATCGACATTTCTGTATGGACAGCAACATGCTTGATACACTTCCTGCACGAGGATTCTCCAGGGAAGGAATAAGTAGGTGACAGACAGCGGAAAAAAGCAATATTAAAGAATAGATCTAATATAAATTGAAACGAAACTGAAAAAGAACAAAGAAACAAATCTAATGAATCATATTACGTTATTTTTTCAGCAAAACTACAAATATAGCTTACAAATATATTTTGTTTTAGAAATACATTGACACAATTGAACTAAAATTGCTTAATTTTGTGTGACTCGCGATTCCGAGCGATTAAGGAAACACCGATGACCATTATCATGTAATAGGTGTGTTATCAAAGTTGAGCGGCAGAATAGTTATATATACAAGACATATACAAGACTTGTATTCATGGTGGTGCATTTTGCTTTAAAAGTAATGCGATCTTAAAATATTCTTTATCGGTGTTTAAATTTGAGATTTCCTCTTTGAAATAATAACAAAATATTTTCCATCTGTGATACTTGTTCATTATATTTTTCAGTAGATCTTACATGCTGACTGAAACTTTTCACCTTTTTATGTTGCAGCTAAATGTTGAAACACGTGTTGTATCTGATTTTCAGATAGAAGGTTTTCAGGAGAAGTAACCAACTTGATAAAGATTAGTGAAGCGTGCGCACCAGAAATGAAAGAAGTCATTGAAACAAAAATTGTCAAGGTTTCACGGAAGCTTGCAAATGTGTTAGATGTAGAAGTGGTCGGTAAGCGTCTGGGTGAGCTTGAAGAAATATTTGATAAGATTGCAGAAAGACTGGAAAAGACGAAACTAGGTATGCACACTTCTTGCATTGCAATAGAGGCATGTATACTCGCATTTGAATGCAACCCACAACGACTTTACTAAGCATACACCATTTGTTTCAAGTGATTTACAGCTCGTTTCAACTTGTATTTCAGTGATTTACAGGCAAATAGTTTACCTACATTTTTGTTTGTAATTATCGGTCTTTTCGGCAGAAACTTCCAAATTTCTCGCATTAAGAGTCAGTTCGAATTCATTACCCTTTACCAGTGGGAGGATTAGTGAATTCAGGTCAGCGACCATAGCCATTTGATCACGGAGACGGGTCTCAAATATAGATACAGTACTCGTACAATAACCCTTACAAGCAGACGTACTTTTCAGTATTAGAACTTTTTTTATGAGACAAAGAAAGGCATTCAGTAAATATATTGTACTTCAATCCGTATTTCTGAAGTTCCCATTTTGTTTCTAGTTTCCAGTATCTTTCCATCTCACCTCTTTCACTTCAGCAAGGGTACAGCTTGTTTGTCTAAACAGTCTGAAACAATTTCGTATTTTTCATGAGCTGATGAAATAAAAAGAATTTCAAGGTTTCTTACTTTTGGAAAAAGAAACCGCCTTAAAAACAACAGCTTTTATATACTGTTGATGTTGCCTTTACGAACGCATGGTTTCAAGGGTACTTACTTATCACATACAACATACTAATACATATAGTAGCACTACACACATTTAAATGTATATCAAGAATTTAAGAGGTGGAAGATACATTTAACGTGATATATGACACATGCTGCAATGATTGACTCGTGAATACAATTGTGTACATATTTTCTATTCTAGAACAAGGCAGCTCGGGAGATGTGTGGCTTTTTGGTCCAACGTTCAACGCTGCAGATATCACGGCAGTCGGTTTAATGTTTCGTTTGACCGCCATCGGTGTTGCATCTCGCTATTTCTCAAGCGAAAGGCGACCAATTGTACACGGATATTATACAAGAGCAACACAAAAACAAACTGTTAGACAAATGATTGAAATAGGTCACAGTGCTGGACGACAACTAAAGTGGAAAGCACTTAGTATGTTAGGACTGAAAGCTCTGAAAATTTCCCTAGCCATTGGTTTGATTACTGTTGGATGCATTGGATTGAAGGAATATCTTAAAAAGAAATAGCTAAGTTAAAATTAATAGACGGGATATCGAAACGCAATTTACCTCAACTTTGTTTGACTTCAATTTTTTTGCAACAATCAGTTGCCTAAGTTTCTCTGCAATTGTTTGAGTATGATGGAGTAGTTCTGCCGTAAGTTAATTACCTAACGTTCGTGTTATTGCTCTAGTTACAATGATATTTGTGAATTTTTTTTTGTTATTCCGTTACATATTCGCGAACATTCTCCAAGTAAGATAAAAATCTTAACACGAATGAGTGTCTGTCAGTACCCAAGGACTGTCACTACTTTGTTAACTAGTTATCAAGTTACTATTTGTGAATATTTAATAGGAAGATAATTATCTTACGTTCTTACAAAACAGAACTGCAGTCGAGACAATCATTGTCATCTTGTTTTAAAATGAAGTCTAGATATTTTTAGCTGTACGACTTACACCAGTAGCACTTGGTCTAAACATTGGCAACCGACTTGTAGCATAGCTTATACAAACTTGTCACTTAAATTAAAGAAATATTTGACCTTTGATTTTACAAAATGTCTCTGCTCTTCAGAGTGGACATGTTGACCTTGATGTATGATATTGACTTGGATCGCATGTGTTGTAAATATTGTCAGATTAAAGTGAACATTTGACCAAAGCTCAATGAATTTATATAAGCGATTCAGCGGATACATACGAAACATACACATGACAGCAATCCATGGTCCATCTGTCTGACGAGCGAGCATAGCTAATGCATTGAGCGTTATTCCACATATAATTTCCTTGGTGCGAATTAAGCAGTAAATGAGATCATTTTTATAAACAATTTATTATGTATATTGCAATTGCATATGTGTCACAAATACACTGAATAATAAAGTATCGATGGGCTGGGGGAATATGCATTGTGTGCGAACGTTTTATGTAATATTATTTCAGATATTATATCCTTGTGCGGTTAAAGCAATAAACGGAATCATTTTTTTATAAACAATTCATTGTAAATATTGCAATTGCATATATATCACAAATACATTGAATTATAAAGTGTCTATGGGTGAGGTAAAATATAACATGGTGGGCGAAAGGTTTAGTAACAACGGTTGGTCCAATCATTAAGCTATGCAAGCATGCAACTGACGCAAAAAGAACATCGATACACATAGAACCGACTCACATCACAATAGCAGGTATACAATATCTGGTACACACCAAATATCACACTCCACTGAAGATTCATGCTTACATATGTCAGTATATTCAATAAATTTCTCACTTCGTTAAAATAAAATAGATTTTTTGGTCATTGTGACTCTAGTTTCCTATGTGAATCATTTTCAACCAATACGTATAAATGGAAGAAATACACGGGTTGTCAAAAGCAACCTCATAAAACAACCACAAAGTTATAATACAATAAGTAATATTATTAAATGAGTATTTCTACATATCGAGAGATGAGTATCTTTATTTTTAGGTGCAAAGAGGAAATTTATAACCTCAGTTCTAACATTATGTGCATTATGTACCCCATATTAGATAAAGAACTTCTTGCATACAAAATCAGATATCAAAAATACAGAATCAAGATACATTAATATCTAATGCACTTTTGTATCGATGTCTTTAAAACTTACACAGAAGTCATTTACCGTATAGATTGAATATCACACTTAAAGCAGGCGAGTATCTGTACTGTAAAACTATAGATTGAATATCACACTTCAAGCACGTGTCTCTGTAAAGGTATAGATTGAATATCACACTTCAAGCACGTGTCTCTGTAAAGGTATAGATTGAATATCACACTTCAAGCACGTGTCTTTATAAAGATATAATTAAATATAAACTCAAGAGTGTCTCTGTAAAGGTATAGATTGAATATCACACTTCAAGCACGTGTCTCTGTAAAGGTATAGATTGAATATCACACTTCAAGCACGTGTCTCTGTAAAGGTATAGATTGAATATAACTCATATTATGCATACATCATCTATAAACAATAAAGTTCAATTAATTATTATTAATTGACGTCTCATACTATTATGCTCGTAATAATACCTTTACCCTGCGCGCACTTCTTGCAAACGGCATGTGCTGAATGCATATCAAATCATGTGTTTACCGTCAGCAACCTCTTCAGTTAGTCTAGCTATAAGTTTATCAAAGTCATAGTCATTGCTCAGTATTGAATCTTCGTTTATCAGGAAAAGACTAGTCTCAGTACAACCCAGCACTTCGAGATCTCTGCAGTACTTCTTTCGAACGGCATCAACAACTTGCTTCTCAGTGACAGCATTTGCACTGCTACAGTGTGCAATGGGCTGTTGTTGTACATGACTAGATATCAGGACATTACTTCTACTTGTGCTAATCAGGAGAACCTTTCTATGCAAATGTGCTAGCTCCCTAGCGATCAAAATGTTGTCATCTATTTTGAACTTTCCAGGCACTAAGATGACGAAACAGTCATAACGTTTGAAGTCAACATCCTTCAGGTAGGTCCTCCTAGGGAACTGCTCAGTGCCAATTTCAGGAAGATCCCAAAATGAAACATTTCTTGCTTCTTTATACGACCCAAACTTTTTCAAATTTGTCTCCACATATATTGGGGCTGTCTCTTCGTCGGTCTCGATTCGGCCGCACAAGGCATCAAGCAGAGGAAGCTTGCATGTCCCCTTAGCACCAATCACACCAATGTTTGTCTTGTATCGGTTGTAAGACGCCCAGTGCACATCTTTTTCATTTTTGATATTTTTATCATACTTGGTGATATTAGCTTCGACAAATCTGAAAATGTACAAGTTACTAGTATATGACTTAAATATATTATAAATATAAATATTATAAATAAACAAGACATTAAATATACTAAGATCAAAATAGGTCGTCGTCATAATAATTTGACATTAAAATCAGTTTGATGTCTAATGTTGAAACAAGTCGAGATTATGAAAATTGCCACGAATAAAATGTACGCAGACTGTCACATGGTAATGGGAAATATGTCCGATAAACTAGTTGCCGTGAATATATAAAACAAAAGGCACTCGGTTAGCTGTACAGATACTTTAGAACTTAGCTTTGAAATGCAAAGAAACGCTGAATCCAAAACATTTTTTCAACGATAAAGATAAGAAATAAACCTACCCATGGGCTATACTGCTTTTCTTCACAGTTTGCAAAGAACAAGTTGCATGTTGCTCAACGACACTATAATAAAAATACAACTGATGCAGACATATACACTTAGTGATGTTGGAATCAAGCTTAAAACTTATATTGTTAAAAATTTTGAACTATTGTCTGTTGGTTGGAATGAGAAATTTTACATCAAACCCATAGCTGATTGTATCGTTTTACCTTTTGTTCACATCCGATTCAAATAAGGATATATCTGTACTGAAGACACATGTCGATGATTTGCCGTGAACACGCCTTATCCTAGGACATTTGTACTTTTCAAACAAGGATCCTGGAATGGTATTAAATGCTCAATTAAATGATATTTAGTAGATTCACTTAATAAACATTTAAGTACTGATATAAATAGCAAAATGATTATATATATTAAGAACTGTGTGCGCAAAACATAAGCTTCTAAATGTTCAAACACTTGCGCATTACTTAACAAAAAAGCTCGAGTCCACAGTAAGTTTAAACAAAATTCAAATGACTAATATGATCATAAAAATAAAAGATAAAAAATAAATATTACACAAATGCGTTCTTTTCAATAGATTTAACAACACTTATTGCAAAAGGAGACCGATTTTATCTTAACTCTCGGAGATAATGTTAACCTGTGCGGAATTTATTGATGTTTTGTAGTCACTCAGTTTTTCGACTTATTTTGATAGTTATCTAACATGTTTTGTCTATTATGCTTATGATGACTATTGAACTACTTTATTTGTTTCAATCTAAGTTGGTAAAATAACCGAGTAGCTGAAAGATCATTACTATAAAATGATTTTGAAATACAATAATGAACAGTGTACAAGAGGACAGCCAGCTTTGCACTTATTAGCACAGTTGAAGAGTAACTTGAACATTTGATAAACAAATAGTACAAATATACAATCTACCAGTTTCCAAAATCTTCTCGATCGTTGTGACTAAACCACTGTAGCAATGTTTCATTGCTTCCAAAACGGCCACGACTTTTGGGTCGCTTCCTCCTAGCATTTTTCTAATGAAGAAGGATGCTCGCCGTTGCCTTGTTCTAATATTCTTCAGAGAAGTCATGTCAATTTCGTCAAGAACTGAGGAAGAGAGCTGTTTTACCACCTGCATGGGTTCCATGTCATCTACAATATCATCGTATGCTGACAGGAAAGCCAACTTCAAATCTGAAAAAGTGTAGGACTTTAGGAATAGGAACTTTCAAGTTTAGTGTGGAATATTTTCATTTGAACTGTTTACTTCCAATAATCATTTGACAATTTTCCCTGATACAATTGCTATAAGTACTACGTAAATAATTTTATTTTCATTAACATCCGAAAGAAAAATGTTTTACATTACTAACTTGCAGCATTACTTTCTTCTGGCTCTCGTTTAAAGATATCCAGTAGATGTTTGTTGTGTATTTCTAACCCATCAGTAAACCAGTGTAAATCATCTTGTTCATATAGGTATTCTAAGAATGGTTTTGTTCGTTCAGTTCTAGATCTGGATTCCTGAATATTTTTCAGCATCGTTAAGGATTTCGCATCAGATCGGGTTTGAAGACTGTTTATAAACCATCGTGGATCAATCTCATCTTCAAGTATTTCGGCATGTTCGCGTACATCGGACACTGTAATCTGCCCTTTACCCATCGTAGTGATATTTTTGGGATCTGCAATGACATAGCTACATAAATGAATCAGTAAAGTTAAATCCACTAAGATATCTATAGACCTTTTAGTGTATTGCAAAGACAGACTACAGTTGTTTATGTTGTTCTTATACATAGACTCTGTCAACACATTGCATTCCGTTTATTTTATCTGGATAAAGTTTTTTAATTTATATTTTTACTTTACATTCAGGCCCCCCTTAATGAACAAACTCATGCTTCATTGTTCCGTATACAAAAGGACTCTGTAGACAAAGCTTTGAGACATAACGAAATATAATGTGAATAACAGTACACGACGTGACTCGGCAAACCATAACAAACAGACCTAAAATAAAAAAAATCGGGGAAATTACCATCGGCTGTTTTACATGCTTTTGTCTGTTGTATGCGAATGATTACTTCGGCCTTCCCACCCATCATCATCTCCTCTTCAAGCAGGCAATACATCTTTTGAGGCATGTTTTCTTTCAGCAGAAATTGTAACAAGGTCTTTCTCCTTTCTAGATCATCGACGCATTCTTTGATCTTTTTAAGTTCGTGCTCTTGTGTCTCCGTTAGAATGTCTCTCCCCAATACTTTTTCAATGAATGATATTTCCAAATCTTCCAGGTTGTCGAGAACATAATTCGCGTTGCATTCCACATTCTTGCTGTTCAGTACACACAAGCAGCCTAAAATATGAATCGTAAATAACAATATATCTACATCAAATACTTGGGATTTGTCACAATTTTAATACTTGAAAAACATAAGTCAAATATTGCAGTAGTGGCTCATTCCTTCTCGACTTACCTTCCTCAAGTTCGTCAAAGATGTGTAAGAAGTCTTCTCGTTCATCAACAAAAATCTCTAAAGTTGCACCTGTTGCCTCCAAGTCCTTTAGTCTCTGAACAGACTCCTCATCAAGCAACGACAATATCCAAGACTTCGCCCTTTCGTCCTGACAACATTCTTTCAACTGCTCTAAAGATGTATCTGAATTTGATTGTAAATGAATTTTGATTGAAGAGAAAGATAAACCATTAACGGATAACGTTAACTCTTCCATTTGTTTTCCTAAGGCGTCCTTGGATTTCTCAGGGTCGCTGTTGAATTTATCAACAGCCTTCTTTTCCACTGCTCTTATTTTGCTTAGCTGAACAGCTGGGTGATCATGCTCAGTAGTTTCAGAAATCGGAATGCTGCATTTTCTGTTTCTGAAACTACACTTCAATGCGATGGATGTACCAGACCCTTCCGAAGACAAAGTAGTGGACATGAATGTTGCTTGCGACGTACCAGCGGACGCTGATGTAGTTCCCGACGTACCTGCGGACGCTAAAGCTCCCAGCGGTTTTGAAGTTGATGACGGCGTATCTGTAAAAAATAAAAAATCGATTTCTTTAGTTACATTATAGCCTGCTATTTTTTAGATATATAAAGTCCACTATATTTAAATGGGTAAAATATTGGTAACGCTATTTTCATCAAGATAATCAACTAAAGCAAATACTACTTAAATCATTAAAATAGTGAGAACATTAAAATGGCATAGCTCATCTTTGAACAGCCTTCTATAAATGATTATTAAGAACTTAGTTTAAACTTGAGAAACATATTTTACACATTATAAATGGTTTATTAGTTATCACGAAAACACAAATATTTAACAAACAATCGTGTTCATGTATATATTTATATGGTGTCCTGATATTTTGAAAGTGTTGACATGGCAACAAATTCTATGGTGAAATTACCTATTTCAAGTGGATCTGAGAACAGTTTCTTGTATTTCTCACTTATCGGTTTTAAAATTCGCCAAGATTGTTTGTTTCTCAAGGATTTCAAATGTTTATTCAATAGGTTAACTCTCTGTTTGCGACAGTTTGCCTGCATGATTTCTTCATGTTCGTGAAAATTCAGACCTCGGAGCACCACAATCTCATCTATGATATCTAATGGTTCTATTTCATTCAGAATATCTCTATTTCTCTTCGTGAACATTTTCATCAACCTTTCATTCTCTGAAGAAAAAAAACATTTACTGATCAATGTAACCAATATATACTCCGAAGCGTAAACCAGTATACAAAAAGTGTACGGTAAATTTCAGAACTAAAAGAAACACTGTTGGAGTGGCAATAAGGCTGCATTGATTTCGCTTATAATAACTTTACTAAACCTAAATCTAGTTACGAGATAAGAAAGGCACGAACTTTCACCTTAAAGAACTGAGGAAAAGGAAGCTGTTTTACCACATGACCTTGTTTGTGTAGTTGAGTACACTATTTAATATTATAGACTTTTTAGTTTTGCGGACCTGTGAAAAAATTGGAAGTCCGAGGTCAATATCATTTTTTCACAGGTCCGCAAAACTATGTGTTGACCTCAAAATTAGTGTAATATTATTATATTGTATACCGCATAAAGAGTAATTAAATCATGCGAAAATATAACAGAAATGACGTCTTAAAATCTGTGCAGGTCAACACATCAATTTCCAGGCCTACACATACTTTTGCGGACCGGGCACGCGAGCGCTATCGGCCAAACAGTGATGTTTAAAGGACCATTACTAACATCAAATTTAATTTTCTTTTAAATCTGGAATTGTAACAGATAAAAACAGTTTGAAACTGGCTTGTTAAACTTTACAATAGCTTTGGAGTATTTCTCTGTTTGAAATACTACTGCAGAAAAACGAATGAATGTTTGTGTATTTCCTTAAATTGACCTGGCAGGTCTTTTTGTCCTACTTTTGCTTTATTGAATGTTGTATACAGTCAGACATATACTTTGCGCATCACTGGAAGTAAAGTTCTTCAATTATAATTCAAAATAGGCATGCTTATTTATGTACAGATTTTTGAAAACGGGAAAACCTACTTTCGTTTTTGAAAAGGCAATCAATTCTTTTGTTAAACTCAAATTTTCAACACAGTATGGTCACATTCAATGCAGTATGTCATATTTTTCCTTCTGAGAAGACGCCCGTTACGATTCCAGATTTAAAGTGACATTATGCTCATCTTACTGCACGTAGTGTATTTTTGGTGACAGTTTTATAACAGCAATTTTATGTTGCTGTGCATTTAAATGTGTAAAACAAATGATAATGCCGCATTAGTATTTGAAGTTGGTGCTTGAGAAATGAAAAAAATGGACAAATAGAATCATTCCTAATAGTTCCTTGCTTCGCAGTGATCTCCCTTGTGTTATTGTAGTTGTTGGTACAAAAGATTTCGGCAGTGGAAGGGAAGCAACTCCTGCATGCAGTTGTTTTTGGGGGGGGGGTTTTTTGGGGGGGGGGGAATGGGGAAAAGGAAGATTTTGCTACCTAGTTGTTTTTGGGGGGGGCCCCCCCGGGGGGGGGGGGGGGTGGGGCCCCCCCTCGGGGTGGTTTGGGGTTTTTTTTTTTTTTTTTTTTTTTTTTTGGGGGGGGGGGGGGTTTTTTTTTTTTCCGGGGGGGGGGGGGTTTTTGGGCCCCCCCCCCGGGGCCTTTTTTTTTTTTTTTGGTTTTTTTTGGTTTTACTAAATTGACTCTCCCAGTCAAAATAAGAAAAGCAATATTTGGAAAGTTATTATTTCGTACTGGTAGCAGGAAGAGTTTGGTATATTGCGTTAAAATATATTATTTTTTCTACCCTTTTTACACACACCTATTTCAGCCGGATTTTTTCTTGAAAAAAAAATGTGCATAATGTCACTTTAAAAGAAAATTTGATTTGAGGTTAGTAATGGACCTTTAAGTATTCATGCAAGTTATACGATATTATTTCTTTAATAAGGATTAATATTACATCAAAACATTAGGTGAGTATCTAGACTATGTTACTACCGTATTTGACGGGTCGGTAAGGTGTCACTTTCCTATGCAGCATTGCACGAATGTCAGCTTGCCCTGTCTCCGTCAGTGCTTCTAGAAATTGCGTGTATACTTGAACGTTCCCTGTACACACATTATGAATAATCGCCTCTTGCAAAACTTTGATCAGTGCGTCCACGCGCCTTCTTCTTGTCTTTTCACAGACGATTTTGTTGTATGATGGCACATCTAATACCCTATTTTTCCTTAAAAGACGTGCAACTTCTAACGCCTCCATATCTTCTTTAAGTGATTTGAAGTGGTCATACAGTACCTTAACAGCGTCAAGGACCTACAATATAGCAACCTTTATCTCACGAAACGTTTATGATTGTTACAAGGTCGAATTAACCGATGAATCTGTAAGTGGTTTCATGTGAGCTCTCATTTATCCTCTTGTGCTACAGGGAAGTATCAGTTTATATCAATACTATTGAATAGTGTGTATCACATTAACATCTTTGTTTTCTTAATTATTTAGTACGGGAGCACGGTAAAACTGCAATATATGAAGTTAAGGTTGTTTGCAAAGCAGGGCGGTTCGACACAACGTAAGCAAATTGTACTCGCCCTTAGCACAAATAGCGGACCGAAAAAGAGGAAAAATACAAACATTTGTGTCAGTACAACTATAGTTAATAGTGTCTGTAGCGATAGTAAGAACAGGGAACAAGCCGGTTCGAACGTAAGTAGGATTTTACAAAACTTGAATTTCAAAGTCAAACAAGACAGTACAGATACGTTACCGCTGCTTCATGGAAAACACTTGCATAGCTCTGGACTGGAAGAGAAATATTTAAACGAAATTACATGTATCCATGTTTTACATACAAACATGCTAAAGGAATAAGAACAGGAATAACGATAAAGCTGTTTTGTTTTTATCCTTTATCTTTTAATTCCATACATCTCTGAATTCAGTAACTCGATAACGATGTCTGCAGTATTTATATATAGGACTGCAATATACCTTTAAAAACATGCATGGAGGAATAAAATATAGTGTTGACTCAGCACGGATGTTTTTTCTACAGTTTTCTCTAAGGTTGCGTCCTGGGTTGAGCGAGGTTGGCATTCTACACTATTTCGGGTAACTGACATTCTAAGGATTTAACTTATCATTTACGCGTCTATAATATATATATATATATATATATATATATATATATATATATATATATATATATATATATATTGAATTTTCTGGATAATGGTGAGTGCTATGTTACATGGTGTTTTGGGATTACTTTATGTACACATGTACTTTATGTTGTAAGTGTGCCTTTAAACTAGTTATTATGTGCTGTAAACGACATAAAACTCATTGGTCACAAGCACAATATTGTATTGATTTCTACACAGCATATGGCTAACCTTGTGTATCCAGTCGAGGTTTCTTCTCAGCCGGCTCATCACAGAGACTGAAAAGCAAAATTACAAAGACTAAAAGTATATATTATTTAGTTATTCTGAAATAATCCTGCAGTGATTATATCATATATATGTAAGTATATAGCAAGCAATACGTGGCTAGTGATGATAAACATGAAGAGGTACCCTTTGTCTGTAACACGCGAAAGAGAAGTTGAAATAGGTAGGTAGGCACGTAGATATAGTAAGTTAATTAGGTAGGTGAGTGGGTTGGGTGCTTTAAAGTAGTCTGGTTCCCTGTCGTAGCTGTTTTGAGTGCTTCATTTGCGACTAAAATGAATCAATACACGAAAAAAAAAAACTTGATAAAATACCATTTCGATGATTTTCTAAACAAAAGTCATTAAAGATATTAAATACAAGTACCGAAGTTCCGTTTGTCTCTTGTTAAACAATGATACTTACAATATGTTAGGCCTCTTCAAAGTCTGCAAGAAAGAACACAGTAGTATATACCCAAAGAGTTATTGTGTTGTAAAAAAGCCCTTAAGTTTTATATATACAAGTAATGTTTTATATGTTGTAGTTGTACATATCATTTTAACGCCCGTTTCAAGCGTATTTCGGTCATTTCTATAAAGGCGACCAGTTAACCTTACTTTCGTTCCTGGGAAGAACAGGTACTAGATCCCTATCCTCAGTAAGAAACTGTCAACTTTTTCGCATAAAAGAGACGTGGTCTGTAGCAGGGCTCAAACCCATGACCTTCAATCACGTGAGTCTATTGCACTCATTTGCCAAGAATTCAAATATGGATTTGATTCGGAATTTTCGGCCCCGGTTGTTGAAAGGGTCCAGTAATAAGAGGTACTATATTGGACTGTCACGTGGTATAAAACTTGAAATATAAATTGGTTACATTTAAGTGAAATAATACACGTTACCCATCACTCCGAAAACAAAACAAATAGTATTGTTTTAAAGAAGCACTATAACTTGGCGTAATTCATACCTTTGACTCTCGCAGGCACGTCGGTTCTTTCAGGCACTCCATTACTTCCGTGGTATAAGCTGTACAACTTGTATACCAATGACAAATAGACTGGAAAACCCCATTTTAGTAATGCAATATTATGGATTCTGCGCTGAATACATGCTCACTCACTGTAACAGATAATGTGTTAAACGTGTGATTCAGACTACACTCAACCAAAGTGGCAACATATTTATTTTGTTTCAAATTTATTCAAATTTCATACACAACAAAAACAATATAAAATTGAATTCTTGTAAAAGTTTCAATAATTCATCGCAAAAAATGACTACAATGAAATAAAAACAATAGCGTCATTCAAATAAAAATGTTCAACAGGGGAAATCTTTGCGTTTCTTACGGAAGCCCAATAGTGTCACTTTGTTTCTTTTTAAATTGATTTTTTCAACATAACTAAGTTGAAAATTCAAGATACTAAGTTGAATATTCAAGATATTAAGTTGAAAATTCAACTTACTAAGTTGAAAATTCAAGATACTAAGTTGAAAATTCAACTTACTTAGTTGAATATTCAAGATACTTAGTTGAAAATTCAAGATACTAAGTTGAATATTCAAGATACTAAGTTGAAAATTCAAGATACTAAGTTGAATATTCAAGATACTAAGTTGAAAATTCAACTTACTAAGTTGAAAATTTAACTTACTAAGTTGAAAATTCAAGATACTAAGTACTAATATCAGTAAGTTGAATTTTCAACTTAGTAAGTTGAATTTTCAACTCAGTAAGTTGAATTTTCAACTGAATAAGTTGAATTCTCAACTAACTATCTTGAATTTTCAACTTAGTATCTTGAATATTCAACTTAGTAAGTTGAATTTTCAACTGAGTGTCTTGAATATTTAACTAAGTATCTTGAATTTTCAACTTAGTATCTTGAATTTATAACTTAGTATCTTAAATATTCAACTTAGTATCTTGAATTTTCAACTTAGTATCTTGAATTTTCAACTTAGTAAATTTCAACTTAAGAAGTTGAATATTCAACTTAAGAAGTTGAATTTTCAACGTGGTATCTTGAATATTCAACGTGGTATCTTGAATATTCAACTTAGTAAGTTGAATATTCAACTTAGTATCTTGAATTTTCAACTTAGTATCTTGAATTTTCAACTTACTTTCTTGAATTTTCAACTTAGTTATGTTGAAAAAATCAATTAAAAAAAAACAAACAAAGTGGCACTATTGGGCTTCCGTAGTTTCTAAATCGGTTAAGTGTAATATTGATCATATTATAGCGCATGTTATCCAACACTTGTATGGGGGTTTTATACATTGTATAATCATCGTATCCTGGCTGTTACAAATTAAATGGTATTGTAACATTGTAACAAGAGGAAAGTGATGATTCAATACTGCAGAGCTGCATTCTAATTTGAATATGATTGCTCCATTGATGTACTTAATGCGAACACTCGCGTTAAGTGTGGGGTACAATGACAGGATGAATATCTATGGCAAGTGTATATTACCAGCTTGCCCATTCATATCAATATGAACTTCCGTGTTCATGGAAGGGTAATAGATACATCAATTATGGGATTAGCTAGAGTTATGGTTCTTGGTCACTGCACTCCCTGGTATGTATTCATTCCCAGTGTTCAATACTATCCAACTTTTCCTGACAAGGTTTTAACAGAAAGGGAGTAAGTTATCTAAAGTTACAGTTCTCTATATCCTAAATGTCTATAATCATTGCATGAAGTATCAAATCATGACGGCCATAGTGGTCTGTAAATCAAATTGTCTTTAATGCAACATCATTTCTCCCTAAATTTATCAATCCTGCCCTAGCTGAGTGGCTCTTACATAATATTGTACATTGTACATATTTTATGTATCTATCTTTAATATTTCCTCCAAATATGAATCATACATTCTTTTGTACTTAAGTTTCTTATGATATATTAGAGTCTGCATAGGACTGGCATACACTTGTATATATTAAAAAGCTAGATGCTCACGTACAACATGTTGAGTGGCCAGCTGTAAAAAGGGCCAACTCCTTATCAAGTAGATAGGTAAAAAAATACCTAAATATTAGATGTAACATGCATTTTGTACCACAGAAAAGTTGTCTTGATTTTTCTTAACAGCCAGAAATAAAAAAGTTAAAATGTAAGCTATTTACAGTAACAACAATGGGAAGTAATTCTAAAAACAAGGGTAGCTCATGGTGGTGAGCATTTGTGCCAAGTTAAATCAAAATCCCTCCATGCATGAAGAAGAGATTCTCTGGACAAAGATATCATTGGATTTAACCTTTAACCTCTAAGTGTGACCTTGACCCTAGACCTTGTTCTTACACATGATCCTCAGTTTCATGGTGGTGAACATTTGTGCTAAGTAACATCAAAATCCCTTCAGGCATAAAGAAGAAATGTTCTGGACAAAGTCATTCTTGAATTATTCTTGTATCTGACCTTTGACCTGTGTGACCTTGACCTTGGAAGGCATGACACTCTATCTTACGATGGTGAACATTTGTACCAAGTTACATATAAATCCCTTACGCATGAAGGAGATATGCTCCGAACAGTCATTCTTGAATTTGACCTTTAACCTCTAAGAGTGACATTGACCTTAGAACTAGGGACATGGTTCTTGCGCATGACACTCCGTCTCATATGGTAGTGAACAATTCTGCCAAGTTATTTAAGAACACCTTGATACATGGATAGTAACAGCTCGGACAAGCTAAACTCAGATGTACGGACGCACATGCATACACTGAACGGCCATTTTGGCAGCTATATTGAGTTGCAAGAGGTTCGACCACAATACTGTATAATTTTGTTACGTAAAATAGATTTCATATTCATAATTTTAAAATCAATGAATGAATCTGAAGTAAACGAGGCATTAAATCATTATACCTGTAGAATGAATAAATAACTATGATTTAATAAATAAGTCAAATTAAACTTCCCTCCTCAACAAAACTAAGGGCATAAGCTATTCCTAAAGCATGTGAAAACCCTATTCATATCTGCTAGACTACCAACTGAAAACTTTTACGATTTGATAGGGTTATTAAAGGTAGTGACGTGAATCCACCGGATTATACCGATATTATAGTTTACTCTGTACCGTGGTATTATGCAAATATAGAACTGCAATTTCCCTGTCATTTATCATGTTTATTCGCTGAATAAGAATGAGTTAAGTTTTTTACCGTGGCGACAATCACATAGTAACTTAGTAAATTGGCTGTTAATAATTCTACTTAAACATAAATTATTTTGTCCAAGCGTGGCTTTTCAATAAACATCTGGAAACAGTCGAAAATCATTGCAAATTTGTTGCCAAAGTATTTGTGAAATTCCATTGGCATAGTTTTTCGGATTGTTTCATGCTCTGGCCATCTAATGAGCTTCCGCATTCTCTTATATATCTGTAATAGTTGCAGTGAACAGTCTTGATAAAGTTGGCTGTGTTGTATCAAATTCATCTGCTAAAGAACATAGACAGGTTAAGTCTTAGTTTCATTATCTAGTCAATGTCATAAGTTTGAATTTGTTAATAGCTAGTCTGTTTGGTAAACATCATAATATGGTTCAAGAAACTGATAAAGCAACATCAAAATTGAAAATGCTTGGAGACTCAGTAAGGTGCTTCAAATTGTCATTATTGTCCCTGAAATAGTTAATATCGAATCTCATCTTCAGTTTTCAGCTCAGACGTTTCGGTCCTAAGTTTCTGTAAAATTGCATTCATATCATCCATTAAATCACCATCAATGTCGATCTGCAAAGTTGCGCCAGTTTCTTTAGAGTCCAAGATGAGTACCAATGGCATTTCCTCTTCTGTAAGCATTGGTTGACAAGTACAGCTTAAAAGCTTACTGACAGGACCCAGGCTGGATTCAGTCTATCATACAAGTATGCCTTTTTTCCTGAAAGAAAGAATGTAAGAGTCTTTACAAGTTATGTTTTACAGAATTAAGAAAAATGATAAGCAAAGAAACAGTTAACTTTATAATGTATACAAGCATGGCGAGCGTGTTTAGTAGACACAAGCTCCTGGGTTTGGACCCATGAAAATTTTTAAATACCTGTATTTGACCCGCAATAAAAACACCGGACGAGTCATATTTGACCGTACGAATTTTCATTCATGCGTTTATTACTTAGCGCATATGTCAATCAACGTGTCAATTCCAAACCCTCAGGCCGCATCAACCATTGACGCAACAGAAAGTGAGAAACGGAGGGGGAGCTTGTATTTTAATCTACTGGCTTTCTGAAAATCACAGACATGCGAGGTCAGGAAGATATACGACAAACAGGAAACACGGTACATTTAAGCCTTGGAAAGGGATCAGCTGCTAGACCTTGCTGTTTTAAGAATTTTTAGAAAAGGCAACAGTAAAGCTTCATTTTAACACAAACTGAAAAATATGATTATGATGTGCAAACATAGAGAACAAGGCTTGAAACTCTATGACCATGTGTCGACGTTTAAAAATCTCACATTGACTCTTGAAAATTTTACGCTGAAGTGACAATGCCCCTTGAATTTCAAAGTCTATCGGACACCCTGATGGCCATAATAATCAATTATGACGGTTATCCATCATCAAAGAGGTAACTACTCAACTCGTACCTAAGTCAACTCGTACCTTAGTCATCTTGTACCCGAATTGGTCAACTCGTACCTGATTTGGTTTTCGAGAAAGTCAACTCGTACCTTAACATTTTTTATTTAGTATCTTTGAGGTAATAATATTTTTTATCAATCATCATTAAATTTTGTCATTGAAATACGTTATTTTGCTCTTGTTTTGCAAAAATGTATCAGAGAATAGTAGAAATGAAGAGAATGTTTTGAAAGTCAACTTGTACCCTACGTAATCATTCATTTGAAGTGTAACTAAAATAATGAACAACGGGACTTTCGAAAATTGTTTTATCTTCATCATGTAAATGACAAAAATATGTTAATTTCAGTTCAACTTAAGGTACTTTAATACTTCCTGTTTTATTTGTGTACCGATATAATGTACAAAAAGTTTGAGTGTGAATTTATTTATCAAGGCAATGGAATTTCTGATCAAGTGACAGTAACAATTAACTGAATTTTGAGGAGACTACATAAGTTACGTCTCGAACAACAATTTAGTTAATTTCAACTGTTTTACATCTGAAAATTATACAATATTGACTATTGAGCACTATAAAGGTAAAGTGTATGTTTATTATAGTGTCACCCCTATTTAAAGGGCCAGCCATTTCTGACTTACGAGACACCTTCTTTTTGAGTACATTTACCCGCGCCGAGATATTGTGTTATTTTTTGCAATATCTCTCCTCAGCGAGATTCTGACCCAAAACGAAAATATCTCAGAATTTGCTAAAGACATCACTTACATATTTTGACTAGGTTGAAAATATAAGTTTTGAAACAAGGTAAATGAAACGTAAGTTTTGAAACAAAAGGTACGATTGCATGACTACAAAGGGTACGAGTTGACTTTTTGAACCGTACGAGTTGACCAATTCGGGTACCAGATGACTAAGGTTCGAGTTGATCCGGAAGCATCAAAGATGGTTATGATAAATGATTATGATAAAAAGATATACCACAGAGAACATAACATGATATTAATACGTACATTGTATGTCTGAGGTATAACATACTCAACAGCTCAATTTTATATGTACAGTAGTGAATTTATAAATAATTGCTTCTGGTAAAAGAGAAATTCTCCTTTGAAAGAGTTTAGATACATTCTAATTTATTTACGAATCACCCAAGGTTAACTTACCGCGAATACCGCTAACGCCATTTGCAATCTTGACCGATTTTTGCCGTTCTCCTTTCTTACTGATAATATCTCATTCACCCTGGTTTGTAATAATCGCTTGAAGACAACAATAGTCAAGGTCAGTCTATTTGTTCTCGGAACACCTCGGCATTGGTTTACGGAATCTGCCGAGATTCTGCGATCGGGAATTGTTTGCCCTGACTATTTTCTTCAATGGCGGATAATATGTGAAGGGGGGCCTGTTTACAGTATAAATAAAACAATCTGTCTCCGAGCATACTATCTGTAGAAAATATATATCAACATATGACGAAAATGGTTCTGTATGATAAATGATTATATAGAGTTTAGCATGAATTATTCAACAAGCATGAAGTGTTTTCGGCAATATACGTACATTCTTAAATGTTTGTTTCTGATTGTTGAACTATTTTGTGTCGGACGATTTTCATATGAGAATAATCAGTTTTCGGTTTAAGAATCAAGCCTCAAAACGCCGGTATAAGATGTCCTTACGGACACCTAAAAATAGAAACGGTGCCTTAATATCGAACTGCGACAGAGCAATCTTGATCATGATGTCATTCTGTCGCCCGGGCCCCCAGAAAATAATTATATGACATCGCATAAGCTTCGTTTCTGGTTACATCTTTCGCCTGTATAGTTTGGGTGGGGCGGCAGACAACGAAAAATGTTAAACACCATTGTTTTGCCGTTGTAGCTGGGGCGAGCGGCAGATCGAAAAGACGGAACATTTTGGACAGGAAATAAGCCAGCATACAAATCAAAATATAAATAATACAAAAGACATATATAAGAACTTCTGACCCATTGTATGCCACTACGAAGTATTCACGGTTTAAAACTTAGGCTAAAAGCGACTACATACAATTCGAACTGCTTTTGTAGATGTAAAACCGAAAGTTGTCGTATAAACGAACATAAGTTTTTTTTAACGAAATACCGTTTTAAATCAAAGCGCTGCGAGCGCTGAAGGCCTGGGGGCTATGGGTTAACTCCCCGAAAAACAACTTTTGACCTACGTGTTTTGCGCTGAATCTTACCTAAAGCGCGGGTCGAAATGTGCAGCGGACGAAATTCAATATATAACACAGAATGAATGATTCACAAATATATAGGTGGCATGGAAGTTTGTTTTATTATAAAACGTACGTTAAATGAAAAATAATCACATAGTCAACATTTTAAAATGTTTAAGCCAATAAAAATAATTCGATCTGCGCTTTGTACAACTTCAAGCGATATGATCTGATGATGTGGATCGAAAATTATTGTGTACCAAGGACAAGACCTTGAAACAGAAATAAACAAAGCAATACCAGCAATGAAATATAAATACAGTACTGTACAATGTGTATAACAGAGAAAACCAAAAATGATTCTGGGTTACCTTGTAGTCGTAATCGGTGAAACCGTTCACTGGGCCTTGACATGCAGCGTCCTCGATAAATGGCGGGTGATTTTGATCACGTGAGTTCCTTCTCGGGAATGTACGTAAATACGGGTTTTTCACAGACTTATCGTTCTTGCGTACTCTTCAGCGTTAAAGAGCACAAACGGTTATCGATCGGCTAATGAGGGGGCAGTTTCAACCCGATAACGGAAGCGTATTACTGTTTTGATGTATCATGAATGAATAATCATATGATTAGCGTGTAGTTTGCTAAATAATAAACTTATTTCTACTATAAATTATATCCTTACTTAAATAAGAATATTTTTGTAACTTTAATTGTAGAAAATGATGAAATTATAATATGGAGAAAAGAAGAGAATCGCCGGCGAAGGCTTCATTTACAATTTCATGAATGTGCATAAATATGGTTAAATGTAAATTACTTTAAATTACTTTATTATCTAAACAAAAGAATAAAGAAGTTATGAAGTAAATATCAATAAAACGTTTTGAAAAATTTCAAACGAACTTGAAAACGGAAGCAAATAATGATAAACAGTTATTTAAATGGCAAGTACAGCGTGAGAGCTTTTTTTCAGTAACCATACGGCAGAAAAAGTGTCAAGCGTATATCAGCAGGCAATCGATAAGTTTTGGGGATTAGGAGTTTACGGAAACAACTACGGTTCGGTAGTATCCGTAAATAACGGTCAGGGTCATAAATCATTGATTATCGATTGTACTGGAATATTGCCTAAGGGAGATATTGAACTTGACGCGTAACTTTTGTGAAAATCTTATGTTTTAATTTTTATCATTTCTACCAGAAGATAAAGAAAATTCAGCATTATCATTCACATTACTTGCAATTAATAATAATAATAGGAATGTTTTAACTAGTGAGCACTATTTCATTACAGTCACATAATCAGTCATAAAAATAGTCACAGAATAATTCAAAAGCTACAAAATTCGTGAATTTTGACATAATAATGAGAATGAATCTAGTGTGCACTTGATTTTTCATAATCGGCTTATCCCTGTACACGTGCGTAACGTTTGCTTGTGAGAATTGTTTAAAATTGTAGACCTGTTATTTTCAAGTACAGACGCACACGGCAAGTCTGTTGCAAAAGTATGGTGTGCTTTAGAAACGTAAATAGATGGACCTACATGTCCCCGGTAAATAGTACGTCAACTTGTTTTATTTTGCGATCTTAAATTCCTAATCAGTGTTATTTCTGATCTAATAAAGACTGACATTTGATTTCGGTAGGTTTTTTTAATTTGAGAAATAGAACAGTTTCCTTTCAGAATATCAAATAGATTTTACATACTCTAGTAAACGCTTGATGTTGAATGCCTTAAAAAGTATGTGATTTTTCATCACATGGCTTGAAAATATAATTAACATTTTAGAAGAAATAAGGATTTATTGTAGGAAAAAAACTTTTCAATTTTGGCAGTAGAATAATACCTGTTACATTTTACAGATTTTGTCATTTAATACTCTGCACACAGATCAAACCTTGCGTGTTTCTTTTTTCTTCTCTTTTTGTTAATGTAATAATCAGCTTATTTCTTCGGGAAGAAATGAAAGACAAAAGATACGAGTAATAAGACTACCTGGTTTTGACCTGTGTATTATGAAAACTAGCTTTGGTCTGGAAGAAACTCTATGTTGACACCTATAAAATGAAACCAATTTCAGCGTGGCGAATTCTTGCCTTTCACTCGAGACAAAGAGAAATGTCGACCCGTGCAAGTGTTTCGAAATAAAAATGCATGCATAGTGAATATTTTATGTGTTGCAAATTAACATCAAAAGCTAAATAATATTATTGATAATTATACTGAAAATTTCATGGATCCTCGCTATAAAGACGATATTATGTATATCCGGTCCGTATATTGAGTCAACTTCTTCGGACACGGACCTATACTAATTTACTACAGCTTAATAACACATCAATCTGACTTTAAAATAATCAACTAACGATTATTTTACGATGTCAGCAACATATTCTAAAGAAAGCAAATTAATATAAATACATTGTAGTTAGAAATAGTTAGAAAAACGGACCAGTGTACATCGGCGCGTGTACATAGCTCCGCAATCAAATTTGAAAACAGATGATGAAAAAACGGGTGAAAAAAGTTTTAATAATAAAAACTGGAAAGTGTTGCCATAGTACTGAGAGGTAAATGAAAAGAGAGAAAATGCTTTAAAAATGCTAACATACTTGTACAACTTGAAGTATATAAACGGGTGTACGGGCAGTTTTTATTCATTTATTCTTCTTTTCCGGGTAAAAGTATATATTAATCATTAAGAATATCATTTCAAAACGCTGCTGTTGCTTGTACACAAAATGATTTCTTTTTAAGAAACACTAAAATAATTCTCATAGCTTTAAAAGTGTTATAGTATCAAATAATGGTATTCATATGAAGATACAAAAAAAAATGAAAAACGCTATGCGGTCGTTTTCTTTCTTCTGACATGATTAATACTGTATAGATCTGTAAAAATATAAATGAATATCTATTAATTTCAACATTATATCTTATTTTAACTAATATTTTAAAATCGTCATACTTTTTAAAAGATATTTAGACAGAAAACAAAAAAAGACCGCTGTGCATGCAGTTTTATTTCAGTTAACATGGACCATATGTGTATTTAGGTCCGTGCAGTTAATTATTACGCCTGTATATTAAAACTATTAATCGTTGCAGACTATTAAATTTTTTAAATCGTATCCCCATTTAGAGAAAAAAGGGAGACATTAAAAAGGTTTAAGTAAAATATATTTAAAACTGATACCGTACCATTTTATGAAAGAAAATAACTGTCGAGTAGATGTGTCTGTCGTTTACTTTTTCATTGATCATTCTAAATAATAACTTTAAATATATTTGAATGATTAAAAGAATAATATATTATTATTAAACATCAGTAAATGGCTTTTAACAATCTCGTTTCAGTGTTTTATAAATCAAATATAAATGACAGATCAATATATCAGTATGTATCGCTTATGCAGTGGCGTGTAACTGCCCCCTCAGTTGTTTATACAGTCGATATTCACTGGTGTCGCGCATGCGCAGAGGTCTGTGAAAAACCCGTATTATGTTTTTTTTAGAGACATTTATTTTTAGGTAAATATTTATGTAATCGTTCGTAAATAACAAAGTTGTCAATGAAATAACATCGGAAATTTGAAAATCAAAATACAAACTCTTATATCGAGCTCAGTACGTTTTCGTAAATTTCCGTACATATCCGTACTTTTCCGTGATATGCATATGATTATCTTCCGTAATCAGCTAAAGCGCATTTCTAAAACAGAAAAAAATGTGTAATGCAGCCCGTAAGCTATATACCTTCCTGCAGACGTTTGAAGTTTTATGTACTGTTTTTCTTTGTAATATGTTCTTATCATATGCGACATTCAAACAGACGATTGATCTGGTCTGTCTTGCACTTCCTTCGCATAGCGCATGTTTACAGTTGTTATTCGCACATAGCACAGTTAAATTTCTTGCAGTGTTTGAAATGTGGTATACTAACTTAGGCCTAGGGGACTTTCAGTCCCCAGGCCAAAAAGCGAGAAAAAAGAGCGGTATATGTATGAACGAAATAAAATGGTTTCTACATTGAGTCACCATTCGATGGCATAAAATGATCGTTTTTAGCAAAGAAGTACTTAAACTTTGAACTTACCGTTCTAATTAATCATTGCATTGTCTTATTAAATCCGACTCGCGTAATTGTTTTGCTTTTGAAGAATAAAAATGTACAACGCATATTATAAGTAGGAAATTTTTTACGCGTTGCATGTGGGTTTTCCGATTAGGCCGCACCAAATTGATTAGTTGTTCATCGGATTTTCTACAAAAATCTTGGATCGAGCGCGCGATATAAAGCATACAAGAAAAACTGTGATATAAAGTATCACAGCGGGCCCACAAACAATAATCCTATGTAAATATTTTGAAAATTGGTTATAATTGATATTGAGACATGGCCCCCAAAAGAACTCGAGGGAACCAATTCTGGTTGAACAAGCAAAACCTGACACGACACCACATCTACTGACTGACCTGTAGTATCGAAACTTTACTGTTATCAAATAATATTTATACAGTATGTCCAGGAATGCTCTGTAGACCGTTCCTGGTATGTCTCATTTTTTCATTACCATTTTCCTTATTTATTTGACATGAATGAAGATTTTTATGATTATTTGCCGTAAAATATTCTTAAAAAATTTAAAATGATTATTAAAACAGCAGAAAAAAATTAAAAAAAAAAATTGGGTGTTGATGGGATTCGAACTCGTGGTTTCTAAAAGTACACGTAAACAAAAGTGTTTGTGCTATCAGCTTTATCCATTACACCATGGAGGCAGACTCATTACTAAAGGGAAAAATTTAGCTAACACAATATCATATATGTCTAAAAAGGCGATAAAAGAATATTCAGTCGACTCGTTTCGTTTCTATAATGTCAAAGGTTGCGTTAGTGGAAAAAGCAATCATATATCCATTTTTCTAGGTGTAGATTGCGACTGAAACGTGAAAAGCGCTTTCTTCTTTTTTACCAGCCTATATTAGATTGCGCCCTCTATGAAACGAACGACAGCGCAATTACAAACGACAACTCTTGCTTTTTCCAAAAAAATTGACTGTGTCTACAGTTTTCATCTCAGAAGTACCTCGATTTTATAATGAAGAGAGACGCATATGTTCGATCTAGTGCTTAAGTCTCCATGCATCTTTTACTCACCACGTATTAAATATAGCGGGCCGCTGCTGCGGCCCGCAATAAGATAATAATATTATTTGTTCTATGAAATTAGCTCCGAGCGAAAAATAATAACTGGTGCTTCAGTATGTTTTTTTAACATTCTGATATATAATTAAATAGAAGAAAAGGTTCCTAAAGCTTCCAAAACACAATACAATCTGGAATCTGGTGAGTTACAGCTGCTCGCTCTCAGATTTTGGTAAATATACTTTTACTTCTATTGTTGATTCTAGCCTTTAGTTTTATATTCATATATAAGTATGACATTTTTGAAATTTTTATTTGTTTTCAACGGCAACTGTGAGCGACCAGCTTTAAAATATTTATTTCAAAGAAGTCAGTCAGTGACTTTATGTTTTATTATTCAAGTTTTCATGGGTTTTATGAAAATAGAAGCGAGCGAGTCCGATGACTAATTTGGTGTGGCCTTATTTATTCACGCGATTATCAATGAGGCTTCACTGTTTTGAATATGAGTTACCACTATAATATTATGTTTCATTTCGTATGGTTATACGAAACCACTTGACGTTCAGGATATGCCTCATAGTATCTAGCAAAAGTTGTCATGGTAAAAGTATAATGTAAAGATGTATGAATTTAACAGACAGTTGGGTAATATTTTCATTGATATTGCCCTGGTTTGCATACGGTGTTTGGTATATTAAATCCTAGTAAATCCACAACACGCGATCGCGATCGCCTATAAGTGACTATAGGCTTCAGGGTTCGCCAGGACAGCAGGGCTGTAAAAAGGGCCAAGCGATGAAATAAACTCGCTGCCGCGATGATCTCTCTCCTTCGGGGCTTGATAATATCTGGCATAAAGATGCTTTCTTCGTAGCTTCGCTACCAGATGGTAGCAAAATACTTTTTCATTTAACAAGATCGCCTTACAAGAGTGTTAGTAAAGTTAGAAAGATAAAAGCTCTATACCTCTTAAAGGATGTGTGACAATGTAGTCAGTGCTGCCTTGAACGCAGTGGCAATGACCGCACTGACTACATGTACTGGCTGTGGGTTCCATTCAACAAAAGTGCCTGGAAAGAATGAGTTTTTGATAAAGTCTGACAAAGAGTGTAGTGTGGTTATTGATATGCCAAGTGATAGAAATGGCGGGATTTTATGTATATACTGAGACAGGTCCGGCAATGAATCTTATAAAAGAGGCTGAAACGGCTGTTCTGTCTTCTTCTTTCAAGGGATTTTCAGTTCAGGTGAGAGTCTCTTACAGTTCCTTGAGATTTGGAGTAGTTGTTTGCGACAAGTCCCGCGACTCTTGTTTGTACATTTTCGAGTTTTTGAATTCCGGTCATCGGGAACGGATCCCATACTGAAGAACTGTTTACCAAAGTCGTTATGACTATGTATTTATTTGCTGCTGATTTTGTTTGTATCATGTCGCTGTGCTATTTTACTTTTGCATCGTCTTGTAAATAGCACACTTGCTATGTTTATTCCAACTGAACGCAACACATATGTACTGCAGTGGAATCAATAATGCTATATCCAGCAGCTGTTGCAGTAGCACTAAAGCACGTGCATAAGAAAAGTTTAGCGTTTGCATGTTTACGAAGCAAGTGTGGTGTATTTTGATATACATTTGTAATATGACGTGCACCAATGAAGATACTATTATGATTAATCTATTTGTAATTCAATACGGACAAGGCCTGTACACACTTAACATTACTCTCTATATTCTATTGAACGGTTGAATTGTACAATATAATTCACAGTGCAGGAAAAAGTTAAAATAGTAAATGATACACATCAAATTTATCTTTTTGGCTGTCGCTGACCTCACCCATTGCCTTCCTTTTAAATAGTATCCTTATCTTTTGGAAAGCTAATAGAGGTCACTGTAACCTTGATCCACTAATTCTAAAAAAAAACATTAGGGATCGTCTACTCAGTGTGACCAATCAGACTATGAAGTTTTTAGACTGTTGTTGATAATTTAATCTCAAAATATTGACAAAGCTGAAATGATTTCCATAGTGTGAATCACTGTGACCTTGGCCTTTGACACACTGATCCCGAAACATTAAGGATCATTTATAGGCTGCAGGCAACCTTCTCGGCAAGTTTCATAAATTGTGACCTGTATACATGTCAGGGAAAAGCTAAGACCTTTGACCTAAACAAGAGGGCCAAGATGGCCCTTTATCGCTCACCTTGGTACAAATGCTTGGTGGAAGATCACTAGACAATTTTATATACCAAGTAGGTTTTTCTATATACTTCTTTGTAAAACAAGTGACCCCCACCCCCCGGGCAAGGTCAATTTGACCTAAAGGGCATAATTTGAACAAACTTTTAAGCGGTCTACTAAGCAATGCTACATGCCAAAATCTAAGCTCTATGCCTTATATGGTTTCAGAAAAGAAGATTTTTGAAGTTTTTCCTATAAATGTCTTTGTAAAACTAAGTGACCCCCGTGCAGGGTCAAATTTGATCCGGGAGTCATAATTTGAACAATCTTGGTAGAGGTCCACTACCCAATGCTACATGCCAAATATCTAAGCCCAAGGGAAGGTGGTTTCAGAATAGATTTTTAAAGTTTTTTCCTATACAAGTCTATGCAAAACTAAATGACAGCCCGTGCAGGGTCAATTTTGACCCAGGGGTCATAATTTGAGCACATTTGGTAGAGGTCCACTTAACAATACTACATGTCAAATATCCTAGCTCTAGGCCTTTTTAGATTCAGAGATTATTTTAAAAGTTTTTCCTATATAAGCCTATGCACCACCTGCGCGGGGTCATAATTTGAACAATCTTGGTAGAGGTCCACTAGACAATGCTACATGACAAATATCTCAGCTCTAGGCCTTGTGGTGTGAGAGAAGAAGAGTTTTTAAGTTTTTCACATTTGTTGCCATAGCAACCAGAGTTCTGCATGGAATGGAATACTTTGAACAATTTAGGTAGAGCTTCATGTAAGGAACATTCCTGCATAGTTTTATCAGCATTGGCCTTGTGGTTTCAGAGATGTCATTTGAATAAAAATGTTGACGGATGGACGACAGACGACTGACAATCATCAATTAGAAAGCTCATCCTGGCGAAGCCAGTAGAGCTAAAAACAATTGGAGGGATTGTCTATGTAGTAATACCACATGAATCATCCTATAAAGTTTCAAGAGTGTGGGTGATCTTCATCTCAAAATATTTTGAGGAAATCATTACTTGTGACCTGTAGCGTGTTATCAAGAAAAAGTTAACAGACATACGGACCATGCACAAACTACCATAGAATAAGCTCTGCTTGAGTTTTACCTCGTCCAGTAGGGCTAAAAACAAAAAGCAAGTCCAATACATACATGATGTCTTAATATAGTTCACCCCACTTGATAGTAATATTGTCCTACCTGTGAACATAAACATTTTAAAATCCCCAAAATGTAACTCTGCAGTTTCATATCAATGGCATAACTCTTGGATTTATTACGAGATAGTGAAAGGTACAACAGCATGAATGTCAAACAGATAACATTCCGTTTTAGACTTTTAAGGAAATACTTGATCTAAAAGTTATTTTCATCCTTTTTTTAAAAACTGACTGTGCAGGTTCAGTATGTGTAGCAGGCGTGCAATCTCCAGATATTTAGTGTGCTGTTGGCTCTCCTACACTCCAAACACGACTCCTCTAACTCCATACATGATGTATGGAGCATAGATGAGTCAACAACCAGGAGTGTCTGACGTAAGGAGCAGAGTCATCAGCTGTGGGTGGATGTTCCACTTATCACAAGTAGCAGTGTGTGTCCAACCACGCAGGCGTGCGAGTGTTCAAAAGAAAAGCGGCAGACAACAGAAAACAAGATGGCCCTATATCGCTCACCTGGCTACCATTGACTTTAATACAAAGTCATCAATAGCAGAAAGGGTAAATTTTGCCTGGGGGACATGATTTGAACAAGCTTGGAAGATGTCATTTAGGCAATAATACATGCCAAATATCTAAGCTCTAGGTCTTGTGTTTTCAGAAATAAAGATTTTTAAAGTTCTTCCTTTATCAGCCTATGTAACATCGAGAGATCCCCAGGCAAGGTCAATTTTGAGCCAGGGGTCATAATTTGAACAATTTTAGAGGAGGTCTACTAGGCAATGTCACCTGCTAAATATCTAAGCTCTAGGCCCTATGGTTTCAGAGAAGAAATTGTTTTAAATTTTTGCTACTTAAGCCTATGTTTAACCAAGTGAAGCCCCAGGTGAGGTCTATTTTGACCTTGGGCGTCATAATTTGACCAATCTTATAGAGGTCTACTAGACAATGCCACATGCCAAATATCTCAGCTCTAGGCCTTGTGGTTTCAGAGATTTTTTAAAGTTTTTCCTACTTGTTGCAATAGCAACCAGAGTTTTGCATGGAATGGAATTCTTTAAACACTTTTGGTAGAACTTCATGCAAGGAACATCCCTGCCAAGTCTCATCAACATTGGCCTAGTGGTTTCAGAGGAGGTGTCATTTGAAGCAAAATGTTGACGGACGATCATTCATTCTTAAAGCTCACCCTGCTAAAAACCGTAGATGATCATAATGGTTTGGTGACGGTTTGTGATCAGGTGAGCCAGCGGAGAGATAATGTCAATCATATTTGCCATATCTTATGAAACTATATTCCACGTTAGGTCCTTTTATGGCTGACAATTCATAACAAGGGAAGTAAATATTGTAGATGTAGAAACTATCTATATGGTAGAATTAAAACTTTTCAATGAAAACTGAAACATTTTTTCGAACATTTACATATTTACTCTAGACAACAATAAGTTACATCTGAATGACAATCAGAAATATAAATGTAATATTATCTCTTATCATGTATAAATAGAAGGACGTCTTGACGAATTTACTAAAGTAGATTTTCACTAGCATTTTTTCTTGGATTTCTATAAAGCTGACGTATGTTGGAGTTCTTAAAAATTCGTTCATGTTGATTTATTTGTGTTTTTCTGTTTGTTTTGTTGATATTTTGATGAAGGACCATCTCCCATTCTTCCACAGATACCACCTTGATGAAAATATTTACATTCTGAAAAAGAAAATAAAAACACAAAAATCTAAGTACAATTTTGTGTTCATAGTAAAAGGTTAAATACTGAAGAATTTTGTGATTTTCATATACTGAGAGCTGACTGAGTACAGTTTAAAAGGGCTAAGTCAGCTCCAAAAGTCAGTGTGTGTTATTTGTAGAGATATGTTCTGTAGGACACAAGGGTATTATCCATGCACTTCGTCTTACTATAATGCTTGAAGGGGTTACCTCCCTTACAAATGTTTTGATTTATGTGTAAAACAGACACCTTTTAATATTTTCAGCTAGAATTATCTATCTTTATGTTGTTATTACACATTGTCGAGTACAATACTGATTTCAACTGCACTAGTACACAGAGCTCTGTGAAACCTATACTGGACCAGGCGCTAGCTTTTGTATCATAGCTGTTTTTCAAAAACATTTTTACATAACTTCACATACAAATTGGTAATTGTTTAATTAATTACAAGTTAACTTGACTTATATTCTGAATCTGTATGAAAATACGCAGCAACTTACATGGAATAAAATGAGACTGTGTAATTCTTTGGCTAGTCTTTCTTCACACTGTTGACAGATACATAGTGGTATAATACAACTAGGAGAAACAGTGTAACTCCTAATGCATTAGCAAAGATGGCCAGCTGAATGTCTGTGATCATTCTGAAAATATACAAGTACAGCTGCATAGTGATTTCATTTACTCAAGCACATGTATAATTATTATATAAGTGATCATTCTCCAAGAAAGTCTATTTTTCGGTCAATACATAGCAAACTATTTTAGAGATGTAGAGAGCAAACAAGACTAAAATGTCAACCTGTAAAATCAAATTCCTTCAAAGTGGTAATAGTGAGACTAAGGCTAGCCAAGCTACCGCCAATGAACAGGTTTCCGAGGGAAGGATTATCTTATCACAGCCATACCCACCAGACCAGGGCTTCCACTAAGTTTCAAATTAAGGAAGTCCTGACTCCAAGGCAACTGGATTTGGAAGTCCCTGTGAAAATTTTATGGAGTCCCCAGTATGGGAACCTATTGGACAACGTGGGACATCATCATTTCATCATCATCAATCACCATCATCATCATCATCATCAAATACCTTACTTAATGTTAAAAAAATGAAAATGAAGAACCTGTCTGTAAAATAAACTTTCATTTTGACCAAAGATCTGAATTATTCCATGCATAATATAACAGTTTAAGTACTTAATACATACATTTATAAAGGAACATTATCATTATAATTTTTATTGTAGTTTATTTGGCCCTATTCCTCTCCAAAATTAATATATATTTTTCCCCATTTTTTACAAAAAAAATCCCCTCAAAAAGTCAAAATGTTGAAAAAAATCTTTACTTTATTTAAGAGTTGGCCAAAACTGTTTAAAAACGTAAGTTTTCATAAATTCAAACGCTTCAGAATTATTTCTTTCAACTATTTGATACCTTACATGTGAAATAATCAGCCGATTTTTCGTTTGTCACATATTTTCGCGACCCCGATTTTTGTTATTTTTTCAACGAAAACGGTGTTCAAGGGATTTAAAAAGAATGATAATTGGCAAAAGAATGATGTCATTAACATACTTGATAGATTTTGTTCTTTATTACATTTTACACTGTATATTTTATTCATTTTCTAAAAATTTCCCTCCGAAAAGGCCCCGCCACCTTTCCCCTCAGACTGAAAAAAAACACTGTTTGATAACACATCTTTTCAACCTTAAAGTGTTTGGGGTTTTTTGGGGGAGGCGGATTCTGTGCTTTCAGTCTCCTCATTACGCTTTCGTTTGTTAGATTCGGCCGGCGCCGAAACGACGAAATGAAGCAAAGTACGTTGAACCATATCAGCAGACAAGCACAATATGACGATTTTTTTTTCAATCCATTTTAGACCAAAACTTGCATTTACTCATTTACTTGAACACCTGCATTACCGACGAGACATTAAAATCAAGTTCTAAAATCGCCGATTCACAGTTTTGAAAGGACGTCCATTTTCGGCAATAGAGTAGACCAAATTACCGCTAGATGTTGGGAATTTCAAACAACACCGTGTCATATTAATTGTTTACACTTGCCAGGTAATTGAAGTAAAATTATGCCGTCACAAGATGTTGTTAATTGGCCCTAATTATCGCATCATTTCAAAATAACCTGACAAACACGGCATCTGTCAATCACAGCCCACGATAATTGCTGGGGGCGGAGTTTACGTCGTTCCAGAGCGAATCGAATACTGCCGATTGTGAGCGCATAGCGTGACTAATTACGCGTGGGCGGTCCCGAATTAGAGAAAATGTTTCATTTTTATTTTGTTTGGACGCTATGGGTCGGCGATTTTGTCGTCCTCGGAAATTTAAGGAAGTCAAGCGTACGCCGGGGGTCTTGTGTATTGGCGTACTGGTCCAATTTTATGGCGTATTTTACGGCCGGACGCCGCTTAACGGAAGCCCTGCCAGACTGATTTTTTCAGTAAAGAAATTCAAGTCGCTGTAGTTAATATGTAACCATTTTGTGTTATAGCAGTGCTTAAAAGATGTCATGTTAATACATCAGTGTGTGACTCGACTTGCACTGAGGCCAGACGAAGGTTTTCTGGGATGTTTGGAATCTTCCAAATGCCTAGCAAATATACAAGGAAAATGTTTGCTATGTAACCTTTTTGTGTTATAATAGTGCTTAAAAGGAGTCGGGTTAATACCACAGCGTGTGACTTGACTTGCATCGACGCCAGACCAAAATTTTCTGGCACATGTGGAATCTTCCGAAATGCCTGTCCGATATGCAATGGCAATGTTTACTATGTAACCATTTTATGTTATAATAGTGCTTAAAAGAAGTCGGGTTGATACCACAGCGTGTGACTTGACTTGCATCGATGATAGACCAAAGTTTTCTGGCACATGTGAAATCTTCTGAAATGCCTGTCCAATATGCAAGGGCAATTTTTGCAAAAGGTTGCATTTCTGGTATATATATACAGAGATGCATCTGATACAAGAATTTCTAGCTTGAAGTCTAGTCAAAATATTTAAGTGACATCTTGAGCAAATTCTGAGATATTTTTGTCTTGGGTCAGAATCTCACTATAACTTAGGAGGAACTAAAATTTGAGAGGAACATTCACCTCGGAAAGCCAGAGGAGAGATACTGCCCATACAAATATAACACAATATCTCAACGCGATTATAATAAGTTGGACTAGCTTGAAGTCAGACAGGGTTGAATTTCAACTTCCTGTGCAGAAAATTAATTACTGCTTTCTAACGTTAATAATTTGCGTGGGCCTAATTTCATTTGAACACGAAAACAGATGACATTTCAACAATGCTGGGATGACAGCACTTTATATAAAGATTTTCGCATTGAAATTTATGAAACACGATAAATTCAAACAGAAAATAGGCGTTTCTTTTTATTTAAACATGCAATTTTTATGCTTACTTGATATTTTATGTTCTTAATTACTCCAAAAATTGATACGTGTCCACTTCCGGTTGATGTTTTGTGCCGTCTAATCCCGTAGCATATTGGTCAATTTCAATGCAGTGGTTACCTCCCCTTAAGGTGAGAGCTTTCATGCGTTTGTAGTAAGAGGTCATATACATAGATCTTTTAAACGTAACTGGCTGCTTGCCTCATGATCTATTTCTTTTGAAATTTAAACATTATAACTAATGAGAATCAGTTGTTCATTTTGTTAAGGGTCAGACAGAAAGCAATGTGTTAAAATATGTAATGTTTGCAGTGACTTTTACCTATATATCTTAACTACCTACCTGTCTTGTCGTAATGCCTCACACCTCTCACGAGTATTATTGGTATGGTGCACGCCGGATGTTAATAAAAGATAAAATAAGATAACTGCAAGATCGTTCTTACGGTTAGGAGAATCAACATTGTTAAAACTGTTAAAAATAGTAAATGAATAAAAGGTTCAAATGGATGATTAAAGGCATGTCACAGATATTAGGCGCTGTTTGCTTTAACATTTTCATTAACGACATTTTTTCATTTTCTAAAGAAAAGAAGGCTGTATAATTATGCTGACGACAGGCTTCAAACTTCTTTCACCATCGAGCTAAAATGAATTAGTATAAACTAAACTAATACTTTATCTAATGCTATTAACTCAATTACAAAGCTGGTTGAAAATGATAGTCTTTCTGAAATAAACTGGTTCTCTAAAATCAAGTGTTAGCCAATCCAATAGCTAATGAAAAACAAGGCATGAAGAAAATGATATCACCATAGAGTATAAAGACGAATTAACTAAGCATGAATAATGTTCATGATGGTACATTTATCGTAAATAGGTCAGGCGCGGCGCATTAACCTACTTAATGTTTGAAATTATGTTTGTATCTACTGACTCAGTTTGTAATTCTTGATTTACCAAAGTTAAAGTGCAGCGAATACTGCGCTGCGATTGGACAAAACATAATTTCAAACACTAATATGTGTAAATTTAGATTACTTGTTAAACTTTAACTCTCATGTTTCAAGTACGTATAGGATAGCTTCCAGACAACTAAATGTTTAGAAAATGATATGCAAGCTCTTAAAGACGTATCTGGGAGTTGCTTCTGCACATCCCAATTGAGCATCCCAACAGATTTCTGGCGAACAGTTAAAAACCTAGGTCGTAGGAAAGACATGTCTATTCCGATAGAAATCATTGATAGCCAGGACAGAGTTGAAAGCGACGAAAATGCTGTGTTCGATACATGGAAAACCGACTTTATGAACCTTTACAATCGCGCAGATGAAGGCGATTCTGTTGAGACATACTTTAACAGGTGCATACTAAACACGCTGTTGCTAAAAAAAAAAAAAAACACGACAAATCCATTTGTACTTTCCGATTGAAAAATTGATATGTAACATCAGTACTTATAGGATACTTGCCAACGCAAAAAAATTACGATCATTTTGATTTTGAAAGCAGTATCGTCCTGTCGTTTTTGAGGAAGGTAATTATTTTTCAAATATTTTAAAGACTCTACGTCAGCTAATATAAGCGTTTACAAGCCTACTATTATGCATCAGTAAAAGTATACAGTGCGTTCTCGAATTCACGTTTTAAGAATTACCTTGAATACAATGAAACTCTTGCCGAAGAGCAAAATGGATTTAGGGCAAATCGGTCACGTTAAGACCATGTATTTACTTTTTTCAGTATGATATTGAAAAATAAGTCCGTTAACCTATTCATAGACTCCAGAAAGTGCTATGATTTTATAGACAGAGATATGCTACTCTGTAAACATTGACGATAAAGTCGATCAATCAGTACGCAAAATATATTCTTATACAACGTCTCGTATACAAATAAATAAAAAGGTTCGCGAATGAACTAGCCCTAGAGGTCTATAACATTGACCTTGAAATATCAATAGGAGATACATGTATTAAGGTGTCGCTGTTCATGTATACAAATGCTATTGTGTTGATTCCCTCTCCTCTAACAATATCAATCACCTTAAAGTACATGGTGTCATAAGTCAAACCGTGTCTTGGACTCGATACTTCGTAATAGGTAGACCACAGTCAGAAGTGGGTTACCGTTACACGTCTGATCAAGTCCAGTTACATCCGGGATCCCAAAGGGGTTTGTTAAGTTGGTTCTGTTATAGGACCTCTGCTCTTCCTACTCTATATAAATGATCTCCCTGACACGGTCATCTCCCTGGTGCGGCTATTCGCTGTTTTATGTCACCGTTTTATTTTTCAGTTCCATCCCTTTCTGATTGTCAAAGGTTACAAAATGATCTCTTTAAGCTAGAAACCTAGGAGTAATTGTTGGACATGGAATTTTACCATCACTAGTAACTGCCAGGTTTTTAATATCACACGTAGTAGAAGGCCATTAAATTCACTTATACGATTCATGATCAAACATTTTCCCCAGTAAAGTAAATATCAACAAAGACATCAGCTGGTATACATACATCTCCAGAATAATAACAAACGCAATTGTCAAAATTGATTCTATTATGCCTCATATTAGTAATTACAACGACTGTTAATGAATAATAGTTTTTATAATGAATTTTATAATGAATAATTTTAATTAGGTTAAACACATTTTATTGGATGACTTTTGAAAGCAATTTGAAATAAAGTCATTTGATCGTAATGTGTAATTACGCCTTCATTTATTTATCAAAAAAGTATTTGCTCCGATTTAATGAAAATACTTAAGTAATTGCTCAGCTTAGTACGTTATTTGAAAGTCAATTTGTAAATCATTATAAGTTTTGTACAAAAAGTTATGAGTACATTTAATCTTTATCAATATTGTCCAAATGTACAGGACACCATTGTTTGACTGCATGTCTGGAACAGAAATTAATTTTCATTTGTTCATTCTGATGTCATTAATGCAGATAAAGCGAAACATCCATTTGAGTACAACTCACGAATTAAAAAAATTTACTTGTATAAAATACTTGCTATAAAACAACATTTCCTGCACAAGTACTGACAAGTGTATATAATTGTAATAAATGGGTGAATACGATTTTGACAATCAATTCTATAAAGGAATAAAAATGCAAGGAGCTATTAAGTGTTGAGATAAGTTGAGAATGTTGCTGAGTAATTACTTGATTATTTGCGTATAATCGGGGAATAGTAACTGTAATGGGAATAGTCGAGCGTTATGCTTTGCGAACATTTCCGCCTGTAAGAGATTTGACTCGGTAAAATAAAAGCTACATGTACTTGTAATTGTGTTTCTGGGACTTTGAACTGAAAATCTAATATTACAGTAACTTGCACAGCTTTTAAACTCATTTAACGGTTGGAATATAAGGCACCTTTTGTCAGATAGCGGAACATATATTTTTATATCAATTTAAAATATTTACACGCGACCACTGATGTAATTTCAGACTACATACTGCCTTGCTGTCAAACCGTAGAAATGGTTTGACAAACCAAACTAAAAAATCAGAGGCAAAACTTCTTCATACACATAGAGTTGACGTGCCAAAGCACCATGCAGATCCAACGTACGAAATAGATGAAGAGTCCGTAAAAGTTCTCAATATTTTTCACCCAGTTATGAACTCTGTTTATTCACCAGCACTTACTGTAGGTGACGGCAACTGCTTATATAGAGCCGTCTCGTTTGCACTAACAGGCAGTGACCAATTCCATGTTCTTCTGAGGTTGTTAACTGTTATTGAATTGGAACCAATGCAATCTTGCTTTCCTCCACAAATCAAACCAGAACTGTCCTCAGCATGTACTAGAACTGTTGTCGGTCGTGAGGTTCAGAAAGAGTGTGTTCCACAAATAATGATAATGTGGACATCTATGTTAGCGTTTAAAATATATCAACTTTCAGGGCTAATCACTTTGTCCCACTGTTGAACAAACCTCACGTAGATGACATTGTCGACAGTTCACCGGGTACCAGCACTGTGAGCCAGGATAGTAAGTCAAACCCAACTACCAGTGAACGAATAGGCTCTTTCAAGAAAAATGGCAGTCCAGACATTAGCGTAGATAAGTTTCCATTGTATGAGGGTGATCAGTCTGATTCATTTCATATGTATGGGTGCAAAACATTGGATGAGGCTGTCACTTTATCTGACATCTCCGTGCGAGATTTAGTGACTGAATCATCCAATGATTCGAGCCCAGATGAAACTGGATGTGGAATGGTGGATGAGTCAGACACTGTATCAGGCATGTCAGGTCTTGAGACAGTGACTGATTCAACCAAGAGTCCAACTCCAGTGGTCTCCAATACACCTCCTAGTGAAGCATTGGAAGAAACAGTCATTTCATCTGAACAATGTACAGATACAATTACTGAATCACCCAGTGCTTCACAATTACAGAGTGATAACCAAGGGTCGCTAGTTTCAGGGTTTCTTGACTCCAGTACTGTTATTTCCCATCTCCTCAAAGACACTCCAGGACTGTTGCATATCCCAAGTGGTGCTAAGGATAATGTTTTCTTCCTCGTTAATAACAAAGTCAACATTGACAAAAGGTTAAATAGGAAAAGGAGTGCATTTTCAGATGACCAGGGTATATGGAATTCATCATCAGGTTCTTCACCTAAATCTTACTTTGTGTTGCACGAAAATGGTGACTTGAGTAGTGTGTATTTAAGAAATGGGATTTATTGTGTCAAGAAACAGGTCAAAAAACAAGTAGAGTATCGCCCGTTAAATCCACAGCCCGAGAAAGAACAAGTAGTTGTGTTACATAGGTATTACATTACTCACAAACTTGATAAAAATTACAAGAAAAAGGTCACATGGTTAGGTGAGGGGGGTCTAGAAAGTCCTTTGGCCATGGTAGAGTATGTTGGGAAATTTCCTGGACTAGCACCCCATGGTTTAGCGAAGGCAGATGAGGGATTTGTCCGAAGACCGGATCATGTCATGGCTGACATTGACGAACTGACGAATCAGAAATGTACTCCTGCAGACATATACCTGACAATGAAGGATAAATATGACGAGACGACGAGACCGACCATAGAGTCCATTTACAACAAAAGACCTTACCAAAAGTCAAAAGCTGCTCAGACAAAAGGACAAACTACTTCGACTAACATTACCGACCAGATACCACCTTGAAAATATGGTCACCGACAACGACGAATTTGTAAGGTCTATCATACGCACCGGTGGCAAATCCCCTACTACAATATTGTATACGGACGACCAAATTGAGGACATAAAGAAATGTGTTGTAATGGGCAGACGGTTCTTGGAGTTGACAAGACCTTCATGTTGTGCAAAATGCACGTAACGGTTACATGCTACAAACAGTTAACGGTAGATAGACAAAGGACTGAAAAATCCCCTCTTTTCATTGGACCAATGTTCGTACACGACAACAGTGACTACGAGACCTACAGCTACTTCTTTCATCATTTGAAATTGAAGTTAGCTGGGACAAACTTGACGAAACTTGTCATCGGTTCTGACAATGAACAAGCAATGGTTAAAGCCATAACCACTGAGTTCCCCCAGTCTAGTTATGTACCCGACACTTGGAACAAAACGCACGACAGCACTTGGAGGACGACGGGGTACCCAGACTTGACAGATCTGTTATCCTTACCATGCTCTTTTGACGGGAGGGTCTTGCAAACGTGACGGACGACATTTGCTTTGACAGCAAATGTGACGAGATTGAAAGTTACTGCGCAATTTTTTCTGACAAATTTGTTCAGTATTTTCAAAAGCGCCTAAAAGGTCACATAAAAACCAAGGTCAACGAGCCCCTACGTGACGGACTTATCTCCAGTGACTGGACGAACAACAACTGTGAGTCTATCAATCATGTCTTGAAGACTGTTGACTGGCAATTCAAGAGTCTACCTGAGTTTGTCAGGTTGGTCAAGCGACTGGTAATTGGTCAATTCAAGGAACTGAGAATTGCGCTTTGCTCAACAGGTAGTTTCCGCCTGGCTGTCACTCACAAGCACTTCCAGGTGACAAAAGACATATGGATTGACATGACGGACCAGCAGAGGACAAACCTGTACAAACGCTATCGACAGTTCGTGGTCAAAATGGACAGGGCTGTCGTGTCGACGGACGGACATAGTTCATGTTTCGCACCAAGGACAGACGGTAAGAAGCCAGGTCAGCGTAAGAGGAAAGTAAATATTAGGACGGTGACTTTGAAGAAAGCCAGGACATGAACACATTAATCAATTCAAAATTGGCAAAAAGAATGTTGTCCGTGATTCGACATTAAAAAACGCTGGCAACAGGTACATTGTTTAAGTTCCTATTTTTGTAACAAGTGGCAATTTTCTAAATAAACATTTATTGACGCTGGATCCTACAGAGATTCATATGCTTGAAAAAACAGTCAAGAACTTATCATGAATAATTTTGTAATGGGACTGAAAAACATAGAATTTATAGATAAAGCTGAACTGGCTACACTTCCTACTACATAAGTAGTATTATAGAATATTTAAAGACACTGTGTAAAACAGAAGTAGTGTTATAGAATATTTAAAGACACTGTGTAAAACAGTATTTAATACATTTAAGTTAACCAATAAAGGCAGTATATTTAAATAAATGCAGCCACACAATAAATTTTTCTAAGGTGAGCGGTACAGATGCATATTCACACTCTTGTATTGGAGACCTTATCCGGCTACTTCTTATTTACAGGCGTAACTCGGCTACATACCCTAATTTGGGAAGCAACTGCGCTGAGCCGAACCGCCGTGTAAAACTGAAAAGTCCGACATTTTAATAATACATGTTTGTTGTGTATTTCTTTTTCATAATATAAGTTGTCTTTTCATATGTAACAGCGTAACTTGGCTACTTACCCAAATTTGGGGAGCAACTATGCTGAGCCAACCAGTATGTCAAACAACGAAATCATTTTTTTAATATATGTATGTATGTCTTACTACACAGTCATGCACTATATTGTTACATGTTGGTTGAGTATTTCTTCATCAAAAGCATTATCAACATATTTTGTCTTTTGATAAGTGCTGTCGTAACACAGCTACATTGTATTTGATATTTGTTTTTATTTAAACCTAAATATGTTCACTTGTCCAGTACAAAAGTAACAGTAAGATTGAATGATAATCATTCTTGCTATTATCTTGACTAAGGGGTATTTGTTTTCTTATAATTATATGTTTACAACTTCAGTTAAAATCTTAACATTAGATAAACATGTAAATACAATTACAGTTTCTCTTCTAATCCCAACATCTCTTCTGAACTCTGAACAGAACAGATCAGTGGCAACCACTTCGAACCATACATGTATAAGTTTGGATTTCATACACAGTCTGCTATAGCTAGATGATTGTTATGTATGATGTGTTATTTGGTATATGATAAATTATTTAATGTTTCGTTGAATATTGTATGTTTTGTGAATAAATTTAAAAGAATATTTTTTGTATTTATTTTATATTTAATTTCTTTATTTATTCACATACGTTCAGCTTATGACCTGTAAAATGTTATTATTTCAGAATCATTTTATTTCAGAATCATTTCTCCAAAAATGTAACATTCAAAATAGTTATACTCCATCAACAATATACATATCTTTGAGGTATAATTGTGATTCTCACACGTTCGCAGATGTTATGAGCATCGATTGTAACATACTTAACTATAACCAAAAAAACTCTCCCAAAGTCATTTTTGGCTCAATATTATTTTCTAAAACTTTGCATACGAGTCAAATATCATAAATTCTATCATATTTACATGTATTTAATACAATTAATTAGATACAACGCCTGTATTAAGTAGATTCCGGTAATCGAAAACCGATTCCGGTAGATTCCGGTAGTGAAGTCGATTCCAGTATTCATTGTAACCCAATCAGAACACTAGGCTTCCTCAAACGATACATTAAAACAAAACATGAAAATAACGAATCACGTTTTTACAAAGCATTGTTCAGACCATAACTGGAGTATCAATTTACATGTTTGTATGTATGGTCGCCACACACACAGCCTAATAAACATGAGCTGGAAATGGCCCATCAGATGGCGGGTCAAAAATGATAACTGAAGAGATACTAGTGTGACAGACCTGCAGAATAACATTGACTGGATGGAGCTCTTTTGAGAGCAAGCGTCTAGTCTCTAAACTGGTTATATTCTACAAGATATACTAGATCTACATATTGTAGCAATCTCCCTATCCACTCATCTAGCAGTCCCAAACATGTTAACAAGGCATACACACCCCCTAAACCAAACCCAGGCCAACTCAGACTTCTTTAAGTTCTCTTTTTTCCCCATACCACCGTCCTATGGAATAGGTTATCCCCTCACATTGCAACCCTGTCTGATGACGGCAGTGGCCTAGCTCAGTTACTAATCATACAGCAGTTGTTTTTAAACCTTTTACTCTTTTTAACAATTTTAACAATCTTGATTCTTTAACTGGAAGAACTGTCTTACAGTTATTTTCTATCTTAAACTACTTTTAGTATCACCAGGCGTGCACCCTCTCCATAATACTCGTGACAGGTTTGAGGCAGTATAAAAATATAAATTTCTGAAACGGAAGAGAAACAGCAAACAATGTTGAACACACTACACAATCATTTGTTGAAAAAAGGAGAGTTTTGATAAAAGCAAGCACATCAAAAATGCATGCATGCATGACTCTAGGTCAGGTTCGAAAGTGGATGACAAAGGGTCAAAAACTAGGCCAAATCGTATGAAAAACGCTGTGGACACTCGGGTGAGCAATATAGAGCCATCTTAGCCCTCTTCTTGGATAATTTTACACAAAGTTCCACGGGTGGCCCTTTGGAGCAATGGTTCTGAAGTGAGCGATATAGGGCCATCAAGACCCTCTTCTTTCTGTATACCAATATGAAATCTAGTTGCTCAGATTATTATTTGGGATCACTACATCAGGGATAAAGGTCACAGGGGCCTTCTTAATTTAAATCTTGTTTGTGCTGTATATCCTAAACCCCTTGCTGAATTTTGATAAAACTTGACATATGCATATCCTAGGTATATTTCGGCCAGCTGATATTTCACAGAGTAACTGCAATTTGAAAGTTTACACGAATAGTCCAAAATGGCTTGACCAGGCTTCATTTCTAAGCCCCTACACTTTGCCGCATTTTGATGAAACTTAAAACGAGTGATCTTTATCAAACTTTGTTGTGTATATCATGGTCACATTCTTGTCAGTTGTGGGGGAGACATTATATATGATTTTATATCAAAACTAGCCATGCAATTCTATAATGTACTCTATAGTATTACTATATAACACTACGGTGCACACCAGTATTATAGTACACAACAGTACTATAGGCCACTGATGTACACAATGATCATGATCTGCACTCGTTGCAAAGGCAGACTCACTTCTGGCCAGGAAGTTAAGTGTTAAGTTTTTGTTAATAAGAAGTTTTGCAAGCATTATGTTCAGTTTATCTTTTTAGAAATGTGTGAAATAATCAATGTAAGCAAGTTTACAGATTTCGGAAAGCATTTATACATGTAATAATAAATTGAGTGTGATAATGCCCAGGGGTAATATCCATGTAATCGACACGGATTGCAAGTTATATTTTGGAGTCTATATAATAGGTGTCAGTTTGGCTTTGAAAGGATTAACACTTATTTGCTCTCTTGGAAAAAGTGAGATGTGTTCTCTAGTAAATGGTCAATAGTAATCCAAAAAAGTTACTTACACAGTAGACGTGTACACATTTTATTTTTTTATGCAGCCATACAGTGTGAAAGATGTAAGAAGACCTCTGATTTACATGTTGAAACTGAAGACCCAAATGTGGACCAAAGGTAAATATCTGCTTCATTTATATTAGGAAACATAATGTCAGAATCAGACATCATCTGATCATCTCTGTAAAGGATTATGAGATTGATTTGAAAACTTCATAAAGTCATCAGGGGTATAAACGTGTTATGGTAGTGCGCCATTTTCCTTAGTGGGTGGGTCGCATGTTTTTAATTTTAAGTTTTTCTTTTAGTATGAAATGTGTTCGCTTTGTTGGGATGCCATAATATTGTAGTATGTTTACACTAATGATTTATGTAAAGAAAACACTAGTGAATTATAATGAAGGACGAATATATTTTGAAGCATTATCTTGCACACTCATGGACAAAGACAGTTTAACAAAATCTGTTGAAATTATGACACTTGAGTATGGTCTATACCACTTTTAATCCCGGAGGTTGCGGGTTCGAGCTCATCTAGGGGGTCATCACCGTACCGCCTCATATGACACAAGTACTGGTTTTTTCCAGGAAGCGGACTAGGGAGTGACTCGATAAGCTACAAGCTTTCTTCACAATCGTGCTAAAATCAATTAGTATAAACAAACCTCTTCTTGTGGTAAAAGTGTTGTTTACCAAGCCATTTTTTCAAAGATTTACTGCAAGACATCCCGTATGTTTTTACAGATATTTTAAAAGTACGTATTTGATACAGTAAAACGAAAGAAGATTTTGTTGATAGCGGTGTAAACTACGTTATAGTTCCTTTATTTCCATATACACTTGTAGATCTTTTTGAATATTTCTGGAGATCTAGCGCACGTCATCGGAGCCGTTGCGTCCATCTGAAAAGGAAAGCCACTGGAATCAGTAGTAAACGCGCTTTCACAAAACTGAAGAAAGTTTACCTTGATTAAAAGTGTTAGCCTAAGGGTAAAATATATACTGATAGGCTACTTTAGAAGAACGAAAATTGAACTGTTTTGTCTATGTTAAAGTCTTATAATTGTCCAGAGCGAAACGTTTATATGCCGATCCTAATACAGAAAAGTAATTAAAACACATTGCCAACACTTGTTTAAAACGTCATAAAAGTCTATAGAACCCTAAAATCGTACAATATGCTAATACAATGAGTTTTATCCGGCCTTTGTTTTACAAGTAATTTCGTTCACTTAAAAATGGCATGTAGAATGGAGCCAAGTTTCGTTTTTATTTTTTCCACATACGATTTTACTTTCGTAAGTTTGTAAAGCGATACATGTAGAATTACCAGACTCAGAGATGGTATTACATTTCGTAATCACGAAAGTGCAACTTGCAGAGCGCATTATGATACGTACATGTACAATGTATATAAATTACCATGCTTTTAATGTGTGATAAGTCTTGTATCCCACTATGCCTGCACGCACAAACTTAATTTACAGACATTTTTGTTTAATTGTACGAAGAAGAATTTCGTTTTTCTCGTAAACTGCAATCTATTTTACCTTTGATAATGTAGCAAAACAATTTAGTATATAACGAACACATTGGCACTTTGTTGGTTCCTTATATCCAGAGTTAGCATACTCATATAAAGAAAGATGGAAACAATCGAGACAAGACATTAAACAGGGAAAACACATTTAATGGGCAAAAAAAACAAAAAAACCCATAGAGTTTATACAGATACATCATGTATCTGTATCTGGCTTCTAGGACTATATGAACTATATGAACTATAAGACAATTTGTTCTTTATATTCTGAATTTCGCTTTATCCGGAGTCCTTATATAGGGAGGTCACTGTACAATGTAATATTGAAGTCGCTGAATGACGATGTTTTTATGCTCTCGTTTATATATTGCAAGTTCCAGCGAAGTTATTTTCACTACAATGTAAAAGAATATTGTTTTACCATGTGAAGTTGACAGAAAGAAGGACGAGTTAGCTCAGATTTTCATCATACAATTAAAGAAGAACTTCCAGGAATATTTTCCCCTTGAAAACTGATACATTTGCACATTTTAACACTTGTATGTTGACAGCATGTTATCCTTGTAGCCTTTACAGAAACTAAGACAGAAGAAAAGATCAGCATATTTTGTTATGTGCAAAACATGATAAACGAGAACAAATAAAAAATGTATGAAGATATCATACTATGCTAACAAAATTTTACAGGAAATTAATGAAACTCCTACATTGTCATTTATATCACGTTGTTTGTGCAATCATTTCGCCATAGCTTACATGACAGACAGTAGCATTTTATAGAAGATTTATATACATGTAATCTCAATCCTTCAATATATTATACATGTATGATACTTCTTAAATAATTTGACTGTTGACACTTTCATACTTACTCACACTTTATGACTGTCATTACGGGAAAACGGGCATTCGGATATGTGTTACATTATTCGACAATCACTGGTTGAAATTAACATCAAATTGATAGTTTTGTCACTACGTATATTCACTATATTTTCAAGCACAGGGGCAGTTTTTGGTTACAAATTCTAAAGGACTTTTGCCATGGTAACAACGATTCGATATACAGCTGTACATGTATATCTATTTGTTTATTTTGTAAGTAGAGACATACCGGACATTTGGGTCTCTTGTTACTGCTATAGTGTACTGTACTTATACTTTGTTTTCTGCTTCTGTTGTTGACCTTGTTAATAGCCAATGGTAGCCAGGTGAGTGATATATCTCGTTTATTAAATCTTTCTGAATCTCTCTCATGTAATCTTGTTCGAGTTCGAATACGGAATATCTCGGATGCAAAACTAGGTCACCAGGTCAAATCTCAGAAAAATCTTGTGTATGTAGTAGAGACTGCATTTTTACATGGATTTTGTATGACTGTCTTAATTAATTATTTGTCAAGTTCGAATATGGATCATTATGGGCCAAAACCTAGGTCACCAGGTCAAAACTTAGGAAAATCTTGTTCTGACCTTTTGACCTACTCTTTTTCCTTTGGAGCAGTGGTAATTCATGTGAGCGATGTAGGGCTGTTTTTAGATTAAGGCCTTTAATGTGGCCGCCTTTCATACGAAATTCTTGCCTCTGATTGGGATTGGCCTTGTCAATATGGCTGTTGTTATACTTGCCCAGATGACTTTTGATCAGAATAGAAGAGGTGTGCAATTTGTTTGGAAACACATGCTTCAGTGAGTATCTTTCGATGCTGCCGATGCTTTCCTTTGCTATGCTCTTTATAGAAACTTGATAGTGTGTTTTAATTTGAATGCTCAATTAGCTTCTGTTGGAGACATACTTTTGATAAAAACATTACGTTCTGTGATCTTATGTTTCTTTTATTCTTATTTTCAGGTGAATTGAAACAGAGGTATTTCGGTTATTTATACTTACTAGTTGTGTGAAGGCAGAGTACATGGTGGTCTGTGAGGTTTACCTGTCAGTGAATTGGGTTACTTCCATTGATCTGGAGCTTGGTGATATTGCCATCAGTGCAGTAACATGGGACATGCATGCCGTAGATGCTGCAGGTAAGGTGTAGTTGTACAATGTAGTTAATTTGAGAACAAAACCAAAGTAAATAACAAGGTAACTTATGTAACCATATGAATTAAACGATGTACATGTGCAGGCGTGAGATGTGTTAATATTGATAGTCAGTCGAACCATTGATGGAAGATCTGAAAACTTGTCTTTGTTTACAAGTGGTCTTCATTCACATGCACCTCTACTTACGTGTACATTTTAGTTGATACTGATTTTATAGTCTGTAGAGGTAGATGTAAACATTTTTATGGCTGTATTTTAAGTTGTGTATATCAACTGTTTGCAGCTGTGTATCTTTTATGTGGCAGTTGAATTGTAGTGCTATACATTTGTATTAAGGCTTTTGCTGTAGTACTGTTACTTGGTAGTAACTTCTACATGCATTTACTTAAATATGAAATACCCTCTGATGGTTTTGCAAATACATCGCCTGCTCAATGTAACATTTCAGGGCCAATGGTCAAACGACTATCTTTTCAACCTCTTGAAGGACTTTTTTCAAACTTGACCCAACTGCTCAGTTTACGAATACAACGTGCAAAATCCATGGTTGAACCAAGCCTGCTCAAGGTCAAGGTCATATTTGGGTCAAAGGTCATCAGACTATTATCTTTTTATCATATTGAAGGATTTTCATCCAATTTGATCAAATGTTAACCTCATTACGGTGAGGAAGGTCAAGGTCATATTTGGGGTCAAAGGTCATGTGCCTTTATCTTCCAAATCCCTTGAAACTTTACAGGATTTTACAGGAAACTCGATATATCTTTCACTATGCATGTTGGCTAAGTTTAAAGCGTTTAGATATATTCAATGTATAACATTGTTGTTTTTCCACATTCATAAATAAGCCATGTTCTATAGTCGCAGTACATAGAGTAGGGCATCAATATCTCATGCCGTTACAGTCTCAAAGGTTGTTCTAGGAAACTCTCTCATGCTTATTTTTAAAAATAAACAACCCAAAAACTACTGCATTGCAAAAAATTTCAATAAATCTTTGTTTACACTGTGAACGTCGTATTGTTCGCTCAACTACTCGGAGAATAAGGCCGGCTATTTCAGTCACCCTTGCGTTAACGTTGCTTATTTGGTTAAAACGTTGTGCATGTAATCTACTATCATGCACTTGTTTCAGTAACTACATAAAGGATTAATCTAAAACTTTACTTTTTTGCTCAGGGGTATCAGACAAGCAATTCAGATAACTCTCGACATAATTTTGTCTTTGGTAATTTTTCATGCACACATCTCATTAACCAGTGAAGGGATTAGTGTGATATTTGTAAAACACGTCAGAGGTACATGTACCAGACAGTCAATTTAGATAACTCTTTACCAAATTTGATTCAGATTTTGGCCCTTGTTCAACTTAGAAAAGTGACTCGATAAGCTCAAAGCTTTCTTCGCAATCGAGCTAAAATAAATTAGTATAAACTAACTTAGAAAATTTACCTTTTTTTTAAAAAAAAAACCTTTGAAATTTGTGTTAAAATGTTTCATTCATGCATGTATTATGCTCATACTTAAGTATTTGCCAATTTGATTCATTGAAATTACAAGAAATGTTGACAGGTATCAAACTCGACAACAAGGAATAATCATAGAGTTGTATGACTTTAATTTTAATAATTCCATTTTACAATTTTAAACCTTTCTGTTAGAAATGTTTAATTGTACTTTCAACGTTGTTCAAAGAGTTGAACGGACTGTGACCTGACAGCTTGTATTGAGCCTTGATCACAAAATACTGTTTATTTATGTACATGATCAGTATAGATAATTGTGTGAAAGCCTTCAACACTGAATCAAGTTACAGAGTATTGCTTTTTTCTGATTTCCGTAAGCGGTTACCTTCTTTTCATAATTTTCATCAAAGTTTACCTAAAGGTACTTTAGTATATCAATTTGGCCATGTCAGATGAACAATTAAAGTATGTGAGACATGAGAAGCGCAAATTAAATAAGAATAATAGTAACCTGTCATAATTATGAATTGACATCCGTTCCAGTATTGTTCATCGTCTAATAAGCAATGATTTGGAGTATTTATACGCGATAATTAACCACGAAGGCTAGAAGCCGGAGTGCTTTAAAAGATAGCTAATCCTTGATTTCAACAAAATTTCAAGAAAAACAATTTGAAACTGAAAAGGTTTTGACGTCTTTACCTCTAAATCTCCTCGTATGAATATATTGGGTGAGATATATTGTTAGATAACTGAAAGTTAAGATTTTTTCTATCACAAAAGTATATACAAATATTAGTTACTTTTCAAACGCTTAAAAATTAATAGGTGCATAATTGTGAAATATATGTAAATTAATACATTAAAGGAGAGCTTTACCTACCTATTACATGTTGTCAAGGGGCTGGTATGGTTTTATTGCAACGGAAAGCGCCAAAAAAGCTAAAACTGGTTCCTGGTAGGAAATTTTATGGGGTTTCTGAAAAGTTATTTTTAAGGGTCGTAGCCTGACCAATGTTGTCTTAAAATAGCTTTGAACAATGCTACAATGGCAACAGCTGTTGTACTTGAAAACAAGGGGGTCATGTGAATTAAATGTATATAAAACAAGTTAACGTGTAAGACTTACTTATTTATCACACTAAATAATTAAGTTCAATTTTATTTGTTGATATTTGCGAATTGGTCAAGGCCCCAGTCTGACCCAGAGGTCAAAGATTACGAGAACCCAAATTTCAGTGTAATTTTCACATGTCCACGACATTTGTCCTTTTAATAACGTTAAAAAAGGTTCAAATGCTCCTTGTTATTATATCTTTATATTTTCATTATAGTCCGACAGTATCATAAGTAAGGCTTTAAGTTTAAAATAAAAATGCTAGTGTTTTGTGTCGCCAGATCGGACACATGGGGACCTCTTTGTCCGTTGTCGTCGTCTCGCGTCCGTGTCCTGCGCCCACGTCACTCTTCTGGGAAAAGTTTATCATTAAAACCATATCTCAACAATCATACAATGTATTGGATTGAAACTTCACAGAACACAACTACTATAATATACAGGTTGTTAACTCTGGATGGAATGTATTTGCAAGTTATGACCCTTTTTTCACCTAGAAGACTCGCACTCCTGTAAATGTATTTGAATAGTGCATTTAGAATACATTTAGTATCATAATACCTACGCCGAATTGTATTTTTATGAAAGCACCTGCAAATGTTAGATGCAACGGTTAAATTACTTAATAATATCCGCTGTAGAGATACATACATGTACATGTTCTTTGCAACATTGTATACGTTTTTTCAATAAAATGTTTCTGATTTTACATCTAAAGAAACTTTATAGTCATAACAACACTTTGGCATATTTGGATTCCTTTCGGTAGTCTGTGGGTGTCTTTTGGTAAAATTGTAGGCCGCGAAGAATCGGTGAAGTCAATATGATTTCTTCATTTACTGATGTAATTTCACTCTTTTCAAAACAGATGTTGTTATTTTCGGCATTGGAATAGTTTTTAAAATCATTTTTGGAAACAATCTTTTTGTTGAAACATTTATGACCTTTTCTACAACGGACTTCCGGCAAAATGCAATCCATATAAGGCCTCGCTCCCAAGTTATTTGTAATTGTATTTTACCACCTGTCATCTTTATTTTACCTGTATGAATCGGATTGAATGTGATCAATGTTCATCTGTTTTATTGATCAAACTATAGTACGGTTGCTACTAGAAAATATCCAGACAGTGCTTGAAACGGTTCGGCCAAGCTATTAAAAATATTTTCAATAGTTCCAAGCTATTCCCTAAAATATTTCAGGCCATGAAAAATCTGTTGAAAAAATCGTCATGAATTATTTTGGATATGTTGGAATTTAGTACTTTGGAATGTAGTCTCTAGTTACTGGCTCCTATGTGTTTTTTCCTGCTAGGTACGGATATTATTGGTTAATCCTTCACGGAAATTTAGTCATATAATCTCAAGTATATTTTCATATAAACAGTGTCCTTGAAATTTATAAATTATGTCTTTCAGTTTAACAACGAAGTTATTCTTGTTCTCAAATAGAATGATCATACATATAGCACATAGTTACTCATAGCAGGTGTCAGTATTGGATGTTAAAATACATCTAGATATTTAAGATGATTGCACACGACATATATTTCACAACGTATATGGCATTATGAAAGTGGTTCAATCATCGAGTCTGTCTTGCATGAGGTGATGAAACGTGCGGCATATCTCATGTTCTAGAAAGAACTTGGGAGTATGATGGGTCCAGAGATACACCCTGTCACTGGACTCGTGTATGATTTGGGAAACGATAGGACAACTTGAATACTTCATACAATTTATTAAACAGGTAGGTTAGCTATCTGTTTTCAAAATTCAAAATAAAATATCAAGCACACCAAGACAGAAAAATATCAGAGGTATCAAATTCCAGCATAGCCTTGAACATTTTTAGTATAGGCCTGAACCATTGAACTATTTTAAAGGAATACATTTCAGTCTGGCCAAAGTATTTTATGGTAGCTAACTGCTAAATGCTAAATACAACTTCTTAATCCTTTTTGGTCAAGGCAAGCACCTTTTCCATCAGAAACATTTTTCGTCATAACGCATGATGTTTTACAGGAGACACTGAAATTCGTATAATGTTCCATAATAAACAAAAAGAACACTGACTACAATTAATCAGATCGTTTAAGGAAAATTCAAAATGACATTGGTAGAACACACCAATGTTTTCGCTTTGAGGGATTCTGTTTTTACCCTGTAGACTTCTATTATAAATAATGGTAATAAGTTAATTCTGTGGTGTTTAGTGTGAAAAACACCTGAAAACGTCCGAATATTGGTGTAAATAACAGTTTTTTAGTATTAAGATGTCAGATCAGAAACATTTTATTGAAAATACGTCTACAATGTTGCAAAGAATAATCTTTATCAAAGAAAGGGTATAATCCATGGAGGATAACTAATTTAACCGTTGCATCTAGCATTTTCATGTGCTATCATAAAAAAATACAATGCGGAGTAGGTATGAGAACATTAAGGTTATTCTAAATACACTATTTAAATACATTACCTGATACCCAAACACAAAACAAACGAACAATGAATTAGTTGATGCCTTGCATCTATTCTTAATTGTATACAGTCTAGAGAATCGCCTCGCCTTGTTTACACGTGTAACACGTGTTACATTTTTGTAGCCACATACTAGTACCACGTCATCAGCAGCTCAAGCTCTGTTGAACCGTATATGTCCCGGAACGTATATATCACACGAGAGAAAAAATTCGACCGCATATGTCACACGTGTGATATATTCGGTCGAAAATAGTCTTCGCGTGAAACGTATATGGCACATAATATGTATACGTTTGACTTCGAATTTTATAGGAACACGAAAACGAATATCTCACAGCAGAAAAAGGCAAATAAAAACGAAATGTAACGATGTTTGGGAGGCATCCATATAGGTATATACAGTATATAGGTGTAATATGGAGAGCCGAAATGAAATGACAGATTATCCAAGAAAGTCCAAGGTAAACGACATGCGATCAACACTTATTGGAACTTAAACACAGAGTAAACTTGATATATCTGCATGGCCGGCTCCTGTGGATCGGTTCCGATCCTCTTCCTGGAATGACTTAAGCAAAAGTATAATTTGTACTTTCATGCACTTTAATATCACAACCTATGAGACATATACGTTTCGGTGTAAACTGTCAAAAATGACCAAACGAATATGTCACATTAAACACGTGTTACATTTACGGTCGAATATATCACACACGTGTGATATATACGTTCCGGGACATATACGGTTCAACAAAGCTCTCTCTCCTATCCGTTAACAGATACATATTTCACAATTATGCACCTATTTGATTTTCAGTGTTTAATTCTAGTTTATAATATTATTAAATATCTAAACTAATTTATGTGTACGACCGGGTTTCAAAATCTTCCTATACAGACGTCATAACTTTTTAATTTGAAGTCGGTTTTCTTGAAATTTTGCAAATATGAAGATTTATAGATCTTACACCAATAGATATTCGACCAATAAATAATAATTATGTTCGCTAAGCGCCGTCTCGTTACCGTTGAAAATTATTATTTTTTAAATGTTATACTTATACATAAATATAAAACTAAATGCTAAAATCAAAATATAAGCAAAAGATCTAGGTAGGAATTTGCAGAAGTCGATTGAAAATGTCGGTTACACGGCACCGCTACACTATATGTTTATATTGGAATTTCAAAGGGGGGTTTTGAGTTGCCGCTTTTGAATTTGGTAGCGTTTTATTTGAAATTTAGAGATATACGTGACAGGAATTTATACTGAAGCTTTTTTATATGACTATATGTTCTAAGATACGTTATTTACATACAGTTTCAAGAACTTTATTTTTTCACCAAAATCTGAGAGCGAGCAGCTTTAAGTTTATCAATTCCTTAGTGACAAAAGGAATGACTTGATTGCGCAATCCAACAATTTTGTACTGTGTTCCTTCTATGTGTGAATCCCGCCAAATTAACGTGAACAGTAGCTAATTGAAACACCTGTTTTTTGCAATTTCGTTGCTGAGATAATTCATGGCAGTGTTAAACATTATAATGTCATACATCACACAATATGACAGGTTACTAATATTCTTATTTAAAAAACGCTTCTCATGTGGACATAATTAAATGCTGTATCTTAAGATTTTCATCTGACATGACCAAATTGCTATCTACTCATATATTGCATTGTACCTTCATACACATTTTTATGAAAATTACGAAAAGAAAGATGGTAAACTTAATATATTAAAGTCAAGAAAAGCAGTGCGCTGTAATTGATGCAGTGTTGAAGGATTTCACACAGTCACCAATTATCTACACTTATCATGGTCAAAAATAAATAGAATTTTGTAATCAAGTTTAAACACAAGCTGTCAGATAACAGGCGGCGCAACTCTTCAAACAACTTTGATAGTACAATTGAAACATTTGTAACAGGCAGATTTAAAATTGTTAAGGTAAGATTATTAAAATTAGTCATACAATTTTATGATCACTTCTTGTGAGCAAGTTTGAAACCCGTCAACATTTTCTTGTAGTTTCAAATAAATCAAATGGGTAATTAGTGAGATACCAGTAACATAATTTTGCATGAATGAAATATTAAATAAAAAATCGCAGTTGGAAATGTTACATTAGTTTAAATCAAGAGTTATGTAACTTTGATATATGATTGCTCTGAAGGATTAACTAAAGTTTCATAATATCAATCCAATCACAGGTTATTGAGAAATGAGAAGATATGACTATGGTAGTTACTTGCACACAAACATCTCAAATCAATGCAAATATGGGTAATTCAGAAATGAGACTTGATAAAAGCTTTCATTTAAAACTTTGAACAAAATGTTTCAGTTCAACAAGGGCTATAATTTGAATTAAATTCTGTCAAGCCTTATCTTACTTGCTTGTCTGATACCCCTGAACATGTTGGCTAACTAAAGTTTCAAATCAATCCCATAATTATGTAGTTACTTAGATTTGCCCTTGGTAGTAGCTTGCATGTAACACTTTTAACCAAAGTAGCAACGCCAGATCCAGAGTGACTGCAATAGCTCTCCTTATTCTCCGAATAGTCGAGCTGAAAAAGCGACGTGAAGGGTGTTAACTATGGTGGCTGATTTCTGCCATTTCGTTCTGGTGTGTTGGCGCGTCTAAAGGGCGCCAACACGACAACACGCCTGAATGACGAGTAAAGCGCCCCAATAAAACAAATGAAATATTTGTCGATTACGCGGGGGCGCCAACACGCCAATTGAAAAAACGTCGTTAAGGCGCCCCCGCCTATACGAAAATTATCTTATTTGTCGTACCGACGCACTGGTTTGTCGTTCTGCAGCAGGGCGCCATGACACTATCACGCCAGAAAGACAAACCAGTGCGCCGATACAACAGTCTGAGTTTTTGAAAAAAAAAACATGACGAGCTATTGTCGTCAACTGATTGTCGTCGTAGTTGTCGGTTGACGTCGTCGTCGTTGGTTAAGTTTTAGCTTTTTAGGCTTTGTCATTTTTAGCTTGTTATTTTTAGGCTTTGTCATTTCATGCAAACTATCACAGCTATCATTTTAAACTTGTTGTTAATGGAACTTACAGTTGACATAATACCCTATTTTAGTAAGTATTTAAGAAGTTCTTTAAATGGTTGTGTTTTCAGGCTCTTGGGGTCAAAGTCAAGGTCATAGTAACTAAAAGTAGAAAAACGGTAATATATTCAATATCTTAAGTTACAATTGACTTAATGTATCTGAATTATTAAGCGTGTAATACATATAAATAAAGACTTTTATTTGGATTGGGGCTCATGGGGTCATTGTCAAGGATTGGAAAAATACAATATCTTTAGTTGCAGTTGAATTGTTGTGACCAGATTTAGTGTCTAGTAATTATTTCCGAAAACCTGTTGTGGGGTTATATTTCGGGGTCAAGGTCAAATACACTGAAACTTAAAAAATGGTAATAAAACAGTAAAAGGATAACATCAGACGAGCGTCCAGTACCCGCAGGCGGTACTCTTGTTATACGAGACAAAACGTACTGGCGCCATGACAACACGCCAACACGGCATAACGACAAATAAGCCTATATCACAAATAAGATATTTGTCATTCTGACTTGTTTGGCGCGTTGGCGTGTTGTCGCGTCTGACTGGCACCAGAATGACAAATAAAGCTCGCCTATATGACAAATGACATATGTTTGTCGTTCTGGCTTGCAGGCGTGTCTAAACGCCAATACGCCAGCAAGCCAGATCGACAAATAAGAGCGCCAATTTGACATTTTTATAAATTTGTCGCTGAAGCGTCCCATAATTGGCGTGTTGGCGACAAATAAGGTAGTTGTTGTACAGGCGGAGGCGCCAAATCGGCAAGTGTGAATTCTTGATTTGGCTTTTTGGCGCCCCCGCCAATTCGATATATATGTCGTTTGTCGTTTTTACGCGCTTTTTATGTCGTTCTTGCGTGTTTGCGCCTTCAGACGCGCCAACACGCCAGAAAGTAATGGCATAAATCAGCCACCATAGTTTACAAAGATTTATTGAAATTCTATGTAATGCAGTAGTTTGTCTTTGAAAAGAAATAGAGAAGTATGAGAGAGTTTTCTACAACAGGCTTTGAAACTGTAAGGGTAAAAAGTATAGATGCCCTACTCTGTTATGGTGACTATGTTTTGACGACTTTATACTATAGGTTATTTATGGATGTGAAAACGACCAAAGTTGTACAGTGAATGTATTTATACACGTTCAGTAAATCAGCATGCTTAATAAAATATATAATTATAATTTTCCGACACCCTTGTATCTGAAACTCGCTTATCTCGAAATACGTTAATTTCCCTTGTATATTTATGTACTACAACTCGTTTTTAGAAACAATTACTTAACAAGACTAAATCTAGATACGAGTATGGCGAAAGGAATATTTGGTCCAGCCAGTCGAAGCTCTAATTTATTGTCAACTTGCTATGTAGAAATGCAAAATATTGATCAAGATGGGGGCACAGTAGAAAAAGAAAATTTTTCTTTTAAAACTTTGAGGTAAGTAATAGATACAGTAGTGTTCGCGAGAATAGTTACGTTTTGTTTCGAGGATGCGAGGCCTCTTCAAGCATCATAGGATAATTGATCTTACTGAGTAGACGATTGCGGGGTCAGTGGGTCAAAGTTCAAGGTCACAGTGACCTACGCTAGCCTTTACTTGATAACACTCATCAATTTACAATTTCTATTCGACTTGCTGAAAAGGCTGCATGCAACCTGTTTAAATGACTCCTACAGATTTAGGTCGATGGGTACAAGGTCAAGGTCAAAGTAAACTTTGAAAATCATTTCTGCTTAATATTTTGAGATCTTTGCATAAACATCAGTCTTCTAGCTTCAATCAAGGATTGGTCTTACTGAAAAGACGATCCTAACTGCTTTGGGAGTCAATGGGTCCAGGTCAAGGTCATTAGCCTTTCCTAGATAATATTCTAAATTTCTTTTTAGCAAAACCTACTCATCACAGTCCAGTCAGTCCGGCAGAGTGATACTGGGCCTGCCGGGCCTCTTACTTCGTAAATCATCTTGTGTCTACATGTATATCTCATTGAGTTTCGCAACAGATCTTTCCTGATATGAGACGTATCCATGAATCATGTCTTCTTCCTCTCCAATATAGGAACAGCGGAATTTCTCTCAACAGTGTGCTTTTCTCTATCTTACCAACAGTGTGCTCTTCACTATCTTACCAACAGTGTGCTCTTCACTATCTAACCAACAGTGTGTTCTTCACTATCTTTACCAACAGTGTGCTCTTCACTATCTTTACCAACGGTGTGCTCTTCACTATCTTACCAACAGTGTGCTCTTCACTATCTTACCAACAGTGTGCTCTTCACTATCTTTACCAACGGTGTGCTCTTCACTATCTTTACCAACAGTGTGTTTTTCACTATCTTTACCAACAGTGTGCTCTTCACTATCTTTACCAACGGTGTGCTCTTCACTATCTTACCAACAGTGTGCTCTTCACTATCTTACCAACAGTGTGCTCTTCACTATCTTTACCAACAGTGTGCTCTTCACTATTTTTACCAACGGTGTGCTCTTCACTATCTTACCAACAGTGTGCTCTTCACTATCTTTACCAACAGTGTGCTCTTCACTATCTTTACCAACAGTGCGCTCTTCACTATCTTTACCAACGATGTGCTCTTCACTATCTTTACCAACGGTGTGCTCTTCACTATCTTACCAACAGTGTGCTCTTCACTATCTTTACCAACAGTGTGCTCTTCACTATCTTTAACAGGAGAACTGTCACAGTGGTGATAAATAATAAACCACATTTAAAAGTTTCACGTGACTTGTCCAATGACGCGCGTAATTTGTGTGTCAACATTCGCGCATTATATCATAGTGTCAGCCAGCGAAGAAGTCGTCGTTCTTTAGCTCATCTGGCACAAAATGCCAGGGTGAGCTATTAGGATCACATTCCATTCCGTCCGTCCACCAATTTTTTCAAACGACATCTCCTCTAAAACAACTCAGCCAATGTTGATGAAACTTTGCACGGATGTTCCTTGCATGACACTCTATTAAAGTTGTTCAAAGAATTCCATTCCATGCAGAACTATGGTTGCTATGGCAAGAAATAGGACAAACTTAAAACATCTTCTTGTCTGAAAGCTGAAGGCTACAGCTTACATTTTAGCATGACTTTAGCATTACCTAAGTGAGCTTAGATATTTGGCATGTGACATTGTCTAGTGGACCTCTTCTAGGATTGTTCAAATTATGACCCCTGGGTCAAAATTGACCCGTCCGGAGATCACTTGGTTTTACATAGGCCTTTATGGGAAAAACTTTAAAAATCTTGTTCTGTTAAACCACAATACCTAGAGATTAGATATTTGGTATGTAGAAATGCCTACTTGACCTCTACCAAGATTGTTCAAATTATGACCCCCAGGTTTTCAAAGTTTGTTCAAATCATACCCCTGGGGTCAATATTGGTCCCGTCCAGGGGTCAATTGTTTTACAAGGACTTGTTTAGGAAAACCTATTTGGTATGCAACATTGTCTAGTGGTCTTCCACCTACTTTGTTCAAATCATGCCTCTTGGGTCTAAATTGACCACACACATCAGGCAAGTAGACTTGTTTTCAGGTGAGCAATATAGGGCCATTATGGCCCTCTTGTTTTAACTTAAACCGTGTTAATCTCATTCTTTAGCCTTGAAATTTAACGCTACAAATAAACATATTGTCTTACTAATTATTCAAACGAGACTGCTTTTAATATATCTACAAACAGACAGACAGAAAACAAAATTGCGATTGAGTATTATATAAATCACTGTAAGCAAATGTACAAGATTTGTCGTAATTCGTGGTGATGACAGGTTAAGTGAGTAATTGTAAATATATTCAGTCGTTTTATAATTATTTTATGAATATCTTAATTGTTATTTTTTGTCTACAGAGTTTGGGTGTGTAGTCCAGATTGGCAAGTAGAAATATTATTACTCAAACCTATTAAATTTGTGGTCGCCTGGTTAGAGTCACTGACTTGAAATCACTGCAACTTCTCAAAGATTGAGGGTCATTGGTTGAGCATTGCTGTAGAGCATGTTTCTTTCCAAGGAAAGGGATCTACAAGTAATACTTGTTCGTCCTAGGAACAATGGTTAAGTTGAATAAGGCACTAGAGGTACTTGCCCACTGGGAGGTAATTATGTATAATCAAAGGACAGTTCTCCGCGAAGGCCCGTATCAGCTAAGCTACGACGTTTTGTTTACATTAGAAACACATAGTTACTCTGAATGATGGTTATTTAATTTCTGTGTTTTACCCTTCTCCCGATTAAGGGGAATATATATTCGTTGATATCAAATATAAGTAAAATGTACTTCTTTGTGTGTATTCATCATTTGTTATTAAATAATAACCTATATGCATGATTTATTGCCAAATTAGTAGCATGCAAATGCATATAACAATAATTGGTGAAATAAAGCGGATGAAAAAATATCAGCAAAAAACCGTAATACAAGTTGCCGAAGTCCGGGTTTTAAATACATCATTGCACATGAAAAAGACGAAATTCAATCTTTAGTCATAATGATATTTTTCGTATTTCTGATGTACAGTATTGGTATCTCACATACGTGTACATACTCAGTAGACGTCTGTGTAAGAGGCACAGTTATAATGTGTAAGATGCTCTACAAAGTCTTTGTTGTGTTTTAAATTATAGAACATACTGTAATGTTCGTACTCCGGCAGGCCCAAAACCTTTTTATTGTGTTAAGATTATGCATAGATGTTTAAAACACCTCTAGGATGCGCTTGTGTATTATTATGGAATTCCAAGACTGAACAGTTAAGGTTATTGTTTGTTCTGCACTGGAACATATATTCCAAGTTTCATCAAAATCCGTCTGCCGTCTAAAAGAAATGTTACGGGCTCCTCACGGATTTAAGAGATAAGGAATGGAGTCGCTCAAACCATTCGTTTGATACAACCTTTATCATGCACAATTATAACTAAGTCTTGTGGGTTTTTTTCCAGGTCGTCTAGGTGAGATCAATTGATCAAGTTTCATCGAAATAGTTCCAAAGGTTAGACAGGGCGAGATGGTCAACAGGACAGCAGCACCATTCCAATATCCCTCCGCCATGTCGTTTGTGGGGAAACAACCCGCTAAATGAGGAATGGGAGGAATGAATTGAAAAAAATCAAGATATATACTGTTTCGTTCTCTTCACTCCACCCAACGTCTGTTTCGTGAAACTGAATGTGCATCTGAAGCAATCGAGAGATAACGAATACCACCATCTGATAGAAACGCCGATCAATTCACACAATTCAAAAAGGCGTCCTTCTTTAATAAGTCATTGTTTCGACTCGGCACAGTTAAAATTAATTTCTCTTATTAACTTTGAAACAGCATATTTGGATAAATTTTTCTTTATTAAACGTTGTATATTTTATGTTTTACATAAACTACCACTATTGTTAACTCTGAGCATTCAAAAAATACAAAATGTATGTAATTGATAAGCACAGTTTCAACAAATTCAGATTCTGCTGATTTTTGACACATCATTGGTGAACATAGCTTGAATTAAAATACTTACTTTTGTATCGTTATTATCTCACCCGGCCCAAAGTCCCAGGATGAGCTATTAGGACCACTCACCGTTCTTTCGTCAACCATTTCCTTCGAACGACTTATCCTTTTAAACCACTGAACAAATGTTGATGAACTTTGGCAGGGATGTTCCTTGCACGCAGTTCTGTGAAATGTTCAAATAATTTCATGCTATGCAGAACTCTAATTGCTATGGCAATAAACAGGAAACACTTTAAAAGTATTCTTATCTGAAACCACAAGGCGTACAGCTTACATTATAGCATGACTGTAGCATTACCTAGTTGATCTCTACGAAGAGTGTTAAAATCATGACAAGGTTAAGGTGTCTGTCGCTAATCCCAGAGGTTGGGGGTTCGAGCTCCACCTTGGTTATGACCGTGACCCCTCACATGTCACCAGTATGGTGTTTCCAAGAAGCGGAATCGAGAGTGACCCGATAAGCTACAAGCTTTCCTCACACACGAGCTAAGATAAATTAGTTAAATCTTAATTATGACCCCCGCTGTTATCATATGACAGCGCTAAGGCGTTCCATAGGTTATCGCACCATAAACGATAAAATAAATAACGTTATCATGTTTGTAGGGTTAACGCACGTTTTTTCGTGTTATAACATCTGCAGAATCCCGAGGGATGGTTGGTGCCCGAGCCCGTTAGGGCGAGGGCACCAACATATCCCGAGGGTTTCTGCAGGTGTTATTACACCAAAAACGTGCGTTAACGCTATTCTAGCATAAATAACATAAAAAATCATTAAAATAAAAATGAAACGCTCTTACTGGTACGACGTTCAATAATGTGCGGGACAACGTCCGTGTTGTTTACGTCAGATTTATGACGTCACCAGTGGTTTTTAAGCCCGGCACTGTTGACGCCGTACATGATGTAAGACTTAGGAGACAGGTCCATTGTTTACAACGGCCCCGTACTGCGCATAAATGAAAACGGGTTATAACAGCGCGTGAATCTCCCCGTTAACACACGTTTTTTCTCCTGTTAAAACACCGGCAAAATGGGCAAAAACAGCACATTTTATGCTAGAATATTTGTTAAAACATATAACTCTTATTAAATCAGCTGCAGCGATTATAGGAAACGTACATTAATTTATCCATTGGGACTATAAGTGCTGGCGTATGCCAGTATATTCGTTTTGGCGCATTAGGTTCGAAACTTATAAATGTAGTTTCTACTCTTTCTACATTGAATTGTTTGCTTTTCAGTCTTTTACGTCATGCAAGACTACTCTTATTTTGAAGAGAGAGAGAGAGAGAGAGAGAGAGAGAGAGAGAGAGAGAGAGAGAACTGGTAATATCGTAGAAGTGTGGACATTTTTTACGAGAATAACCAACGCTGCGGGGACATAAGCTTTTTTGTGGGGACATTCACATGTCCCCACTTCTACGGTTGCTCATTTTCATGTAGCGTGCGCGAAACAAATTTATTTTGCTTTGCCGCAATGTCCCCATAGTGTTATGAGAGATCCATGTTACTCTCCTTTTGTACTGTTTCTCCACGAAACGGTTATAAGTGCACCCGCTCTGCGCATGCTTCAATCCGAACAATGCTCGGCCTTTTCCGTAATCAGACTGTTACACTGCGCATGCGCTCGTTTCTTACCATTTTCAACGAAAAAGACAGAAAATTCCGATTGCACTGAATTTTATTTGGCGGTCGAACAACCATCAGACAGGGAAAATGCATTCAGGTAAATTGTCAGCGCGGATCAGGATAGGCTATTTTGTTTACAGATTTCAAGTCAGTTCGTAGCTTAACAGAAATCATTTGTAGTTGAAGAAAAAACATCCTTGGGGCATGACAGTCTGTCACAGGCTAGGTAGGGATACCCAAAGGGACCCGAGACGGGTGGTCGGGATATTGTCATCGTTATATGGCATAAAAAGACTATTCATTAAATAGTCGTAAGACAATTTGAGCAAAAATACGTATTCATTGACCCAGATTTAGCATGTACGTATCTCAGTAAGCTATGCAGGTTTTTTTCTTTATCCCAGCATGTGACGGACTCCTTTGGTTTTGATCAGGGCTTTAGCCACATTGAGGCAAGTGGACAATGAAATAAAATGGTATAAAAAAACTGTGACATATTAATTAGACTTGGATTTTTTTTATCTTTTATTTCTTTTTTTTTCAGTGAACTAGACTTTTCAACTTCTTGTTCCTTCTCATTATATTTATCATTCCTGTTACATTATTCATGATAATACTATTTATGATAGAGATAAGAATCAGACTTAACCAATGTCTATTCAGTCTACATGTTTAAGTTATGAGAAAGGATGCTGACATGTCATAATTATGGAATACCAGTTTATGTATACATGTATTTCCCTTGCTTGGTGTATTTAACTTTTTCTGATAAAAAGGTTTTGGTCACACAAGAACTTTGGTACTGTTGTTTTGTAAGTTGTGTTGATTTTAAGGGTGCATAAATTTACTCTTATAAGCTATAGAGCTAGTTTTTATAGGGATCTGATAGAGTAGACCTGCCTATGGTGTCAGAGGACCCTAGTTTAATACCAAGACAAACCTGACATATTTTCAGCCCGACTCTTTTGATCACATGCTTCTACTCAGTCACTATGCTTGTGACTTAGATCTATATGTTTCCATAAATTTCATAACATGAATGGTTTCACTTATCAGGTAGCAAGGGATATAATTTGTTTGTAATTGTGCTTATTGGGTCCACCATCCTCTAAAGAGGCTATCATCGGTACGACCCGTCAAGGGATATAATTGTAAGATGTACAATCAAATAGGACTCCCAAGTTTGGCATTTCACAGAGTTTCAAAGCTACATTTAAATGAAAATGATTGGTGAATAGTAAAACTACAAAATGTATTTATTATACAAAGCTTATTGGCACTATAGAATTTTTAATACTTTTGAATGTTGGCATTTCACTGCAATTAGTCAGAATATTTATTACCTCCCTTTATAGATACAGCACATCTGTATCTATCAAGCATGTTTCATGCTTATTGATAAACTATGTTTTCATTAGTATTTACAATTTATACAAATAATCTAAATAAATGTTAAACATACAGTAATGCACACTTGACAGGAAAAAAACCATTTTAGGTGCTGGATTGATTCTATTGTATGGTATGATATGTTGTAAGCAGCAAAAACGATAATATCATATAGAATCTAACGGTATATTTCAGCAAATAAAGGAAAGTGTGCACTTAAACTTTATGAAGACTTTTGTAAATAAAATTGTATCTTGATTGCTGGATGATGTGTATTTGCCAATCAAATTTCCTTAGTCATATTTTTTTTATGTTGTAAGCAACCTCAAATTTGTTGTTATTGTTCAGACTTTGTAGACGTCAGTTTTTCAGAAGGAAAAAAGTTAACAAAAAATAATGTAGCTTTGTAAGTTAAAAAAGTTTAACAACTGATCTGATTAACAGAAAAATTTAACAAAATAATTAATGAGCAGTTACCTGTATCATTGTTAAATATTTATCAAATGTATTGAACAACTGGGCCATTAACTCGGATAAAATGTGCTTACGGTGACTGGCTATATTTGAATGTATTAATTATTATGAAAAGAATGAATTAAAAATGATCACAGTCTAAGACATGTGCACCTGTTTATCATTGTTGTATTATAGCTATCGGATTTCAGGTGTCATCCGACTCAAAAGTTATTTTTGTTTTTCTCGAGATGATTAAAACATATTTTTGTTGGAATTTATTAAAACTTACGATTTGAAAAGCACTCGCCCAATCGGTCGAGTGTTAAGCAAGGTCCACTCGTCCTATCCTGACTTTAACTAGCCAATGCGAGCGAAATTTTACACCCCTGCTACTGCGCATTCTATTTTTCCTACTTACCTAGATCTACCTATCCTACTTTTTTTAGCATGTTATCAGAACCACATAATAATTTTGTTTTGGTCTTAATGCGCAATTTGCGCATCGTGCGTAGCCTTCCAAAGCACTGGGTGGAAGTGGGGATGTGTTAAGAAAATTCTTGTGGGGACCCCGGGGGGGGCACTTACTATATTATGAGGTGCTAGGTAGGTTCTGACAAAAGGGGTAGGGGTTTTTCGCAAAACATCTGTAAAGGGGTATACTTTTTTTCTCTTTTCTACAAAGAGGTAATAACTGACTATCTGGAATGGGGTTATATGTAAAGAACAGCTGGAACGTGGTAATAATTTGAAGGAAACAACTGCAGCAGGATTGACTTAGATAATTACTTGTTAACAACATAATTGCCCATAAGGGGAGCGGTGGTCTAGTGGTTAAGGTGTTGGCCACTCAATCCCGAGGTCGTTGGTTCGAGCCCAACTAGGGCCCATTTAATTGGTTTATTGCATTGACATGAAGTGAGGCACGGTCAGCAACCTGGTCCAGTTGCCTCTTCGGTACACGACCAACCAGTTTATCTAACAATGTGGTTTTTGGCACATTAAACATTTAAGCGGCTGCGCTTTCTTTGCCATGCAATTGCGAACACCGCGTACAACCAAAAAATAGATACAGGAATAATTCATATATATATAGGAGAAAAGTATAAGATGCACATATTTTTTTTAAAGGGTTAATGTGGAACAGTGTTATTTTTGGAACACCCGAAGATGGGAATGAAATATTACAATTTAATTTTTTTGTTAAAATCCCTTACCGCACCTTTAACGTTCACATGTACTTTAATTAAGGGTTATGCTTTTTAATCTTCACATGTAGAGAAGGGGTATCATTTTAGACTCATATTTCTGTAATGGTCAAATTTTGTCTGGAAAGGGGTTGGGGTTCAAACGTGCTCGAAGAACCCGCCTGTCAACTTTTTGACAAGGTGCCCCTCCCCCCACCCCCCGGGAAGGGGACATGCTTCTAAGAGCTTTTGCTGTTGAATGATGATAATGGGGACATGTTGAGAAAATTGTTGTGGGGACATTTTTTCTTAGAGCTCTCTCTCTTGAAAGGTGTAGTCAGGGAACATGTTGAGAAAACTCTTGTGGGGACATTCGTCTAAGAGCTCTCTTGCATGATAGCAGTGGGGACATGTTGAGAAAATTATTGTGGGGACATTCCTCTGAGAGCATTCTCTTGCATGATGGCAGTACCTACTTTTTACAATACTAGTGGGAATGGGGACCCACTTTTTAAAAATCCAGTGGGCATGCCCAGTCAAGCAGAATCATGCGTTTTTCAGGCAGAAAACACAATGCGTATGCAATTTTTTCAATGTCCGTGTAGGTTCGCATATTTCTTGTTTCCGGCGAATGAACGAATTGGCACAAAAATTGGTGGTCGGTAACCTAAAACCGTGAAAATGCTTGCTTTTCAATTGAAATTCAATAAGCGCTTCGCAGCCGTCAAAGTTTGCAAAGAGATTCTGATAGCCGGCATATTACACATAGAAAGAAAACATTCCGCATTGTTTTGAATTATAAGTGGGTTGTGCGCGAAGGGCAGCCGTGGTATATAACAAAAAGCCCTTTTTAGCTCACCTGGCTATGCCAGGGTGAGCTTTTCTGATCGATGATTGTCCGTCGTCCGTCAACATTTTGATTCAAATGACATCTCCTCTGAAACCACTAGGCCAATGTTGATAAAACTATGCAGGAATGTTCCTTGCATGAAGCTCTACCAAAATTGTCTGCAAAAAAGATGCAGACAAACCATTGTGTTTTGCTTCACGGCGAATAAAATAAATGATGCCCAACAACAAAGTGAAGGGTTACCATCCACAGGTACTGAAACAACTACGAGTAGTGTTAAAAGTCGGAAAAAGTATTCGAAACGGTTTTATAACAAGTGGTTGCCGCGGGTTGTAAAAATTTTAAACAGTTGCCGCTTGACTATCATGTAATTTTCATACCCCCAAAAATCGAGATTTACCCCTTATTTTTGTGTCCAGGGGGTAAGTATACCCCAGAAAAAAATACTGAGTGGGAACACTGATTAAAGATACAGAGGTAAAGAAATACAATTAAGAAATCCTATAAACTATAAAATATTGTAAAAAGATTTTATTTTACAAATGAAGATCGTATTTTATGATAGTACAGCATTATGGGATGGTTATCATAAATTGATTAATTGACATTAATTTTGATTATTCAGGCGATAACTTCTTGTCATAATCGTTAAATGTCGCTCTGTTTCTCAGAAGGGGTCTTCTTAGTGCTACAACACCTGTTTTATTGATAAAATACAACATTAGAGTGTATGCATCAATAGTTGGCTAACTCTGTATAAGGGGATATTAGAAATGGTCTCTGTTTGTCTGTGCGTCTGAAACAATTTTGTCTAGAGCGCAACTCCAAAAATACTTGAAGGATTTTCTTCAAACTTCATACACTGACAGAGCACATTGGGAGGTAGTGCAGTGTGCAAGAGCAATAACTCTACCTTGCCCATTTTTTAAGTTTATTCCCCTTTATCAGATTTACTTGAAAAATTTTGTCTGGAGCATTACTCCAAAAGTAGTTGAGGGATTTTCTTCAAATTTCATACACTGACAGAGCACACTGGGAGAAAGTGCAGTGTGCAAGAACAATAACTATACCTTGGCTTTTTTTTAGTTAATTCCCTTTTTCAGATTTACTTTTTAAAAAAATCAAGGATTGCCCTAAAATTACTACTCTCACTGAGTAAATTGTAAGAAAGTACAACCTTCAGGTAACATCTTCCCGGCAGGGGGGATTGACCATGTGTAACATGGCTCTTATTTAAATTTTGTACTTCCATTTTCAAACTTCCTCCTCTAAATAGTCTGAAAAAAGTTGTTGTTTTCCTTTTTACTAAAATTGTCTCTGTGTACAATATATGGAATTGCCATAAAACATGGTTGATTATGGTAGTTTCTGCTACTTACACCTGTTCTCTCTTTTTACTTTTACAGATTTTCAATCTGTCGACAACAGAGATGACTGAATTAGCTAGGCATATGGGTCACGAACTTTCAGTTCATAAAAAGTTTTATAGACTGCAAGATGACGTTATAGAACTGGCAAAAGTTAGTCGTTTATTGATCGCAGTGGAAGAAGGTAAAGCTGCCAAGTTTGCAGGTTGTTCATTGGATGACATCAATGTTTCAGGTAAACTGATTTCGTTTTATCTAAATCAGCTTGAAAAGTCAGTTTATTTTACTTTTGTGTTAGCACTTTTGACCTATGGTGAATGTCTTTGTACATTGTGCATTCAGCAGTTAGCTTGTTCAAGAAATTGAGGCTGCATTTTTATCCTCTCAGAAGCAGACAGTAGCAGATTTGATAGTTCACCACTTTCTTGTACATAGCATAACATGAAAACAGTTTGACTTGGATTGAAATATAGAAGTGGGCGTTGACAATGCGAATACAGAGCATAAGAACCATTACCTAGTTAAGTTATTCCTGTTTTTCCTTGTCCAGCCATTTTCTATGTTGTTTATAGCAAATTAAACCAACCAGATTTGTTAAAATAATGTAAACAAACTACTGTAAATTATTCTGCTGTAAACAATTGGTCAGTGGAACAAAACACTTTGTTTATGACAAAATACATGTACATCTAGAGTATGCATATATCTAGAAACATGCAAATAATCGCATGTGTTTAACAGTTTTCCTTTTGTTACCCAGTGCTGCTTTAAACATAAAAACAACAGTAAGGTAATTACTCTCATCTGACTTTGTTACCAACATACTGCATTTCCTTCATATCCACCATGATCAGTATACAATATGTTATTCAGACATTCCTGAGGAGGAGGCTGTTGATGAACCAGATGATGATGATGAAAAAGATGATGAAGATATGCTGTTCAGTTACGATGTTGATGAAACTTGCTGTGATACTCGAAGTGCTGCATTTAACAGTAAATTCAGTTTTAAATTTGAAGTTTAAGTTCATTTTAGAATGAATATGTTTGCACTGGCTTCCCTATTTAAGTTTAGGTTTATTGCAAATTTACCTACATCTTACAAGACAACAGTACATTGATCTTACTTAAGTCCAATCTCTTTTTAGTTTGTTTGCAAGGTATTCTGTTACTACGAACTTCCTCAGTTTATAAAGCAGTCTTTCGGGGGTATTAATCACATTTAGTGATAGCTCTAGTTCTGTTTCTTGTGAGAGATAATATTGTGAGAGATCATAGTGGGGACATTCTGTGAAAATTTTCTGGGGACATCGGTTTCTTGTGAGAGATGATATGGTTGACAGATCATAGTGGGGACAAACTGAGAGAATTCTTCTGGGGACATCAGGCTTTCTCTGTTTCTTGTAAGATATCATAGTGGGGACAAACTAAGAGAATTCTTCTGGGGACATCAGACTTATTCTGTTTCTTGTGAGAGATCATAGTGGGGACATTCTGTGAAAATTTTCTGGGGACATCTGTTTCTTGTGAGATGATATGGTTGACAGATCATAGTGGGGACAAACTGAGAGAATTCTTCTGGGGACATCAGGCTTTCTCTGTTTCTTGTGAGATATTATAGTGGGGACAAACTAAGAGAATTCTTCTGGGGACATCAGACTTATTCTGTTTCTTGTGAGAGATAATATTGTGAGAGATCATAGTGGGGACATTCTGTGAAAATTTTCTGGGGACATCTGTTTCTTGTGAGATGATATGGTTGACAGATCATAGTGGGGACAAACTGAGAGAATTCTTCTGGGGACATCAGGCTTTCTCTGTTTCTTGTGAGATATTATAGTGGGGACAAACTAAGAGAATTCTTCTGGGGACATCAGACTTATTCTGTTTCTTGTGAGAGATCATAGTGGGGACATTCTGTGAAAATTTTCTGGGGACATCTGTTTCTTGTGAGATGATATGGTTGACAGATCATAGTGGGGACAAACTGAGAGAATTCTTCTGGGGACATCAGGCTTTCTCTGTTTCTTGTGAGATATTATAGTGGGGACAAACTAAGAGAATTCTTCTGGGGACATCAGACTTATTCTGTTTCTTGTGAGAGATAATATTGTGAGAGATCATAGTGGGGACATTCTGTGAAAATTTTCTGGGGACATCTGTTTCTTGTGAGAGATAATATGGTTGACAGATCATAGTGGGGACAAACTGAGAGAATTCTTCTGGGGACCGTATACAATGTCTGAATTGCAGTATGCGCCGAAGATGCCAAGCATGTATTAATGTCAGAGGTGGTCACACTCGGTATTAGGTCTGTGACTTTTTGTTTTCACTTTGTACACATTACAATACAGTGAGATCCTTAGTATTGGGTCAATCCAATGTTTTTTTGCTAAATCATTTTATGAAATGTTTGATCTACCACCAAAATGAAATTTATTTCGATTGCTTCTGTTTTGTATACTTTATACCAACATTACTACATGTAAGTGGGTACTTTCTTATGATGGCCAGTACACATCTAAACCCTAAAAGTTTTATATATTTACCCATACAGCTGGACACAACAATGTCTGGATTTCAGATAATCTTGTATACTCATGTTTCATTAAAGGGGAGCACAACCCATCAGTTTAGTACTATAATGTAAGTAATGAACCTGTTTTCATAACTGTATTAGATCCGAGGTGCATTGTATTGGCCCACAACTTGTTAAAGAAAACCGCCATAAACATGACCGAAAAAATAGTTTTACTATAAATAAAACAATTCAATGATGTAATAGGGGAGGTACTTGCAAAAGTAAGGCAGGGCATGCCCTCAGATGAAAAATTACGTGTGTGACTTAAGGGTTTTCCATGGAAATTAGCAGGAAAATCCTACTAAAATTAAAAAGCCTGGTTTTCATAGATCACATGACAATGTGTCATTTACATGATGCTTGGCGATGAGTGTCTTTGAAGCTAGAAATCAAAATGAAATCATATCTGGCTGTATTTCACAGCAATAGAATAGGAAGATGACAGATTGAATGATATTTTAGTAATTAAAAGTAACCATTTATTGAAATACAATGCTTATGAGTAGTAGCTCTAAACAATTGAGAAAAAGATGTTGCCTAGTCATGTCATGTCATTTTGAGTTTTAACATTAGTACCGGTTTCCCATATGACCAACACCCCCAGCAGAGGTTAGTCATTTTAGTTTGCTGGAGATAGTGCAAGATACATACAGGTATCCCAGATCCAGAGACACCCAAAACTTCCAAGTTGGTTCAACTTCACACATTAATTTGGCATCATGAGATGACCTCACAGACAAGTTACATAACTCTAGCTTTTATTTTGTCATGATTATGCCCCTTTTTTAACTTAGAAATTTAGGTTAAAGTTTTGCATGTAAGCAGGTTTCTCAGAAACTACTGGACCAAATGTTTTCAAACTTCACACAGTCATGTCTTTGGCATCATGAGATGACCTCACAGGACAAGTAATATGTGTGAAAACTAAGTTTTAATTGGAAGGGGCTTCAAATGGCCGAGAGCGCTGTGATTAGACAGCTCTTGTTATTTGGCATAAATGTTAACGTCAATTAGACGGAGTGTCACATGCAAACCCCAGGTCCCTATCTCAAAGGTCAAGGTCACACTTACTGGTCAAAGGTAATTTTAGAGGTTGATGGGCCTTGCTTTGAATTGTATGGAGCTATTTTTTTAATGGCTGAAATGTTTGAGTCGTTTTGGTGGTGTGTCAACAAATAATGGGCTCTACTTTGTTGCCCTTTGGGCTGCAACATTCAAGTATTGGTATTGAAAAGGTTCTTTTGATATCCAGCAATCTCGGTCACAAACACCAAAATTAATTTCTAATTATTCTAATACGGTTATCTTGTTAGTTTTGTATTCCTATCAGAGACTGTATACAATATAAGTCCCTATATTTAACACTGAAGTTCAAGTTTGCAGTAAGGTTTTGGACATCATTTGGAATTTCCTTAGAATTATGATTGCATTGCATCAACTTTTGATCCGTTAAAGTGTATGAATATGGAAGGTCTTATATGTCTGCCTTTCCACCTAGATATGAGACATCATGAGGACATGGAGGTTTGTGACAACACTCTTCATGGAGGTGATAACCAGTTCCAGGATGAAGATATGGATAATAATAGACATACAAACAAAGAGAAGTCTACGGGCAACATCAGTGATGGTATGCCACTCATTTTTATATGCCTGTTTTTTTAGTGTGTGTCTGTCCGACCGTCCGTCTGTCATAATGCCTGTGCGGAGCATTGTTACTAGTCCAGGTATTGACTTCAAACTTAGCATATAGGTAGGTGGCAACGAGACGACATACAGAGTGCAAGAACTGGGTCAGTAGGTCAAAGGTCAAGGTCACAAATTGAGCTCAAATATCAAATCTGTCATATTTTGTGTCTGAAGCATAACTTTATAAACATTCAAGCTATTGACTTCAAACATGGCAATGAGACCATGTGCAGAGTGCATGAACCGGGTCTGTAGGTCAAAGGTTAAGATCACAAATTGAGCTCAAAGGTCAAATCTATTCACTATTTTGTGATATCCTAAATTTTTACAATATTTCAGGAAGTACATATGACATCAGTAGCATGGAAGAAAACAGACCAGTTAAAGAGCCAAAAAAGGATAAATGTATGTATAGAGACTGTAGTTTTTGTTCAGTGCAAAAAACAACAACTGCACAGTAATTCTGTACTGTTATTTTGTACACAAAAGGCAAACCCATAGTTATTCTTAAAAGATCATAAGTAACACTGACAATTCAGTTGTAATGCTGTGACAAGGCATCTAGCCTGTAAATCACAACCACTGTACTATCACAATACAGATTTCATACTTGTTTTTTAATGACATCAACAGGCATTCAACAACACTGCAAGAAATTTTGAAAGGAGTTGCTAATAAAACGTTCTGTTTATAATTATGTCCTTGTTTCTTTTTATAGGATCTGATTGGAAGGGACTTCTCCAGTAATTTTCTGAAAATCAATATTGCATTTCTCTTTCTTTTTCCAAAGGTCAAAGGAAGATCTGGACTGTAGAAGAAAAAAATGCCTTGACAGAACTGGTAACCAAATCATATGATGACAGGAAGCCTCCCAGAAAAAGTGAAATTTTGAAATGTCAAATACACTATCCGGTTTTGAAAGGCATTAACTGGTTAAATATCAAATATCAAGTCTGGGCACTTTCCCAGAAAAAATGTGCTGCTAAGAAGAAAGTGATTCAGGAACTGGGATTGAATTGAAATGTGTTTCTTAAGATTTCAGAAAAAGGACAAATTTCATTTTTGCCCCAAGATGGTCTAAAAACTAGTCTCTAAATGGAATAAGTTCTGAGTGTTCTTCTATCAATAACTAATGTTTTATCAAAAACTGCATGCAGTATTTTGCAATTTATTAGGCAGTATTGTTTTATAACTGCATGCAATATTTTGCACTTCGATTTATTGTTGAAGAAATTATCATAAGTAAATAAAAACACAGTATGGGATACCATCACTTTTTAGCTCGACTTTTCTATGAAAAGGGGAGCTATCCTACTAGCCCCGGCGTCGGCGTTGGCGTCACACCTTGGTTAAGTTTTTCGTACCACCCCACTTTATTTCAAAAGTATTAGAGGTATGGCTTTGAAACTTACCATACTTGTTTACCATCATAACCTCCATCTACAGACAAGAGTACATAACTCTGTCAAGGTTTTTGACAGAATTATGGCCCTTTTTTACTTAGAAAGTGTATTGAGCTTGGTTAAGTTTTTCGTACCACCTCACTTTATTTCAAAACTATTGGAGGTATTGCTTTGAAACTAACCATACTTGTTTACCATCACGACCTTCATCAACAGACAAGAGGACATAACTCTGTCAAGGTTTTTGACAGAATTATGCCCCTTTTTGACTTAGAAAATACATTGAATATGGGTAAAATCCACTTATTGCCTTAACCCTTTGAGATATTGCTTTGAAACTTTTAATGCTATTTCACATCATTACCCCCATCTGTACGCAAGAGAAGGTAACTATGTCAGGGATTTGTTTTAAAAATTAAGGCCTTTTATCGACTTAGAATCTTGGTTAAGTTTTTCGTACCAGTCCACTTTTTGACTGAACTGTTAGAGATATTAAATTGAAAGTTGGAATACTTGTTTACCATCATGATTCCCAAACATGGGCAGGAGAAGGTAATTCTGTCAAGGATTTTTTTTGAATTATGGCCCTTTTTGACTTAGAAACTCAGTTAAAATTTTCATTCTTGTCCACTTGTTAACTTAACCATTTGAGATATGTTACTTTGAAAGTTGGAGTACTTATGTACCATCGTAAGACTTATCTGTAAGCAAAAGAAGATAACTCTGTGAAAAATTTTCTTGATTTGTACTTAGAAATTCCTAGTTAAAGTCTTGTGTGCCCTTAACTGTCAAAGTTTTGTTTTATTGGCAAGCACTAAAAAAGTCGAGCATGCTGTCCTACTGACAGCTCTTGTTTAGCTCACCTGGCTACGCCAGGGTGAGCTTTTCTGATCAATGATTGTCCGTCGTCCGTCAACATTTTGATTCAAATGACATCTCCTCTGAAATCTCTAGGCCAATGTTGATAAAACTATGCAGGAATGTTCCTTGCATGAAGCTCTACCAAAATTGTTCAAAGAATGCCATTCCATGCAGAACTCTGGTTGCTGTGGCAACAAATAGGAAAAACTTTAAAAATCTTCTTCTCTGAAACCACAAGGCCTAGAGCTTAGATATTTGGCATGTAGCATTGTCTAGTGGACCTCTACCAAGATTGTTCAAATTATGACCCCCGGGTCAAAATTGACCTAGCGCGGGTGGGCACTTAGTTTTAGCATAGGCATATATAGGAAAAACTTTAAAAATCTTCTTCTCTGAAACCACAAGGCCTAGAGCTTAGATATTTTGCATGTAGCATTGTCTAGTGGACCTCTACCAAGATTTTTCAAATTATGACCCCCGGGTCAAAATTGACCCTGCACCGGGGGTCACTTAGTTTTGCAAAGGAATATATAGGAAAAACTTTAAAAATCTTCTTCTCTGAAACCACAAGGCCTAGAGCTAAGATATTTGGCATGTAGCATTGGCTAGTGGACCTCTACCAATATTGTTCAAATTATGACCCCCGGGTCAAAATTGACCCCACACCGGGGGTCACTTAGTTATACATAGGCTTATATAGTAAAAACTTCAAAAATCTTCTTCTTTGAAACCACAAGGACTAGAGCTTAGATATTTGGCATGTAGCATTGGCTAGTGGACCTCTACCAATATTGTTCAAATTATGACGCCCAGGTCAAAATTGACCCCGCACCGGGGGTCACTTAGTTTTACATAGGCTTATATAGGGAAAACTTTAAAAATCTTTTTCTCTGAAACCACAAGGCCTAGAGCTTAGATATTTGGCATGTAGCATTGGCTAGTAGACCTCTTCAAAGTTTGTTCAAATTATGCCACTGGGGTCAAAATTGACCTAGCCCGGGGGGATCATTTGTTTTACAAAGGCGTATATAGGAAAACTTATTTGGTATATAACATTATCTAGTGATCTTCCACCAGGCAAATGGACTTGTACCAAGGTGAGCGATATAGGGCCATCTTGGCCCTCTTGTCCTTGACTGTGCTCAGTACTAAAAACATACCCATAGATGTAAAAAATATGGCAAAAATGACTATTCTGGTGGCTGTTTTAGTTACTTTGGTTCTGTGCCTCATTACATTATTCGTGATGTTGCTTTTAGTGATACGGTTGATAAGAATTTCCCAGCATTGGTTTTACTTAAATTCTTAAATACCTCAATGCAAATATGTACCAGCTAACAGTGCATTCTTCAACCAGTTTGACGATGATATTAGCTTTTATTTTAAAAAATGGTTTCAGGTGTAAACTAGATACAGTTGTTATTGATGACTCAAAGTGCAGTTCTGTAATTGAAACCACACATTTGTATGAAGCTTTAAATGTTACAATATTTTGTGTTGAAAATGGAATTGACTTTGATTAACATCACAAAACATACAAGTTTAGGTTGGTATCTTTGTGTTATAGAGTTATTGCCCTTTGTTACTTTTCCTTGTCCGGAGCATAACTTGAAAACTACTGGTGGGAATTCAATACAACTTCATACAATGGTCTAACACAATAAGAGGAAGTGTAGTGTACAAGAACTATAACTCTTTCTTGACTCATAAGAGAGTTATTGCCCTTTGATACTTTTCTTTGTCCGCAGCATAACTTGAAAACTACTGGTTGGAATTCAATTTAATTTCATACAATGGTCAAGTACATTGAGAGGAAGTGCAGTGCACAGGAACCATAACTCTATCTTGACTCATTATAGAGTTAATGCCCATTATTACTTTTCCTTGTCACAGACCATAACTTGAAAACTAGTGGTCGGAATGCAATACAACTTCATACAATGAGAGGGAGTGCAGTGTACCATAACTCTATCTTGAGTAATTACAGAGTTATTGCCAAGAACAATATCTCTATTTTTTTTTTTTTTGCAAGGTATTCTGTTGCTACGAACTTCCTCAGTTTATAAAGAAGTCTTTTGGGGGTATTAATCACATTTAGTGATAGCTCTAGTTGACCTTGATAAGCAAATGTTTTTAATTTCATTTTCGCTGATGGTATATATTTTGGATTTAAAGTGATATTCTGTCTAAAGGCATTAGTATTTTGTTTGATTCAAAGGAAATAAATGATTTCACAGTTTAAGCTTATGTTTTTTGTTTCCTTTTGTTTGTTTCACAAATAGGGATCCTGTTCCAACTTGAAAAGTACTAGATATTTTTCATGAAACATGGAAGTGGATAGATGGCAATATGGAGAATATGCACACTGTTGTTTTGTTGCTATGACAACAAATAGTCCAACAAAAGTGGATCCTGCAATAACTTAATAAGTACCAGGTTTTTTTTGCCAACTTAAGAAATGTATAGAAGACAATATGGAGAATATACAGGTTATTTGTTCTCTCCATTTGTCCATTTGCATAAATATGGTGGATTCTGCCATAACTTTCTTCATGATACCTGGAACATAGATAAAAGGAAATATGCAGAACATGCACATCATTTTATTGTTTATCCATATGTCTGTCCATCCATCAGTCACAAAGGTTTATCCTGTAACTTAAAAGTACAGGATATTTTTTTTCTTGAAGCATGGCTTATAGAAGGTGGATTATTTGGAGACTATACAGTCCTTCAATTTAGTTTCAATATATGATTTCTATGGCAGCAAATATGTCGCCAGTATTGGGTTTTCCAGGAAGCAGATTTGAAAGTGACTCGCTAAGCTTCAAGCTTTCTTCACAGTCGAACTAAAATAGATTAGTGTAAACTAAATATGACAAATGCCCCCTTTGACAGGGGACTTTTATGGCTTGGCAATACTAGTCTTGTTCAAATGTATTTAAGTCCTATACCATTGGACTATAACAAATATCCCTGGATTCTGTAACAGTACTAACATATTCTTCGCAAGTTACTGCCAACTTCTCCACTTGTATCAGCATTCACACCCTTCACTTGGATATACTACCGTGTACATATCCACTACATTTACAGCCAGAAATTCTGCCTTGCGAAACCCCACATATTCACCATCATATATCCTATTTTATGCTACCCTTCATACTGATCATATGACTTGCTGAGTATATATTACCCGCCTGTCTGGAGGCTATCTACATTCCTTAAAAAGACCCAATAATGTTTCTAGAAACTATACAAATACTTCCACTAATCATTAATGAGATGTTTTCACAATTTCTGCGGACATGAGAGACTGTCTTTTTAAATAACTCGACAAAATTTCTTTTAATTTTGAGACATGTGCTCTCCTTATGATGTGTTGGACAAGTCTCCACCATGCTTCCTAGAGTCCCCGCAAGGCTTTCTTTTTGCTAAATGGCCCCACTAAAGTTTCTGTACTGTAAAGTGAGAGAAAAATTCTCTCCAGAGTTGTTGAACAGAAGTCCCCATAACGTTTTCTGTATTTGCTTCCTACTTAGTCCCCACAGGGCGTTCTCTTTGCTAAATGACCCCACAAAAGTTTCTGTAAACTGAGAGACACATTCTCTCCTTCAACGTTGTTGGACAGAAGGCCCCATAACGTTTTCTGTAATTCTCCCGATGTCAGTCATTTTTATAATTTCTTAATAGAGAGAGTGGCATTAATGGGGCCTGAAGAACAAGAAAACAATTGATTCTCTTCTGTTGGTAACTTGCTTTACTGTGTCCCCAGAAAGCTGGTTCTTGACTGAACCGTAACTGTGGGACAAAATACCAGAGAGAGAGAGAGAGAGAGAGAGAGAGAGAGAGAGAGAGAGAGCGAGAGAGAGAGAGAGAGAGAGAGAGAGAGAGAGAGAGATAAATATATACAAGTAAAAGATAGCGAAAAAAAAACCCCGCATGTTAACCATAAGCAAGAAAGTCTTGGTCACGTGAGTGGAACATGTGATGTAAACAACATATCTGCGAGTACCCCCACTCGCTTTCGTCTAAGCTGACACTTCAGATTAGGGATACAGTGAAAGCAAATCTTGGATATTTCCGGTATGATTATGCTAAATACATTTCGACAGACTTACATTTTCGGCGAGTGCCACTAGCCAAACTCTCACCGTCTGCTGAAATGCATTTTCAACTCGACTTTCGAAGAAAAGGGGAGCTATCCTACTCGCCTTAGCGTCGGCGTCTGCGTTGGTGTCACACCTTGGTTAAGATTTTCGTACTACCCCACTTTATTTCAAAATTATTAGAGGTATGGCTTTGAAACGTACCATACTTATTTATCATCATTACCTCCATCAACAGACAATAGTACATAACTCTGTCAATGTTTTTGACACAATTATGCCCCTTTTTATGCCCCTGAAGGTGGCATATTAAAATCGCACAGTCCGTATGTCTGTCTGTCCGTCTGTCCGTACATACCCAGTAGACATTATGGGGTTAGGGTTTGAGTACATCTTAGCAGTTCTTAAAGTTCATTCCGTCATTATGGGGTTAAAAATGGTATTGTGGGGTTAAATAATGTCATTGTGAGGTTAAAAAAGATCATAGAAAGATCAAAGAGATAACCTCACAAAGTCCGTCTGGTAAATACCGTCCGTCCGTCCGTCCGTCTGTGCGTGCCCACTTACACATTCGTGTCCGGACTGTAACTTTGTCATGCATTGAAGGATTTTAAAATAACTTGACACAAATGCCAAGCACATCAAGACGACGTGTCGCGTGCAAGACCCACGTCCCTACCTCAAAGGTCAAAGTCACACTTAGAGTTCGAAGGTAATGGAATCTTCTATATAAGCACACATTCGTGTTCGGACTGTAACTTTGTCATGCATTTAAGGATTTTAAAATAACTTGGCACAAATGTCTAGCACATCAAGAACACGTGTCGCGTGCAAGACTCACGTCCCTAGCTCAAAGGTCAAGGTCACATTTAGAGTTTTTAGGTATTGGAATCCTGTATATATGCATACATTTGTGTTCGGACTATAACTTTGTCATGCATTGATTGATTTAAAAATAACCTGGCACAAATATTCAGCTCATCAAGCCGATGTGTCGCGTGCAAGACCCATGTCTCTACCTCAAAGGTCAAGGTCACACTTAGAGTTTTTAGGTAATGGAATCCTGTATATATGCATACATTTGTGTCCGGATTGTAACTTTGTCATGTATTAACTGATTAAAAATAACTTGGCAAAAATGTTCAGCACATCAAGACAATGTGTTGTCTGCAAGAACCATGTCCCTACCAAAAATGTAAATATTTTCAAATATCAAATATTTTAATTATAAGTCATATCAGGATTTTTCTCTCATTTCGTTCGTAATCTTTCATCCAGCGATTATTTCAAAAGAACTATTCAGGTATGCACCCAGTTAATTTCAGTCAATCAGCAATCGATCACATAATAGGTCCACATATTCCCTATACACAATAGCCTGCTTCCGGTTTTCACCCTAACCGTCTTTAAATAATTGATATGAGTGTATTCCGTTGATACAGTGAATATAAATCTACGTACATCTTAATATCTTAAATTAGCATGCAACAGTAATATCCCCTGAAGCAGGGAACATTAAAAATCAGTAAAAATAGTGTGACCGTTGATTATGATCATGGGGCGAATTATAACTCACTCAACCAGAACATGGGCAAATATGCAAGAGTAATGTCCCCTGAAGCAGGAAACATTTAAAATCGGTAAAAGAAATGTGACCGTTGATTATGATCAGGAGACTAATAATTATTCTCGCAATAATACTTAATGCTCATCTGGACCCATTTTCTCAGTCCCAGTCACAATTATAGCTAACTGAACCAGAACATGGGCAAGTATGCAAGAGTTATGTCACCTGAAGCAGGGAACATAAAAAATCGGTAAAAGTATATAATCATAGGACTAATTATAGCTAACTGAACCAGAACATGGGCAAGAATAAATTAAATACTCTACATATTCGCCATTAATAATTCATTTGAGTTCCTTTGATTTTGAAGCTTATCGATAGAGTGTATGATTTTAAGTATAATGTTTTTGAATTTTTCATATTTAAGAAAAACTGATAAAAGTAGCCCTGCCTTTTTCTTGGTCCACGTCTTTAAGTGGCGCATGACACGGCATGTAACAAAATTATCTGCAAAGTATGCGAACTCTACAATGCTAATTACATTAATTCTGGAACAAAATTATATTAATCAGTGTCATACATCACTCCCTATTGACAACTTCGTTAGAGCCACCAAGAACAACGTGGAGGATACCGAAATAACTAAAGTACTGTAACGACATATCTTAGCGTTGTAAACAACAAAGTTTTGTAAGTTACATGTCATATTTTTCAATCTGGAAAGAGGTATGTACACTGTACATAGACAATTCTAAGATTCTGTTATAACAGACACCACCTACACTTTGAAATGCAATGTATAAATAATTCCTACGCGGGGAAAAGGATACACGACGATCGACCGGAAGTCAGAAAAAGAAAGTTATATTTAGATCTGCAGACAACCCTTCGTGAAAATGTATGCAAAATGCGTTACCTTTTCCTTTATCAAGCAGTAGAGGAGAGATTCAAAAAGAATAATATCCGCAGGACCATAAACGCCCATTGGTTGTTCAGCACATTAATTTCTCTAAATTTGCTAACTGTTTTCTTGCAGTAATCTGAATTCAATATAGATTGCTTCATTTTAAATATTAATACCGGTTGTGCGTGTTCCTTGTATAATACCTTGTAAGGATATAATTACTTTCTCTCGGGAACGTCTTTTGACGCGCGGGAATCAATTGAAACTATATTCGTTTTCTTACCTGTTAATCGGTTATAAAGAATGAATAATTGAAAAATGTTGTAACGCTTGACTGACGCATATTTCCTATATATTTGCTTACGTTCCTGCTATATTATTCTATTGATTCAATTAAGCCTGCTGCTCTGACGAGTGTCACAGCGTGCTAATTTCACGACTCGCGATTGGATGAAACCGGGACGCCAACACCAGGAATAGGCAATGGCAATATTTGACTATAGAGGCGAACAATAAAGTAATCAGTAAGGCAAGAAAGTACAAGAAAGTAATGTAAAACAATTTACTTTGGTAATTATATATGATTGAAATGGTTCAGTCAGCGAATAAAACAATTATCGTTTACGAGGATCTGAAATAAAATTTACATAAAAATGAGAATGAAATTCCGGATTTTTATTGTGTTAACTTTCTATACAAAATAAAATGGACAATTTCAACTGGAATAATTAATCCTTATTAAAGTTGCATGGAAACGTGCTAATTGATACAACATATATTTTTAAGTAAATATACTTTAATTTTACATCGAAAATGGGTGCAAAACAAACTAAAGAGGCATCGCAATTGGATAAAAAGTCCGTGTCAAAACTGCAATCCTTAATTAAAGGCGAGCTTTCTGAGGACGAAATCCAAAGTTGCTACAAGACTTACCAGGAAAGCCGGCGCTCAAACAAGGAACTGACAAAGGACGAGTTTAAGAAAGTTTACAGCGGACTATTTCAGCGTGATGCCACAGAATTCGCTGAACACGTGTTTCGGACATTTGACATTAACAATGATGGACATGTTGATTTTCAGGAATTTTTGCTTGGACTGTGCCTATCTGGAAGTAAAGACGCAGAAACCAAGATCACGTGGGCATTCAAGGTGTACGATATCGATGGTGATGGTACAATCTCGTGGTCCGAGATGAGAAATATCATACAGGTACTCGGCCTCATTTTCTCTCTTATCTTTCACCTATTCATAAATGATAAATCAAAACGTTTTTTATACATGTATAATGCAAGTAAAGATAAATATCATTTTCTTAGGTTCAAGAATATTAAACATGGCTTCTCAGTTTGATGTTTGTATATTCCTTTATTTTGTATATCACTTCCTTTCATATGATAAAAGCGATATCCCACTATAAATTTATAGTGTTGGGGGACGTTTCTCGAATGACCCAAGCCTGTTTGTCTGCACGTATTAAGCTGTGAATACTTCATGCTTACCTGTGTGTTTTTTTTTGTATATGACTCGGTCTGTAGTGATTTTCTTTTAAATTTATCTTCTATTTTTTAAACAATTTATCGATTGGGATGTCAAAACCAGTGCTCTGTCAACCGTATTTGCGAAGTTATGCCCCTTTTTAGTTCTAAGATTTTGTCACAAAAACTTAACAAAGCTATTACTTTGCCAATTCTCAATATTTCTTCATCAAACTTTTAAATGACAACGGAGTTGTGATGAAGCAAACATCTTCGAGTCAACGTCACATTTGACAAAGTTATGCTCCTTTTTAAATTTGATTTTGTCATGATAACTTGGTTATAAGTTGGTTATAATTTTGCCATTTCTTATTTTTAATCACCAAGCTTTTAAACTATATTGCATATGACAACTAATCATGATGTACACCCTGTACCTCTGCCCCCTACCTCTACCCGAACCCCGTCCCCCAAATTCATTTCCACCATTTTTGTTATAAGTTTCACCTTAAATCTTACACAAGTACTCAATATACCTTTTCTTAAACCCTAAAAAACAACATAATACTGACAAGCCTTCGAATATTGGAGCCTGCTGTCATGAGACAGCTCCTTTTGATGAAACACGTCGCCTATTTTCAATGTGCATATTTTAATTATAGATTAAGTAAACATAATTCACCAGTCTGAATACCCTGTTCATAATGTCGGTGTAAACTTTTTCTGCTACAGAAAATGTCATTCGTAGTTTAGTAAAATGTAAAATGCCGTAATGAATGATCTCATATACAGCGTGATGACACGAAGGTATTACAAATGCAGCATACACCTTTTGATCTGCAATGGTTCAGTAATTGTAATATATAACAATATTTAACTTTTACAAAGTAAGCAAATAATTAAATTTACTGATTTTAAGTACTCAGACACCAATAGCTTGGACCGGTTTGCAGCCGGTTCTATGATATTAATTTCAAGTTGGTTCTAATGTCAACAAAGGCGCATATTCAAGTTGTATTGGACACTACATTTATTATGTACCCATCAGGAAAGAGCCGTTTTTTATGTTGACAAGGCGTGCTGATACATCTTCGTTTTTTTGGGGCCATATCTCAACCCTCGGGTGGGATTTCCTTATTCGCAACTCATGAACCTAGTAGATTCACTTTTGGCAGTTACTATAAAACCTATTCCTACACAGAAGAAATTGTTATACTCCACGGATAACATCATTTATATTTTACACTATTGAATAAATATTTAATTAAATTTTAGATATTTGATATACCTTGTTATTTCGTTGTAGAAATCAATGTGTATACGCAGTAATATCAATGTGTATATACAGTAATATTTGTTTACCTTTTTTCAATGATTTTCGCACTTCCTATGTGTCACAGACATTTTACTGCAATACATCAATATAGTTTGACCATACTGTAAGAGTAGAAAGTATAAAATGACCCCGATAAACTAGCAGGTAAATATGGGGAGTGTCTCGCCTGCTCCTATTTAGAATAAAAGACTGTACTTCTATTTATGGAACACTATCACTTTGTCATGTATTACTAGTACATTTGTAATCTGGTACGAATCGCGAAGTTGGCTATGTTTGATGGCATTCATATGCATTCTCATTAAACCTTCGACAGACTGCAGTACATACTTGGTTTACAAAGTCATCATTCAAATGCGTTTTTGATGGTTCACGGCCTTTTGACAATTGAACAGGGCGATGCACTATTCAAAACTTAGTATGATTTTAGAATGAGTAATTCAATGTTGTACCGAATAAACAGACTTTCGTCATCGTTTATTTTCTACCTTAACTGGTCACACTCTTGAACTTAAGATTCAGACAGAAAATTCAAAATTACCTAGTACATTTGATCTCGGAAAAAAGGCTACTGTTCGCGTTTTCGAGGAAATGTGTGTATTCCTTAGGCCGATTATCATTATTTGTCACGGTGCCTTATGTCATAGACTCCTGTCTGACTCTTGTTCGGTGTTTATTTATTTACACATTTTACGCCATTTCAATAAAACTAAATTATTTTCTGTATTGAGCTTGACATTTGTCTTTATATGATGTCCTTCTCCGAACATACATGTAGGTTAAAGTGATATAAAAGAGTTTGGAGTAAATTTTAACTCCAGGTCTAAGAGAGGAGGCCGACAACAGCTCTTTTATTTATACTTTGCATTTTATAAAATAAAACACAACATTAACTTTTATAGCATCAACAATATCGCCGTTAAAATTTTGGAAGTAACATGGGTACAATGTAATAAAATGAAAAGAAAAAAACGTTCACAAAATGTCTCAATAGTTTGCAAACTTGTACCGCTTTCTTCCAGTATCATTAATTGCTTTAGCATCTCAAACTTATTTCATTGCATTCATTGTAAACTACGCTCTACATGTTGCTTAAAGCAAACGATCTTCACAATGATGACGCTTCATATAAACTGAAAGAAAGAATACAGGCTTAAGAATGCCGTTTTTGCTGGTTTCTGAAGCATGAACGCGTAATTGAAAAATTACACTCCCCCTAGCTTGGGCATTATGAGTTCTTCTGTTCTGCAGCTAAAGAAAACTTCCTGGGAAAATACGTACAACGGAAATAAAATTGTTTTTACGTGTTTGCTATAATCTATAGAAGAACATTTGTCAGTTTCAGTACATCAGGAACATAATTCGTTTCTCAAGGACTATTTTAAAAAGGTTTTTAAATTCCACACATGAAGTCTGGTGAACTCTCGGTACAGTTTCTGCGCTTTGTTCATCAGACAATTTATGTTTTAATCCAGAAGTGTTCGTGCAATTTGTAAATGTACTATTGAACATTCTCACCTTTTATTCTTTAGATATTTGCATTAGTATATACACTTGTTTGAAGAAGTTGATGTAGCAACGACTAAATATCTGTTCTGTATCGTGTTGTTTTGATTGAAACATTGTCTTATTGATCCTGTTAATTGGAGTTAGTTGGTTTAGTTTGGTCTTGCTGTCATTCTACATATTTCTTATCATTATATGTAGAAGGTGCACGTGTAAATCAGTTTCTATCGAAAGTTTGTTTTTGTGTTTTAATCTGGAGTCATATAATTATAAACCTCTTTGTCAATGTGTACGTTCCTTAACCCTTTGTCAACCCTTTGTTTGAAACTTTTTGACAAAGGGTTAAGGTGATTTTATTTACACATACATCAACCAAATAAAATGCCAACAATCAACAAACATAAGATTGATAACTTCAAAGGGCAAAATGGAACGAACAAATTGACAAAGAAGTTTATATATGACTTCTGATTAAAACATAAAAAATAATTCACCTGCAAACAGGTAAACGAAACAAAACGATACTGACAAAACACTACATAGATAAATGTAAGGAACGAGACAAAGCTGTCGAGAGTGCAAGTGCACTAAGATATCTGCTATGATGAAAATTAACAGAAAGTAAACCAACTCGACAAAACTGAAGAGAGTGCAAATGCACTTAGACGTCTGCTAAGATGAATACGTACAAACGATGACTTAGAATAGCTTAAACTACAAATGTACATCTGCTACCCTTAAGGCTGTAAATGCGTCAAATGAAAATTGATCAATACAGACACCAAGTAGAAGTAGTAAAACAACATATTTAGAAAAATGCTTGGAGGATATAGGTGCTAACAGTTTTGACCTCTGAAAGTCTAGCCGTCAAATTTGAATACTAGTAAGTAACATTGCCTAAAATCGTTTTGTTATTTATGGTCTACACCATCCATATGAAGTGAGAACTTAACTGTATACTATACAATGGAAAGCTATTTTTGTCCGTCACATATGCACCTCAATAATTAAGGAGTTTCATTGTCAGTGTTTGGAGTTACCGTCGTGAAATGCCCTTCTACATGTGTCTTTTTATATTTTATGAGCACAATTTACATTAAATAGCCATACAAATTGTTTGCTTTTCAAAAGTCACTGGTTCATAGTTAATAATTTATTGAAGAAACATGCATCATTCTAAAATATTTGGACAATGTTCAATAATTTCGAAACTGGAGAAGATTATGAAATATTAATCTAGTGGCTTTATAAATCCATGGAATTTTACACATCGGGTTGAACTTTATGTCCGGAAATAACTAGCGCACAATCAGTTCTCGTTCCAGGATATGAATTTTCATTTTAAGGTTGATCAAACGGCCCGATATAGTTCATGTTTACACGCTAACTCAAATTACAAATGATTTAATGCCCAGGGTGTTCCGCGTACATAGCTGCAGTAACCAGGATTCGAAAACCAGTACATAAGGCAAACTTTTTCTCTAATATACTTAAGTTTATTTCAAACGCTCAAAATGTCGGGTAAAAAGATATTGCACATTTGCAGTTGTTATGAAATAAATTTTAGCAGCGAAAGATTGGAAAGTCAAACAAGGACCGTTCAGTTCGGTTAGTGTTACCGCCTAAAACACTTTATTTCATTTCTTTGGGATGAATAAGTGCCTTAGCATTGGAATCGAAAGTCCTTGCTTGGGCATATTTTCCGTCTATCAAACACATTCATCATAGCTCTAGGGAAATTTGATAAAAAAGTAACAAAAATGAATTCTTAACAGGCATTTTTTATTTTAAATATGAGCAGTTATATAAGCTTTTTAAAACAATGTTCAAGCATATTTTGATGTTTTCTCTGAGATTTAATGTCCTAAACTTTAACAAGTGTCTGTAAACATCATTTCGTCACCGTAGTTCAAAAACTCAATAAGCGCAAATGTTTTCAATTGCACTTACTGATGTTTTGCACTAGGGTAACGACCTATAGAATTTGGATTTGTTTTTGGATGAAATCGTATATTCAGCTTACACGGTAGGAGGTCCTTAACCTTTTGACTTAGAACCGACATATCAATTCTATTCCCAATGTAATTCGTAGGTTATGACACTTCTCAGTAATGGAGTATTTGTATTATTAATAATAACTTCAGGATAATCGGCCCATCTGGGATAATGAACACCGTCACTTATACAATACCACTGCCAAAGAAAGTCCCAAAGGCGAAAGGCAAAAAGCACAAAAGATGTATTCAGGTGGAACTGTTTACTTGCGTATTTCCCTCTTACCCATGTTTTCTCAAACTCAGTTTTGTCTTAAAGTTTTCTCTTTTGTAAAATATGGGTATGAATTCCGTTACAACTATAATGTTTAGTCCGACAGGAGCTACAATAATATCTTTACAGTACTAAATGCAAGCATCGATATACAGTGTACCTACTGAGCCGTCGTACGGTCATAGTTTCCATAGTAAGCATTCTAAAGAGGATACCATTAAAAACCACAGTAACGAAAAGAAGAAATTAATAAAACTGAAATTCAAAGACTAAACATAATAGCAGGACATAGAAACCTTGGTTGCAATAAGAATACACGCAAATGGGTATTAAGTGCTAGCTTTTTTGTGCAAAGTTTCACCATACTAATTCTGCAGTTGTTTGATCTTCGATAAAAAGAATTGATTTAATTTAGTTGTTCTGTCTTGCAAATACTTTCTTCTAGGGTACTGGGTCTTGTTGTCCTGATGCAACCCCCTCCTCCTTTTCGTTGGGAACATTTCTTTGGCAGTGGTAAATATATAAAAGTGACGGTGTTCATTGCAATATGCCAGATGGGATACTTCTTGATTATCACAAAAGCATCCTAAAGTTATTATTAATAATGCAAATACTCCATTACAGACAAGTGTCATAACCTACGAATTACATTGGGAATAAAATTGATATGTCGGTTCTAAGTCAAAAGGTTAAGGACCTCCTATCGTGTATATTTCATCCAAAAAGAAATCCTCTCGTCCTTTAGGGCTAGAGGAATTGTCACCTGTCAAAAAAAAGACATAAAATTAGACAAAAACTGTTAAATGTACATCAATATGAAATATTCCAGAAAAAAGATAAGTCAATATATATTGTCAGTTCATCTTTACTACATGTCTTTGAGTATATTACAAATGCAATATATAACATTTGATCGGCAATTATTCAGTTAAGTGAAATGTAGCAATATTTTACTCTAATGGAACAAAATCAAATAACCAAATAGATAGATTGTATGATCTTATATAGATTTCAGGGAAGCTGTTATAGGTCGACAGTCGGTACTTTTGTATAGATTTCTAGTAAGTCATTGTGTCAATAAAGACTGTACTTGATAAAAGCTTAACATAATATTCGATAACTTAATATCTCGAAATTAAAACTATTATCGCACATGTGAAATTGCCGCAAGTTGACTTCATTGATAAAAACTACATTATTTTGTTTAGTTTAAGGAAGAAATGTTACTTCACTACTGGGAAACATTACATTTATTTGTAGTTCACATTTCGTTATTGTCTGTCTACCGTTTCTTCAACATCCATATGAAGTGAGAACATAACCATACGTTACACTATTAAAATGATTTTGTCTGTCAGACATGCATCTCGATGTATAAAAGATTTCACCATGTTTGGTGTTACCATCGAGAAATGCATCGCTTTATGATCCAGGCTCGCCATTCTTATGGTTTTTTTTCTGTTCTTCAAAATGTGCCCTTGTATTGTTTTTGAGCAACTTTTGCATTAAACATGTATCCATTTAAAAGATGTTCGACATCCGTTAAACACATGGGCTCTTTTCATGGCTTATAATCTATTTAAGAAACATTAATTAATTATCAAGATGTGGAGAATGTTCAATAATGTTTCGACAGCGGAGAAGATTATGAAATATTAATCCAGTGCAGGCTTTATAAATACATCGATTTTCACACATCGGGTTGAACTAACAGTCCGGAAATAACTAGCGCACAATCGGTTCTCGTTCCAGGGTATTAATTTACAAATTCTTGCAGATAGGAATTTTCATTTTAATGGGAATTAAAACGGTCCGGTACAATACATTTTTACAAGCTAGCTCAAACAATAAATAATTGATGTTCCCACTACGTTCCGCGTACATAACTTCAGAACCTAATTTAGGAATCGTTATTCTAAAAACAATATAGACAACAAGATAAAAAGCTTGTTCTCTAAAATAAGTTTATAAAAAAACAGCTTAAATGTAAAAGAACGTAATTGTTACAAATTTAATTTTTGCAGCGAAAGGTTGGAAGACGTTGAGACGTTAGGCTAGTTACTTCTGTTCATTCCCAAAGAACGTCTGTACTTTCATTGATATATAAAAGTGGGCGTAAATGTACAGAACATGCTGTTTAAACATATGGTATATATTATAAGGTGGTCATCAATAAACGATTCCTATTACCCTATCTTAGTTCAAGGTTTGCTAACTTTATGAGATTTAAGACGCACGCGAGAAAGGCACCTGCTTGACTGCCAAAGACGTCGGCTTTCATAAAATTCTTAGTATGAAGACCGAATTAGGAACGTAAGTCCACACTGGGTCTTACATTTACCCCCAGATGAACAGAAATGTACAAAGAATATGTAGCGAAGCGTTGATTTAAGACATTTTCAAAATGTTGAAGGAATACACTTCAAATTCTATCAAAGATGAAATGCAAGATTTTTTTCTATAAGCCCAAACACAAAGTCAAACTTATAACAGGGACCGTTCAGTTTCAAACGCTCAGGTCAGTTGTTCCTCCTTATGTATATCCAAAAGTGAGAGCACATCTCTATGTAACTGAAGCAAGAGAAATTGCCAGAGATAAATAGTACCAAGCCACGTATTGAACCTAAATCAATAAGATTCAATACATCTTGCATTGTCTTTTAATTCTTTTCTGCAGCTCCTTTCTTTCGAAGTGCTATTTAAAGGCGTTCAAATAAACTTGAGGGGATGATCTTACCGTACGTAGACGAGATAACTAAGACATGAGTGGGAGCCGCGCAAACTATTTAAGCTCATATCTTTCGCGAGGTACCACTCCTTAAGTCTTGAAATCAAATGTCCTTGCTTGTAAATGCGTCTAAAAAGAACTTCGAAAAGAAGCGAAGTATAACAACCTTCAGAGTTGAAACTTTTCGAAGTTCTTTTTTTCACAGAGGATAAAGAAATCTCCATTTGTTTCTCTTGCTTTATAGCTTGCTGTCGTATTAAGACAATTACTGAATCTTTAAAGAAGAAATCTTTAAAATAAAAGGTGATGAATGCAACTTCACACTTATTTGATCAGGGGGGGGCTGCCATAATTTTCATTCCAAATCGAGTGCAGACTTTAGTGAGTTATCTCCCATTAAGTTCTCTCTGATACTTCGGTCCTTTCATTTGGAATACTCCACTTTCATCGCTATTTTTGTTTTATATTATAGAAATCGAGTTAAAATAGTTGCAACCATGATAATCAACTGAAAAAATACACCTCCCTGCGTAATTTTATTCGATAAACACCATGTATTTAATTTTATCTGTCCGGACAATCAAATTAACAACGAAGTTAGACATTTCCCTGTTAGAACTGGATCATCTCTTTGAAAATTAACGACAGAGTCTAAGTGGATTCCATTTGATAATCTATATTAGATCTACCTTTGATTTAATCTGGCAGGGAGATATTTTAGATAACGATCAAATGTCTCCATTAAAGGCAATTCACACCGCGCGGTTATCAGATTGCAACTTGCCCTTTAACAAATTGAATTCCCAAGTCCTGGTAACTCACAAGTCATTAGTCAAAGTCATAAGTTGCAAGTAAATCACAATTGCAAGTCAAAACTGACAAATCATAACTCAAAAGGCCCTCCAGGTCCTTATAATCTCTCCAAGTCATTAGTCACAAGTCATAAGTTGCAAGTCAAAACTCACAAATCATAACTCAAAACGGCCCTCCAGGTTCCTCATAGTAATCTATCTGAGGAAATTATGGAACAAATCGTATATTCTGCTGACATGAGTGGAGGTCCTTAGCCTTTTGACTTAGAACCGGCATACAAATTTTATTCACCATGTAATTTGTGGGGGATGACAATTGTTAGTAATGGAGTATTTGTATTAACTACTTCAGACTGATTTGGTGTTAATCAAGAAAGTATCCCATCTGGGATATTACAACGAACACAGGTTCATGCCGTTTATCACTTAAAAATATTTATCACTGCCAAATAAATGTTCCCAACGATAATATCTCCAAAGATGTAGTCACTTTCTCTCACCAGTGTGAACTTGATTTATTGCAATTGTTTACAGTTATTGCCTTACTCTCTTATTCATCTATTACATCAATTAAATACAGTGTCTCAGCGACTTTATGATCCTTTTGCAATGTTAGAATGAAAAAAGTTAAAAAGTGGCATATTTCTTTTTAATAAAGAAAACAACAAAAGGTCTACTCCGAATATTATGTTAATGGTATAATGATCTTTTTTTCTACTTGACAAAACCCTTTTTGCTGAACTTACACTGCATATTACTTTTCTGTGATGAAAGGGCGTATTTTTGTGGAGCTAAGTGGTATTCAAACAAAAATAACATACCAAACATAACATAACAAACAACATAACAAACAAATAAAAACATAACATAACATAACATAACAAACATAACATAACATATGTAGTATTCAAATATATCTGTTACTTGAAAACATCTTTTATATGTAAGAACCTCTGAAATTTCTTCAGTACAATAATTATGCGACGTGAAATGTCAATGCAGATTTGTCTTAAACTTTTCTCTTTTGTAAAATGTGGGTACAGCTATCATGTTAAGGCTCTCAGGAACTACAGCAAATTTTTTCCAGTTTGAATGCATGTAACTTCCATACCTTTCAGTAAGTATTAAATTTGTCTAAATTGTGCAAAATTTAGCTACATACAATGAGCTGAGTATGCTTCGGTTTTAACTTTACATGAGTGTTATAAAAAAGCTTTTAGATTTCTACTTTATTCTGTATATATCGATTATGTAATGTTCATATTTTGTAAAAGAACTGAGTTATTAAAAAAAAGTTAAGCTAACTTTACGTCATGTTACTGGTATATTTCATGATAGCAATTAAAACCCACAGTAACTTGTACAGAATTTATTTATTGAAAAAAGGAAATAATCAAATTACTATCCATAAAAGCAGGGACACGGAAACCTTATTTGCAACAGGAATGCACGCAAATAAGTGGGAATTAAGTGCTTGAATCTGTTGTACACGATTTCATTGTTGCAATTCTACAATTGTTTGATCTTCGGTAAATAATTGATTTCATTTAATTGTTTAGTCCTTCAAATACTTTCTTTTAGGGTATTGACGTGCAAATTCAGCTTTTATCTAATAGGGTTGGTGATATTGTCACCGTCCAAGTCATTATTAGAAGCAACCATAGAAATGGACATCAATGTGAACTGTTCTAGAAAAAAAGATAAGTCAATATAGAGTGTCAGTTCATATTGATTGCATAAGTGTATTACAAATACGGCACATACCGTTAAATCTGCAATTATTCAGTTAAGTGAAATGCAACAATATCTAACTTTTGCAAAGTGGCAACTTTTCCAACGAAATCAGATTACTAAATCCAGTATACAATTTACATACATGACGGAGTCTGGGGTAGATAAACAACCGGTTCGTTTATATAGATTTCTAGTCTGTCCTTGTGTCAACAAAGATAGAATATTTAATTGTGGTGGAATCTTACAATAAGGACTCAGCCATTATATTGTGCTGACAGAACATGCATGTAATCCGGCAATTAAACATGTCGATTCTATAATCATCCGGATTCTGACAATGTGAAATTGCTTAAATTCATTGATAAACCCCGTCATTATCTGAAAGTATGTTTATTTCATCCTAGAAAGCAATGTTGACTACTGGTTTACATAAAAGTTGCATTTATTTGTCGTTCCTAAGCGTGATATTCATTTTCATGCTGTTCACTTTTTTACCATAAGCTTTAAGGCGCAAACAGACTCTGGTATATAGAAACACACGGAATGTGCTCTAAATTAATCAAATAGAATATGACCAGATAGTGCTTCTGTAAAGCAATCGAATGTTTAGCTTGGTACGAATAGGTGAATGGACTATATCTAATGACATTCATTCTCATAAAAATGCTGCAAACTATTCTGAGACACGCTGTATGTGTCAAGATCAGTAGACTATAGACACGTCAACGATAGAAAGTAGTAATTACAGAACAAAATGACTTTTTAACAATTTTAGTTGTCTAAATTAAATAAGTAACATTGCCTAACACCATTCAGTTACATTTTCCAACACCATCCACGATAAGGGAGACGTAAACCATATGTTACACTTCTGTTTCTGTCCATCACGTATGTACACCGACAAATTGTTGCGCGATTCCATATGTTTTCGGCCCGCGCACGTGTTCCCTTGTCTTTTTATGAGCACATTTATATTATTGCATTAAAAGTTGTTTGACATCCCAGAAAACTGGAGCTTTTTCCTGAAATGTTATGTTTTAAAAAAACATTCATTAAATTTTGAACATGCGGAGAATATTCAATAATGCTTTTAAAGCGGAGAAGATTATGAAATAGGTTCATCTCTGTTTTTGCTTTGTTTGTAGCTTCATTACCTAATTTGGGACCTTTGACAAAAGACCATTCAATAAAGCTTGTTAATTTTAAGTAGGTTGAACGTATCAAAATTCAATATATGAAAGCGTAATTGTCGAGACATCCGTTTTCCAACTAAAACATTCTTATGTAATACGGTCCATACCCTACATACAGTTCATTACATCAATAGTATGGAGACCGTCATGAAGATTTTCATTTAGTCCTGCAGTCACAGTTTGTTTGTCCTTAAATATCGAAGATGACCATTCTCAACTCAAGTGGACGATCTTCTAAATACCATGTGGGTGCGTAGATGGTTAGCCAATCCAAACCGGGCACGGAACGCGACTTCATTTTGATCAGTGTCAGACACTATAATGGAGACTTTGACAGAGTCTTTGTAGGGTATCAGCTGTCCACTTTGACAGTGAATTCATGTCTCTTTGGAATACGAGCGTCCGTCTTTCTCTTTACATGACCTGCCCAGCAGAGTTCAGGTTGACAAGAGATGTGTGTATCTTCATCATGTAAGCACGTTCAAGAACTTCAGTGTCTGGAACTCGGTCCTGACACCTTATCCCCAGGAGTTTGCGCAGACACATAACATAAAAGTGGTAGAGTCTTTTGTCATGCCTCTCGTAAACTGTCCATGTTTCGCTTGCATAAAACGATGTCAGCACAACAGCACTACATACGCTAAGATTGGTATTTGAGCTAATTCCTCTGCGTTTACACACTGTATGTTGCATTTGTCCGAAGAGGCACTTGCCTTTGCGATGCGGACATTACATCGCCGTAAATGTAGACTTTCCTGGAAAGTGTCCTACCTAGATATGTAGTTATCAACAGCAGACAGTGCTTGCTCTTAGTATGGACATTTATCTCAAAGTATGATGAACCAGAAGCTAGTTGGAGCATGGTTTCTGCTTTCTTCGTGCCGATAGTGAAACCAAAGTTTTGGCAGGCACTTGAAACTTTATCTAGGCTGCATTGCATATCCAGCTCAGATGTTGCGGTGAAGGAAACAATCGTCAGTTCACACTGGTCATATATTCTGGTGAAACGGATCATTATCTTGGCCTTCACTGTAGACTGAACAGGAAAATGCACGTTAAAAGGAGTAAAGTATTTACGTAAACATATAAAATATATCAAAGGAGAACACTTCGAGCCATGCGACATTGATAAAATAATGTAACATAGGTTTTATTAGTCTAGACACAAAGTCATTCTCTCAATACGGCCCGTTTAAAGTTAAAGGACATTGGCTGATATTACCAAACGAACAGTGGCTCTCAACAAGATTTGCTTTGCTATGTTCTTTCGAAGTTTTAAGAAGCATTCGCACAAGGCCTAAAACATTTTCGCTTTATTCCAGTAAATATTTACGCAACATTTATAAAGTTGCTAAAATGAACATAAATTGGAATATTCACGTGAAAGACATATTCTCCTAATTCATTCATCTTTCCTTGAGAAGTGCAAAATCATTTCATATCACTTATCAAATATAACTCCTTTATTGTGTTTAATTCATCTAATGAGCCTCCATGATATATTTGTATTTCCAGGGAAATACCTTGTTAATACTTTTTTTTTTATCTTTTCAGAAAATTCCATTCATTGATATTTATGAGACTAAATTCTGTATTTAAAATAATTGTGGAGTCCTGATAAGATGACATTTGTCTATCGAATTTGAAAGAAATGATTCATTTAAATCTAAATACATGTACATGTAAACAAAGAATTTTCAAGAAATCAAAAATGTTTTAAATGGGGCAAATAATGAACAATTATGGCATGTTTTAGAAAGCGTCACTGAAACACTTTCATAGTTGGACCCGCATCTAAAGTTAGCTTTCAGTTGATATAGTATCATGGCCAATTACTCTTTCGGGAAGATAATTGATTCAACGTAATTTCCACTTGCAGTAGAGCACTGGGCACGTTTTAGAAATATATTGGATAATTCAAAAAGTCACAAACCTACCTCTTCTTCCATAAAGTCTCAGTAATGAAATAAAGGACCGTATAATCGTTAATTGTTAGGTCATATATAGATACCTTACTACTTTATACCGAGACATTTCATGCTTTTATGACCGATAAGTTCTAACCTGTGAGAACACTAATCGTAGGGATATGTCTAAAAAAGTCCTTAATTTTCAAGATTTCAAAAAAAGGTTGATAAAATTTGTAATGAATTTTATGAAAGTTTATTAAATTAACAACTATTTCTATATTGAAAATGTATTTAAAACTTTTTATGAGCATATCCTTTTATGATCACATCCCAGTTATATTCGGAGTCATACCATTCTATAACCTTAGACATTCTTTATGCATTATTCCTTGGTGTAAATTTTTCACTGAAAATGTAATTTATCAAAAATTAATTCTAGTATACTATTCTCTTAAAACCATAACATTTCTTTAAACCGAAATCTTGCTCAACCAATAATTTAAAAGCAGTTTTCTGGACGAAACGATTTGCGTCTCCCGCAGATAGTACTAAGTAATTTATATGACCTCGGAGCAGACAATAACCATAAGCAGTATTATAACTAGTGCAAATTAGATCTAAATAATTCATCAGTCACTCAGGGCAAAACGGATGAACATCTGAGTTCAAAAACACCAACGCATTATCACGTTCTTTGTGAAGGGCAATGTCAAACAAGTGTAAGTAGCATGTAAGAATTAAGTATTACTTTTTTGTGCTTGTCTTCTTTTTTCTTTGATGACACTGTTAACAAAATGACACCAGCCGTTACTGCCATCCGATTTTGAAAATTATGAGAAAGGCATTTTCCCTTTACTACCATTTGTAGATTAGAAATCGCAAGTACACATTTTTATAAACATTAATTGAGAAGATCGGTCGATTTGAAAAAAAAATGAAAGTGAAAAAAATATCTCTCTAAGACCACATAAATACATTTAGAGAAAAAGTGTCGTTGATAATTTTTTTTCAGCTCATTTTATGCATTTTTTATTACATCCAAAATAAATTCCTTATATATCGACACAAGATGTTATATGAAAAAATAAGAGCTCGACGGAGATATTCGGAGTTTACAAAGCAAAAAGTGTGATCTTCAAAGAAGCCGTCAGTGAAACCGAACAGTTGATACGACATGCACAGAATAAAAAAGACTCTTTGCTTAATTATTTTCGAGACATTTGAATGCCCTAACGTATTTAAATTGCTTCGTTTATTTAGATAACAGGTGTCTGTTCTCTCTTGTCTTCAGTATGTCCAATACTTTACCATTTACAAAGCTCTAGCGAACTTTGATTAAGAAATAACAATACGTATGTTGTTTAAATTATCCAGAGGGAATTAATAGTATGAACTTTTTAGAATTTTGACTAAGTTCTACAGAAAAATCATGTCATTTATGGTTAAGTACTTACACGAACTTAAACTTTTCTTAAGCCAGTAACCTTTTGCGCGGGTTATTTCCAATATGTTTAGACGTTTTTTTTTTGTTTTTTTTTTACTTTCAATGTAACAGAATGAATTGCCCGTTGCCTTTTTAACATATATTATTATCGGACGACCGAGTGCTAAATCAATGATATTTACTTACTTTCACTGCAAGTGACTATTTATTTGAACCATGTTAGGTTGTGCGAAATATGGGCACTTATAATAGCATCATGGGTGATGTTTGCATTTTACATGTTGCACCTCAGTGCTATCATTAAAACTAACTTAACATTTTAATCTATTTATGAAGAAGAAGACAGGAATGAAATTTCAACTAAAAGATTAAAATGTAATAGATGGAAAGCGGAAATCTCGGTTACAACCGGGATACACGCGAATAGATGGGTCTTAAGTGCATGCGTTCTTTGTGCACATTACTTCTGAATCAGCAGATGTTGGGATCTTCGTTAAATAATTCTATTGTTTTAATTGTTCTGTCCTTTAGAGGCTTGTTTTATTGCCATCCCGACTTTTTTATCCAAACGGTTTAGTGGAATGAAAGCCTTAGTAATGTACCCCATAGAATGTATTATCGCACTAAACAAACTGTAAGTGTTCATCGTTAATAACAAAAATCACAGGTAGTGTAAAGAAATGGTTGTAAATAAAAGAAACCTAGTTACTTTGCTGCTTGATAAATGAAATTTCTGGGTTTTAATGTGACATATATTTTGTAAACAAAGTTACACATTGCAAATTCGTCAACGTATTTTTCTGATGTAATTAGAGCGCACATACACATATTTCTTTAAGTGTCAAATAGGAAACAGTATTTGGCTGGCACTAGTCTGGAAATAATCTAATGTTAATTTGGTTTAAAAGGTTGAAGGCAAAAAGCTATCTCATAATTTGCTACACGGAGGAATGTATTTCCAGTTTAAAGGGTATTAAAAATTATAAATCGAGTAAACTTATATAAGTTGCATTGCTTTTGTTCTTTTTCAGTCTGTTTGTAACATGACAAGTGAGAGCATGATAGAACAACTTGATCAAGAACTGACCAAACAAACTGATCCGTCCAAACCTACACTGATCAACGACTTACCAACTAATGACAGAAACATGTATGAAGCACACGACAGGGTTGGAGAAATTGCTGACAGAATATTTCTAGAGATGGACTCAGATAAAGACGGATATATTACACTTGAGGAATTCCGAGACGGTGCCTTGAAAATACCAATGGTGGTTAGTCTATTGGACAATTGTTTTGAATAAAGAGAGAAAAAATGCTAAGTTGAAGGGAAACGAACAGACATGGTTTTGAAAATTTTGCAATTATTTGAGTACTTTATTGAAACTAAATAACATAGTGTTCATGAGGCATCGAAATACAAACGAGATTAGCGATTTGAAAAAATGCTGCATTTCTTTTTTTTCTAGTGTCGAAAATACGAAACAGTTGAGCATACAACTGAGCATGACGGCGTTTATTGAAAAATAAGTGAGTGAATTGATATTACAGATATGAACTAAAAATCAACGTCATATTCCTTAGCTTTTTTTGGCAACCGCATAATGTTGATATATTGTATACTAGTATACAATAATTTAGAAAAGTGTTTCACAGAAAGATGCCACGAATAGACACAAGCATAAAGAGTAGGAATTATTTATTCACACTACGTGTAGACTAAACCCTTTGCAACTATAGATCAGCTATAAGGGCTATGAAAGGCAAACAAATCGTACTGGAGTTTTGAGTAACATGTACAATTTTAAGCCTCTCTGGTTTTAAGCCGATTATACCGTCATTGCATACATCTATTCATGCAAGATGTCTATAAACGTTGTGTTTATGTAATGCAGAATATGCTTTTTCAGTATTCTAAAACTTTCCAGTTATGGAATGATTTAGTTATGCGTTTTGTTTAATACAGAATAATCTATTAGCCTAAGAGTGTTTTCAACTGAAACAGCGTTCAGTTGATATAATCATATTCCAGCAAACATCACTTCCCACCTTTTCACCTATATTGAATAATTGATTACTTAATAGGCTAAAAAACATGTTGGTGTGTTTACTACAGAACAAATATCTTCTGCAAACATCCCCGAATTAGGCTCCAGAGTTTTTTCCCCGTTGGTGCTTTACAGTCATCTTAGGTCTACCTGGATGCATGAAGGTTTGGTGAGGAATCCATTAGTATCTGGACTACTAATGAACACGTCCTTAAGGAATTCTTATGGTTATATCAATTATTTTAATGCCTGAGAACCCACGCAATTGTGTAGTATTTAAAAGGATATTTTCTAACGAAAAGGAAAAATACAATTTAAACGGCAGGAATATGTAATAAAATATATACGGAGTTCAGAAATATTTATTGAGTAAGATCATCATAAAATCGAAAAAGTGATTCCTGATTTTTTGTTATTCACATTTTATTATTCAGTAGACGAAGCTTTCAAATGATACCCAATTAACTTGACTCATAGTACATAAAAAATAATCGTTTTATTGGTCAAATACCCCCACATGGCGTATAATTGCAGCGTACGTTGGCAAACTGACCACATTGTTTTCGCTTTGCTCCTGATCACTTTTGGAACTTACATTTGCAAGCTTATCATCTGAAGATATATCAAACTAAATTATGGCCAAGATTTTGAGATGTCTTGCAGAGAAAGCGCAAAAAGTGGGTGGCATTCCCTTGATATTATTATTATTATTATTATTATTATTATTATTATGATTGTAGCTCAAAAGTATCGACTATTTATGTACACTTATGAACATCGGAACTGGTCAATGAAGGGTGAATATCGTATGTTATCGACTAAGTATGAATACTTCAACTAAAGACAGTTCTGACGTTTACGCCATATTTTGTAAATGTTATTTTGTAAATATTCTCTTAGAGAAACTAAAACATTATGTTGATATTATTAAAGCCCGCTTATTAAAAATAGAGAATTCAATTTTCGTTAGCGTTTCTTACATGTACATAATTTCATTGAATTGGTAATAATTAATTTTTATTGTTTTGAATAAGCAAATAATTGTTTTATTATGTTTTATATTATCAGTACAGACTTGCAATTGCATTTTTCAATTATAGTTACATGTAGATGAAATCATTCAATTGTATACTTATAAGATATAAAGTAGCTGTATTTGTTAATCCGTTTTGTAATATGATTCTTTATGTTTGTTTCTTATCAGATAATAATATATGCGAAACAACATTCTCAGTTGCTCAAAATATTTGTATGCCTTTGATATTGTGTGTAATAAATTAAACCGAAGTTATAGTTATAGAATATAGCAAACACTTTTGAGGATGTTTAGTACTACTAGTATAATGGGTAAGTATCTGATAAATCTTAAACGTTAGTTAAATCAACAACGACTGGGTGAGGCAACTATTAGTATACAGTTTTAAGGTTCTGCGTAAAACATTAAAATGAACCCGGAAGAGTCGTTAAAATGCAAATGTTATAACTTCGGACATTGGGTCAGGTCCAAACGCAATTTTATTAATCTGAATGAAACAATAATGCATTCTGATCTAGTTTGGTTTTCTCTAAGGTTAATAAGGTCGTATATTGTTTTTATTCAAAGTCTGCACTTATCCTGTGACATTCTGGTCGAAGTTCCAAAGAGACATCTATGCACTTGGTACATGGTTTTTATTGAATATAGCTTCAAGTCTAATACGCTGTTTGCCTTCTAGTTTACGAGTACATTTGAAGGATCTTAAAAACAATAGGAACTATTTTGATAGGTACATGAATGAAATAAAAGATTATATTGTAAACCAAACAGTCAGATAAAGTGGCAGTTTGATTTGTCGAACTGTTTTTCTAAAAAAAATATGTACTTCATTATATTTTAATTTTTAAGCTGGACTCTAACTGAGTCTTTTCAAAATAGATGAAGTACATATATGCAATATATTGAAACAATGCAAGGAGCTGGAGAGTGCACATTCTAAGAAACGCCTTGTTGTTAAAACCAAAGAGGTTTGTGATTAAGTTCATATGAGCAGTTATGACCATAATCCTTGCGTTTTGATACATACTTTTTGTACGGCACATAGAAATTTCCGGTTTCTTTTTACTGAAGTCATATTTTTTTCTGAACATGTTTTACCAGAAAACTTGGTTTCTTTCTTAAACTGGCCATAAGAGATAAACTAGCCAGTGGTTTGCGTTTCTGTTTCCCGCCAAATATGGCCAAAATTGTGGTCTTTTTATTGACGGTTCAAGAGCCTTGAAACATTTCGATTATACATAAATTTCATTTGTAAAGCAGTGTTGTATATTTTCGAATTTCTTTAATTGTTTTATATAAAAGCAGGTCAGAAATGAGAGATTTAATAAGTCATATGACCTTCGACGCGCGAAAATGTACCTTCGGACATTTGTGACATTATTCGAAAATAATTGATAAAAAAACCCAAAAAATTTACATTTTTGCCACCCTTTTTAAATGCAAAACCAATGATAAAAACTATATAATAGCTACCATATTTTACTAAACGGAAACAAACTATTTGCTTCAAAATCCCCCAAGACCATTACTATGGCAACAGCGATTTGAAATTATTCTTTTTATTAATCTTGGCTATACCCTATTAAAAAGGCAAATCGTGGAAAGAAGACATGAAACAGTTCACCAGATATGATATATATTGAAAGAGTATATAATGTTGCAACCAAAAATAAATGATGCTGTTAGGAAATGATTCCCGAAATAGTTTACTGCCCATGTAAATTGAAGTGAGTTTTGACGTCAAATTGTGGTATGTGACGTCATTTTTAGAGTGAACAATGACGCCTTAGGTATACTTTTTCAAAATGTTGTAGTTTTGTAAGTAATGAACGTAGGTAACTGAAATTTTCCAATACTGATATTGAAATGTTGCTTGTTCAAATATGCAAGAAAGCTGGTTTCGATGTATTTTCTCCGTAGGCCCATTTTAGTGTGTCGCTGGTCATATCATACATCAGAGTTACGTTCTTTGAAGTACTAGAACATTACAAATTAAGTCACTGTCAAAATTCGTTTTTGAAAAAAAGGGAACACGCCTGGTCTAATGATCCGCAAGCTCCACTGTACAGTCAAACCTGTGTTAAAGACAAAGTAATGATCTCCGAATAAAGCTCATCCTGCGCATTAAGACCATAAATGAGAAAAACGTGCATTATTCAAATACTGTGCAGAAACCTGTGAATAAAGACCACCTATCAACAGATACCGATCTAGCTTCTTCCCTAGAGTGGTCTTTGTTTGCAGGTTTGACTGTATATATGTTGATATTTGAAAGAGTATGGGTTTTGAAGAGTTCACTTTGTTTGGTCAAGTTGTTAAGGTCGCAGTTAACGAATCGCTCTTGCCTAATAATAGATCTCCCATATAGCCGATGGACCTGTCACATGTTAGAGAGGTCGTTTAGACTTGTTATAAATAGTGTTTCAGCATACAGGTTTGTTTCTATCCTGTTGTAAAAAACTGTTGCGTCTTTGGTCAAAGACCCTGAGAAACACATTTTATGGTAACTAGATGACAATTCTTACAAATGTCAATTAGTCAAAGAAAAGGGTTCACAATGTAGTCAGTCTCCACTGAAGGGAGCTGTGACTATCCGCTGAACTTTTATTTGGAAGACACCTTGAGGGTTTTATATTTCGTACTGCGTTTAGAAAATGGATAAGCAGAATAAATATGTAAGCCTTTGTCAAACATTGATGATCACATAAGCATTTTTGTAACCATGAATATCAGTCGTTTTGCTTCCTTTATTTCAAAAGACTTTTAAATGTCAACATTTAAATAATTTCTAAACATAGCAGTTACAGAGATAGATTGAAGATTTAAGTGAAACATATTTCAGAGGAGGCTATCTACTTTAATATAAATACAGCCACATAGGTCCGCTGATTTATCTAGTATAAGTTAATCTATTGTTTAAGTCTGTTTTAAGTACAGTCTGTCAGGTAGGGATAACGTAATTGACTTATGTAAGAGATAGGATCAGTTTGTCTCCTTTGTTGTATTTGTTATACAAGTTCTTAGACAAAAATTAAGTTAAACTTTGCGATTCATTGTCAATATGGTAGCACGTGTAATAACTTGGTTAAATTTCTGCTTTACAGCCAGCTCCACAGAATATAAAGGGTTTAAAGTAAGGGTATAAGGATACGTGCAATAACATACAATATCGTATACCTGCCACAAATACTTAATCTTGATTGGCCGATAGCGCTCACGTGCCGGGTGTGCAAAAGTATGTGTAGACCTGGAAAATGATGTGTAGACCTGCACGGATTTCAAGACGTAATATTTTCGTGTAATTTTCACTACTTTTTATGAGGTATACGATATAATAATTTTAGACTAATGTTTCGGTCAATATATAGTTTTGCGGACCTGTAAAAAGAATGATATTGACCTCGGACTTCGTCCTCGGTCAATATCACTTTTAACAGGTCCGCAAAACTATATATTGACCTCAAATTTAGTCTATAATTGTATAATGTACTGTTAACTCATACTGAGGTCCGCGAGCAGAAAATGTATATATTAATTATACAATCATGTGAATTAGTGAGGTTGGTTTTATTTCGAAATATAAAGTATACTTTTATTGATTCTATATACTGAAACTATTGTTTAACATCTGTTATTCGGTAGAATACATGCTTGTTTCAGAGTGTAAGTTTAATTAACGATATGGTTATGTATTTTATATGCACACTAAACTTGGTGTTTGATGCAGTAAATCATATAAATTATAAATTCTGAAAGTGTTGTTTGTTTTAGCAGCAAAATCTGATCCCCATGTGAAGATTATTTCATCAGAAAGTCATGTGATTTCTCAACGTGACCAAAATAATATTTTCAAAGCTGGTCTAGGAATATAACAATCTTCGAAACCAGTTCCTCTAGAAAATCCTCAGAAGCACCACAAATCAGTTTTTTGTACAGTAGTAACAGTATTATATCTGAATGGATAAGAATAACGGATACTTGAGGCGTAACATTGGTCAAACAGTTGCTTTACTAGAGGGAACAATGTAGGATCATCAACTTCTCAAAAGGGGTCTTTGCGAGTACAATATCTTTTTGGGCAAGGTGACTCACCCTGTTGTCAGTTTTGACTTATTTCAAATCTATTTCCAGGGATGTTATAATAGACTAAAATGTCACGAAACTGCTGCTTAAGAAGAATTTCAAAACTAACAATAGATGTTACAACAGTAAACAATGAAACATGCCATGCAAGATTTATGAATTCCAAAAATAGCCCACAAAATAGAACGCAATAACCTGAATGTAGCCAGAATGAAAAGTTAGTTTCCGCAAAATGATTTTTTCTTTCAAGTTCATTATTAAACTGTCAGTCAAATCCCAATGGAAATTGACACGGGGGGCATATTCTTTTTCAGATACTACGTCAAATAATCTGTCGTCATTAAATATTTATACAGAGCTAGCAAATATGGTTATGTATGTTTCTTCGAGATTAGTGAAGCCAGCTGTGAAATCCGGAGCAATGCAATATGCATAAAGGTATCTACGTCAGCAATATGTAACAAATCTTCTGATACTTTAAACATAAATCAAACTTTTAAACAAAATAGGCAATTGGGAATATTGATTTAGAATATTTTGATTATGGGTGGTGCGGTTGCCGAGTGGTTAACGCTCTGGGCTACTACGGAGGTCCCTGGTTCAATTCTCAGCCGGGGCACTGGACATTTCAGAAACTCTTTTCAGTGTTTCCCACCTATCTGAGATGAACTGGTTAGAAACCCAGAGGTAGTCTCGCATGTATCGGTGCTATACACCGGGCATGTAAAAGAATCAAGGGGTCTATTCGTAAAAGAGCTAGGGTCTGGTACCCGGACTCCCTTGTATCTGCTTCTGTCTCTAAAATAAAGGACCACAATGGAAATAAGAGCTTGCTCTTTATTGTGTTATCCTTGGTAATTTGTACTGGAAAAATACATACATACATAAATACGTGCTTTGTCGATGGACGGGGAGAAACTACATCTCAGTGATATAACTGGATAACACGCATTTACTGATAAGCCTATGACAGCAGCGTTTTTCTAAAATAAAATTAGAGATTGTTTAACGACATTTTGTATCTGTTGAAAACATTGTAAATATTGGTTTGATGTCACCGCTTTAGTTTAACAAACCGGATTATACCAACTATGAACTCTGTATTTATTCTAGATACTAAAATATATGGTAACTGATACAGGTAAATAGTTCAGCAGTAGATAAAAGAGTTTACGTATTTATTTTAAATATGCAAGAAAAGGGAAACCGAAAAGCCATAACCAACGTTCCAACACAACAAATACCAGCCAAGGAATACAACTTACCGTATATAAAAGAAGAAAATGCTGTACTGCTGAAGAAAAAGCATTTCATCTAAGTTCTTTTTTATCAGAAAATACCATAATATTATTATTGTATATCTGATGATCAATGGGGAAATTGAATTTAAAGTAACCAAACCACATTCATTGACTTTTCTTCTAGGAATGTATCCTTTAATGATTGCTATATCGTGTCCAAAAGTACAAAATGCGGTCGTGATCTGTCATGTTTGTACTTGACTACTAGTCTTACTGTATGAGTGACAAACTTTGATAGGGAATCGGTGCTGCAATCTTTATGTGACACTTGCTATGACTTTTAAATGATTTACTTACCGTGGGGATTAAGAAATATGTGTCATTAAATTATTTCGAGTTTGCTCGTACAACAGAGCGTGTAAAGTCATATTGACACCATATGTAAGTTGGGTACTTCAGCAGAGGGACAAGCACGTATTAGAATAGCTATTGTGATATCTTATCATCTCAAGGAATCGGAACCTGGACGCCGTTAACCGACGTTGCAGACGCCATGTAAAAATGGCTAAGAATGTTAAGATCACCTAGCAATGAGATTTGGAGCCAAGTTCACTCACTGTTGAAGACCGCAAGATCGGGCTAAGTGCCGACTGTGACTGGTCGTGAGAAGCAAGTCAAAACCGTTATTGACGTTGTTTGTTTTACGAGGACAGGGACATTGTCGGCCAGTGTTACGAAAGTGTTGTTCGGAGAATAATAAGGGCTGAACACATGCACTTACGTATACACTCAGAAATTCATTAAAACATTGTCAAAGTTATTATGTTTGAAGCATATGTACCAACCCAAAACGTGACGAAGAGGTGAAACCAACATGTCCTGTCATTTTACACCGGCTGTTATAATTTCTTATTGCATTGATGCAGCCTCAACAAATGCTTCAGGGAAATAAAGGCACGATGAACTTATCTGACCCAGAAATACTGTCAATATTTATAGGCATGCTGCAGATGATCTGAACATGCACATAGCTACCAACGAGTTTGTGTACGCAAACAATACAATCATGCACTTTAAAGTGTGTGATTGTTCAAAGTGTTCGTGCTTTTGTTAGAAAAACAGAAACAAGCTGTACCGTCACATGGAGTAACTTCCTACACATCCTTCGAACATTGTTCCTTCATACTCAGATTTTATAAAAGTATACTTATATATGCAAAATATAAACAAACTGTAGTTCCAGAAGTGACCGTTACACATTGAACATAGAACGTAACTTTTCATAGTAACAAAATACCGCACCGAGGATTCAACCAATAGGCATATTATTCATAACGACCGTATTGATCAAATGTTTATTCAATGACGGACCCCAGAAATATAGATTTATGCAACACGTATGACCAACGGCAGCACAAATCAAAAGAAAACATAAATTATTCAGCCCAAGGAAGATATAAATGCAGCATTTGTAGTATCTCTTTCATGATACCATTGCTGACCAGTTAGTCATTTGATTTTGCAAAGGCTTATATAGAAAAAAGCATTTCCTTCTCCAAAACCACAAGACATAGAGCTTAGATAGCTGGTGTGTAGCATTGTCTAGTGGACTTCTATAAAGGTTATTGAAAACACGTCCCTGGGATCAAAATTGACTACACCCCGGAGTCACTGTTTTTCAGATAGACTTATATAGGAAAAACTTTAAAAATCTTCTCCTGCAAAACCACAAGGTCTAGAGCTTAGATATTTATCATAAAGCATTGTCTATTTAACCTCTACCAAGTTCGTTCAAATCTTGCCCCCGATATCAATATTGGCCCTACCCAGGGTGTCACTCTTGTTTTACATAGACATTATATAGAAACATTAAAAAATCCTCTTTTTCAAAACAACAGTGATTTTCTTACAAACTGACGGGACCTTTTAGTCTCATTGACCTCAGCAACCAGTCACTTTTCCTGGCAACCTGTCTTCCTTAACAACTACTGACTCCTTTAAGCAGCAAATGGCTTATTTAGGTAAATGCACTGGTACTCAGTCAGTATAGGGCCATCATTGCGCACATTCTTATTATATTTTAGAACTTATGTTAACCTTTCTATTTTTAGAGACGTCACATACGTTTCCAAAAAAAAAAGAGAAAATGATGGTGCTCATCACAAAAAAAGAAAGAAACAGGCTTCTAAAATGTCATACAATTGCTCACACATTATTATATTTTGAATAAGGCTTAAAGCATGGGGTTACCAATATTGAATATTTTAACTTATATTATTTAAAAACTTGACCAGCTGTTTCATTATTTAACCTCTGAACATCGAATAGTTGACACCGGAGATCAAACGATACACTGTATAAAATATGCACCATTGAAAATGTCTCATCAATATAGTGGCCAATTTCTTGACATGACTTAAAGTTGTCAGATCAATTTTTATATGATAGCTTTCTTGAAGGACGCTAATTATTTTGAAGAAGACCAAATGATGACAATTATTAATAAGAATTCGCGTGGTGTGTGTGAGGGCAGTTTACCTTTTAAACTGATAGATGAGTTGCCAAATACATATAAATTCTATGATAATGCATTATTACCGGCCTCTGATGTTTTTCCGAATAGAATAAAGACATTCTATTGACCAATTTGTGTAATATCATCTTGCCAATTTAATACTCTTAATAGATCAAAGAGACAATACCATAGTTGACATGTCGGAACAGCAGAACTGGCATATTTCGTTTTCTAGAAGTCGTATCACATGGACGATTATTCAACCTTACCCGAATTGACGCCCTTCTTCATCAAGACCAAATAAATATGGAAAAGTTGTTAATAAGAAAGTATATATTTGTTTAAATCTTAGATAACAAAAGTAAATACCATACAGTAAATGAAGTGTGTTAACGCAGGTTGAATAGACAGATGCAGATACAAGGGAATCCGGGTACCAGACCCTAGCATTTTTACAAATAGACCCTTTGAGGCTTATCCGTGCCGAAAGTCTATAAGAAAGCTTTCTATCCCCAAACACTTTTAGACTAATACAAAGTGATATCTACGGTATATTTGTTTCTTCTTCAATAATTCTTCTCTTGAAGTTCTTTCTTTAAGATTATACTTCCCCGTACAATTAATAAAACTGGCCAATCTCTGTCGGAAAATATTTATAGACACTATTTTCTCATTCTTTATTACGCGTTAAACAATACTTTGGCCTTGAATAATCGAAGATACTTTTTCCGGTGCCAAAGCATCGCAAAAGTGTAAAATTCTAATGAGCAGTTTAGTACAAAAATGTACCAAGGCCGTTGTTAGAAGTGTCAAGATGTATATATCACAATTGTTCATTCTATTTTAAGTCAAATTTATAACTTCCTTATTGTGAACGAACGTCTTGTAAGTGTTTATATACCCCTCAAGCAGATAGTCTTATCAAAAAATAAATAAAACGTGCATGCCATTAATTCTACTGTTCACAATTTGAAAGGAAAACTTTAAATTTCCCTAATAGACCAAAGTACCGTCACTGACGAAAACATAAAACGCATTATTCACATGCATGCAAGACTTAATAATTTGAACATGGTATTTGTATTCGTTTTAATATGCAGTATGTTACTTTTCTTTTCTAATAACTAACATTAACCTTTAACTATACTGCTAAACCAGAACAGTGACTGAGAGTTTTAAATATGCTCAGAGCTTTAAACTTGATCCTTGGTGTTTATGAAAATACAATATAATTATTGCAATTTCATGCATAGAATCGATCATATTATTTTTTTCAATGATTTGAGGTGTGCTTGCTCAGTGATACCCATTTTAAAATGAAATCGCTCAAAAAACACGAAAATCAAATATTTAGACGGAAACTGTCTGTTGAAAAAAGCCCGAGCAGATAACCTCCTGTGGTTTGAAATGGGGATTTAACAGGTGTATGTTCATATTAAAATGTGCAGTTAACTTATATTCTCATTCGGTAAAGACAGAAGAATTAGAAAATACAATCCCAACTCTACTTAGATAATTCAATTATATTATTTTTTACCTTTTCTCATGAATATTCGTATGGCCCTGATATGGTTCCGTATCGCATGCATAGTGTGCATGTACATGGATTGAATGGTTGGAGCAATACTGTACATTCTATATATGTGTAGCGCAACAGCTAACATGTATCTAAATGTTGTGACTTCTTAAATATCGTCTCACTTTTAAAGCAATTTCTCTTAGATTCGTGATGAAATTAAAGAGCAATATCTTGCTATCAAAATGTATATTTACCTAAAGGCTTTACCCCTAAGATAATGATAGTATTAAGTGGTATCGTTTCTTTAGACGAAAAATAAGCAAATTAAATTTTGTATTTGAGAAAAATCTCAATTTGATAATTTAAGTCCAAACATTTCATAATAGGTGGTATTTAGAGAGACGTTAGGAGTTTCATATGCTTATAACTTACTAATTGATAGAAAGTCTTTTAATGATTCGTGGTGGTCACCCTTTTCTCTTTTCGTTTTGCAAGTTTAAAAAGTAATGCCATTTTTTCAATTTATTCTCGGGTCCACAATTCAAATACCCGGTCTAAATACTTTTATTGTATCGTTGTATCCGTGATGTATTGCACATTTGATCATGTTATCTCGGAGACAACAGGGGATAACTATCCACTTCTTCAAACAATGACCGTTATGTTATTTGTTTGTTAAGAACGTGATTTATAGAAATCTTCTTATCGAAAATGAGTATTGCGCATGCGCAACAGGTGGAAAATGTTGAAACAATTTCTATCTGGGTGTTGAACGAAGTAAGATAAGAAATAGAATTGGACACAAGAAAAATAAAGGAGAAATATGTGATTTTTATTTGAGTTCTTAAAATACTTGAAGGACTAAAAATGAGGGCTTCAGGGTGTTGTGGAAAATTATTTGTGGTGCTAAACTTGGTCATGTGGGTAGGTAGATCTAGGATAAAAAATATCTAAATACGAAATGATGTTATACAAATATAACTGTTAAATAAATCAATTCAAATATTCAACTCATAATGAAAATGAACACTTCAAATTCAAAAGAAATTATCTTTAAAATCCTGTGTCACATTTTTAAAACTGTATCATGTTTATATGCAGTCGTATTTTATCAGTTATTGTCAAACTTTCAAAGTCAAGTAGCACGACCGTATACTTGACATGAATCCACGTGCATCCCCCATACAGATAACTCACCTAGGAGTTTACTTGACATCACCGTGAAATCTAAATCAGTTTGAAATAAATACCATCAGGTTATATTCTCAATACAATGGCTATATAAAAAATGAAGCAAATCATTTGTCGATGAAAGCCCAAAAAGTACAGTTTCTTATGCAAGTTTGTACATTGTTTTGTTACTTGACTTCAAATAAAAGTCTTCAAACCGAATGACAAAAATAAATATTGAATTATTCTAGTTAGATATGGAAACACATACAAAACAGTTGATATTCTCATGTGACAAATGTATTGTAACATTTTTGTATCATAAAATCAGAATAGGTAATATTTTTTCTAATACAGAATAGGACGAAAACTAAAAATTAAATTGGTCATCATTTACCCTGAACGGACATCAAACAAGGCAAAACATCTCTAAAATATTATTGAAATTTAAACACCAACAAAAAAATCTGGAATATCAGACATAAAAACTGAACAATTTTTCCAGTGAATTATAGAGTTCTCAGTGAAATTAAAGTGATAATCCACAGTTTTGAAACAGTAGAACACATTTTATTTTACTGATTTTGCAATATTTTACTCGAATTAACGTAAAATGTATACAGAGCGTAGTTAATGCTGGAAACCATGCGACGATGACGTCGTTTAAATGACGTCATTTGTGCTATGTTTTCTGATGACGTTTCCAACGATTTTCGATATCTTTTAGAAACAAAATCAACAAAAATAAAATAAATAGAAAAGTTGTTGGGGTCTCGGTGTAATATCACATTAATTTCACTAACATGATATTTCACAAAAACCAACAATTATCCTCTATGTAATCCAAACCATACGAGGACATGACCAAATACTCGTGTGACGCGACAATATTGGTAAGTTACGCAAATGTATCGTTCATTTTAATAAGTTACAAATGCGTCATAGACAGATAACTTACTGCGCACACCTCTGATACGTACACTGTTCAAGGAAAAAATCGAATTATGAAAACACTAATAGCCTTAATTGACAGGAAACTATCTCATGCAATATTCATATACATTGTTTAAACACCATTAAGGTTGCTACTGACATTTGACAAATTCACAATCGCCAAAATCGTCAAACCTTCTTACATTCCCGTATTATGTGAGGAAAATATCCGAGCCTGTTCAATTTGAAAAGGTCTTTTAACAGTTTAAACAAATAAAAGTAAAGTAATGATGTTGCTGGTTTCTACAAAGGGAAAATAATTTAGTACATCACCATTTAAAAAGGCCCCCATGTTAAGGGTGACCCACTTCACTGAAAGGTTCATTGAGCATTAAAAAAGAAATTCCTTCTCCGAGAGAGCATTTTTTTGTATAGTTTTTCATGTTTGTACTATGAAAGAGGGTTAAATGTACAAAACTTTATACATGTAATAATGTTTGTTGGCGCAATATGAAAAAAAAATAAGATGGACCTTTTTCTTCCTTGCAACCATTGTACGATCTTCAAACGTTAATATATGAAACTTTAATAGGAATTGACAACTTTACTAGGAATATTAATGTAACAACTCGGAACTGACTTTCCACTTCAATGCATATAATCTATTAAAACAATTTGTTGATATACATTTATGTAGAGTGGAAAAACGCAGGAAACGTACGGTTCTCAACTTATCATTCTGCATAATATTTAGTACACATTTTCTCTTCAAAATATGCATACTATTAATCAAATAATTATCATGAGTTAAGCGTTGCTTTGAATAAAAATGTATTGAAAATGTAATCGAATGCACATGAAATGCGATGCTTACAACATATACATTTGTACAATCTGGCATCGTTTCCGTCGACATTCAGTGAAGTTGATACTAAGCCGATTGCCGAGGACAGTCTGATCAATATCTATCTCAGTTCTCTCGGTATTAGAAATGTTACTTCAGAAAAACTTGACTTATGCTTCATTTGTAACATGGCTCGATCCGCTTGTCGGTTAAACAAAGAAAGAAATGAACGTCTTAAAGACGTGTTGACCGGTAAAAGAACATTACGACGTAAGTATTGACGTTATATTGTGTCACATGACGTTAAAATAAATGTCTGCATAGAAATTAACCCATTGCATTTATTCACCTGTTCGTGCTTTTTGCTCGTAATAATCTAAATAATACTGCATATTCTTTGAAAAAAATGTCTCTTTCATATGCTAGTAAACAACTCTTTGTCATTTTGATGCTCAGTTATTGAACACTCAAGCCTACTAAAACTTTAAATTATTACTTAAATAAAATTAGTTTTAGCGTAGTTCATTGTCTAATAAACAAATATTTTGTGTTTTGGTGCGCAGTAATAAACCACGAAGGCCGTAGACTTCTTGTAGTTAATAACTAAAGCTGAACGATAAATTATTTCCATTCTAACATAATTAAAAATCACAAAAAAGGATATAAATGCAACGGACTATAAATCAAGCGGACACTTATTAGTATTAAGTTATATGGCAGAATATGACGGCTCGTGCAGCTTAACGTTGTTTACTGCAGATTTTACACTAATTCATTTGATGAAAAACGCCTGAAGGGACATCTTGCGAAATTACACCTCTCTTAAATTAAATGATACTTTACTATGCCGGATCTCAAGTACACCAGACATAAAGACGTTAGTTTTGAATTTTTTAACCAGATTGCCGGTATCATCAATGATACACATTTTCTTAAGACTGTAACGTAAAGAGCTATACCATTTTCTAACCCGTCTTACAAATAGAAAGATGTGAACATTTAGATATCAATGTAAACAATACCAAGTTCATAGTCCTGTTGTTGTTTCCTTGTACGTACATGTAACTACGGTCACATAGAATTGTTTACAAAATGTTTGTGATTGGTACGAGAATGTAAATATACAAACATTTACACAAATATAACACATGTTTTACACCATTAACATCAAATAAGAACAAATTCTTCAACCTTGAGTTCAATGTTCTTAAACATATTTGCTTTCATTCTATTGTTTACTTCATACATTTTAAGCACATGACTTAAATTGTTTTCTTTCGGTGATTAAGACTTGTTCCCCTAAATGTCACGTCAGCGCCTCGTACACTAACTCCCACCATTTCAAAATCATTCAATACATTGCTTGAGGAGCATGACAAATTTCGTACTAACTTTTTCGGTTTTTCACGCATAATTTAATTACCAGACAAGGGGGATTATAAAGTATTCATTACACTAGGCAATACTTTCACATTACCTCATTGTCCTAGAGAATAATAGTCTCGTGAGTTCTACTAAATACAGATTATGAGTATTTGTATTATTTATTTGATATAACCATTGCGGAAGAGTTGTGATATATGTATTCGTCAAGGTTATCAGTATGGTTCATGCTGTGATCACATTACTCTACAGTAATTATCTAAATATTTTATGATAGGAAATACCCTGAAAATGTAATTACTTAAAACGTTGTTCTCGTTAGGAGAATCTAAAACCGAACATCAGCAATTGTCCGTAAGAAGAAATTGCATGTTGGACGAAAAATTAACAAAGCAGAAGGAGACATAGCTACTTATTTATAAACAAACGACATTTAGTAACACATGTCCAACCGAACATATCATAAAGATGCATTTGTGTAGTTCGAGTATTGTCCATGTCCTGCACAGCGCACATATTAATAATTGCAATGTTCTTATCTAGGCAACTTTGACCGTTAATATACTAACCCAAAACAAAAGGTTTACAACTAATCCGTATCAACGTTTTTCAAAACTACAGACATTTAAACGTTTTTGCATAGATTGGAAATCCAGAACATGGCAAGTTCTCTTCCTTCGGCCTGGTATTGTTTCAGATGTTTATGAGGGACAAATTATTTCAATAAATATTGTAGTTTTACCGATTTGATGAAGTACTTTTATTAGAACATGAGCTACATTATAGTCACATGCAAAAGAAAGTGTGCACTTTTCGATTATAAATATCTCCATTTTGATTAAACGTATCGGTCTCAAATTTCGAACTCTATCCTTCTGCTGTGATTGAATGTCGTCAATCGCATAAAATTGGGCATAAATTGCTAGAAATTTGATACCAAACGCTTTATTCATCAATAATGAGAACAAAATGCATAAAAGTGCACACCTCTTGCAGGGGGGGGACCTGTATCATAGTTGATTATTTTTTGGATTCAGCGATAAAGGGCATAGGCATAAAATATCAAACACATATTGATTTGTACTTCCTCATCCATCTCGATATCAAGTATCTCCTTCTCATATTTCACAGAATAAATTAACAGGAATTGAATATGCTTTATTAATAATACATACTGCATTTTTCAGTTGATCGGGTTCGGTGTGGTGGGTTATGGCGTGTGGATAATGATCACCACTGGTAACACAAGCAACTTCTTATCAGGAACTTTGGTAATACTTGCTCGTTTGATATTTAATCTAACATCTTGGAAAACAAAGGCGTCATGGTTTCGTTTTCCTCTTATCTGGTTATAGTTTTTATATGCACACATGACGAGTAAACAATCTTAATGCTGATAAATCTTGCAACGTTCGATATTTGTTCGCAGTTTTATTTGTCGCAAGTATTGAACATAAAAAGTCCATCTTAATCAGTTGCTTTGCAGAAAAATTAGTAAACTTATGAACATAATATATTCCCCTAAGGATTGAAAGTATGCAGAACTATGAATTTATTATTTCTACGTGACCTTTACTTTTGCATTTCATGTTTAAATATTTTATTTACTCTGCAGATATTTACATATTCATTTCTTGGAATTGGTGCCTTGCTGGTTCTGACAGGTACGTGAAATTAAAAACACTCGGTTCATGAAATTCATAGACTGTCGAGCTAGTGACACTTTATTTGAAACATCAAGGTGCTTGGTTTAATCGCAAAATCGATATAATAGTGTTGACGAAATTCATACTAAATGGCAATGTATTTCTTATATATGAGGAGTCATCTGTCTGAGTATATTCAATTCTTGAATACTGTATTTCATACCAGACACCAGACAGGTAGGACGGTAACGAGTAAATAAGTAGTTAGCGGTTCACGAACAGTATGGAACCCTGCTTAAAGTCACACCCACGATTGCTACTGTTCCGATAGAGGAATTTATCCCGTCGTAATAGTTTTATCCATCGCCTTGTCTAATGTATTTAAGTATTCTGTTCTCATAATAACAATTATTGAGTTCTGAACACACTAAAAACTGAAATCACGCATTTCCTTATTTCATACTGATATAATTATTTATTTCTTGCAGGTTTGCTAGGCTGTATAGGAGGCTGCTGTGAAAGCACCTGCTGTCTGAAAGCCGTAAGTCTGTGTTTGTTAGTTGTTTTATACTAATTTATTTATTCTCGATTGCGAAACAAGTTATTACAACTTAGATTAACGCTCTCGAGACCATTCCAGATGGAATCAACCTCGAAGAGAGAGAGGCAATGTGTAATTATTGTGTCTTGCCTAAGGACCTAACAGGCTAGGTAGGATCGAACCCGGGGCCCTTCGATCCTGAGGCGAACTACCACTGCACCACGGCGGCTCCACTGTTTCTTAGTTACAGTATAAACCTACAATGTATCACTAACAGAAGCTTTCTCCAAAATTGAGATATTGTTTCTGTTTTTGAAAGGGAGAAATTCATGTTTATGTAAACATGTTTGTGATATAAAGACGCTAGTGAGCCAGCAACAGTAGATTTTCTCTTCCGGTTGCACAGGAAACGCAAAATCCTTTCTCGCGAAAAGCGTAAACAATGTTGCCGTGTCTAGTCTGCACTAACGACCGGTGGTAATGACTGACTTTGGGATATTACCGTTCAAAGTGACCATCAAAATTTTAAATAAAACAATAATCAGTGATTTATACTCTTAGAATAATAAACATTGCCATAGTTATAACCAAAAAACAATCTGTATAACAGTTTTATTCACATTTAATATAGAGCAAATCTGTAAAAAAAAATTTGACTATCCTAGTCAAAAATAAAAAATCCATCTTTTCGCTGAAGTATATCTTAATTTGTAATTGTCAATAACATAAATATCTCGGTAAAACTTATTTCTTATATGTTTTTAAAGCATCCACTGTGTTTTGAGCATCATTTTGAACTATAAACCAATGTGACTATTTTGAAGAGTAATACATGTATAACTTCAACAAATAAACATATATCAAAATACTAAACTAACTCTCTAAATGTTATCCCGTGTTTATCTGGCTCTTGAAAATAGGAGATAAGCAGCTTTATATGTGGAAATGTAAAAAGATTTGTTCAAACATTGATGATCTCCTTAACTAATAACAATCCGAAGCTACCCGTATAAACCCATGGCATTGAAAATCTATTTTGGAATGCTATATATAATGTGCGTTGTTTTCACTTTGCATTATACAATTAGTACAGTTACAGTTTGCTATCTAGCGTTAACAACACGTACAATATAAATATCAACACTTGAGACAACCTGTCAACACATGAATTTTTTGGTAACTTAATTAGTTTCTGATGATACTCTATTATAAATCATCGCTGATTTAAAGATACACTGGTAGAAACCAGTTCAAAAGTCCATACTACCAAAAGTGGATAATTAAACTAGATTTGAACATCAAAGCAAATATTGCTATCATCTCAAATAGGGTAGTATATTTATCTAACGCTCACTCGAAACCTTCCAGATTTAATATTTACATATACCGATTTAATGATCAATTCATTACTTTAGCTAGAACATTGTACCGTTCTTGTATGAGTTTTCAGTAAAAAGTTGGCACTAAAGTGTTGTAAATTGGACCTACAAAATAACATGTGTTTTACCATTACCAAGAGCTTAGCAGAGTAACACGGACGTGTCGAAAATAAATTTTGACTTCTGAAAACAGCAGAACTGTTCATTTGCACTGACACCAGAGTACTAACCTACCCTGTAATTTAAAAAAAACACCAAAAATTATACCTAAATAACACCCTATCATGAAAAAATATACAAAAAAATGGTAAAAAGTCATTTTCTGACGAACCCCCGTGTACATTGTTCTATATTATTCACAATATCGAACAATGAATACGGGGGTTTGTCAGAAAATGACTTTTTACTATGTTTGTGTATGTTTTCATGATAGGATGTTATTTAGGTATAATTTTAGGTGCTTTGTTAAACTTACAGGTTAGTTCAGTTCTCTGGTGCCAGTGTATGAATAGTGACAGCAATATGTGTAATTTGAAATGTCCTCCTCTTAGTTTTTGTTTGAAATTTGAAATGTCCTCCTATTGAAATCATATCAATTTTGAATATATTTGTAATGTATTCAATAGGAACTGTGGCAACCAAAACTTGTCCTTTTTATATCTATTTCTGTTTCTTATAAGAATAATACTTCTTTAAAACAAGCTAGATTTTTGATAGTTTATTTTACACAATGTGTGGGACCAAATTGATATGAACGACAAATTATTGTAGTTTGTCATTCATATGCATAATGTACCTTAATAAATGCACACACACATAACTTATTAGAATTTAATAACTTCTGAGTGAGAGAAAGAAAGCCCTGTCAACTTTACTAAGTCGGAGAAAATTGATGTCTTTATAAAATAAAACAGCACAACAGGGTTTTACACAGACCGATGTAGAATGCGTGATCAAGCATTGTTTGTACAGTTCGTAACAGTTTCTTATTTCATGTTGGTCGCTGAAAATACTCATGGAGTAGAAATAATGTTGTTGGTATATTTTTTCAGTATATTGGAATCATGACTTTTATCCTGCTAATTGACATTGGGGTCGCTATCGCTGGGTATACGGAGAAAGACAACGTAAGTAAACTCCCTCAAACTAACCCATCTTATTTATTTCTTAAGTAACACCCAGGAAACCGACACCTGTACAAGGCGCTAGCCTTGCACTAAGAGATGTCAGTTCAAATTTCATGTAAAATACACTAGAACTGCTGGTTTATAACTTTTGGATAGAATACCTATTTAAACAATGAAAATACTGTGAATGTTGGCATCCTTGTATGAAATTGGTATTGATTCCAAATCTCAATTAACATCAATTTCACTTAGGTCCTCAAAACTGCATATTATTCGAATAGATCGAGTCTTCGTATGTATGAATTTTAACAATGGCTAGGGCAAGCTTAAAAAAAAAACCCTCATAACTCGACACGATGAAATATAAACACTGGAACAATGTTATCTCTTAGAAAAAAAGCCGGCATTTAGTATAGGAAGACCATACCCACTGATTTTGATATAAGATATTTATTACCTTTTGTAAATGATCATCTATTTACTAATATAAGTAGTTCAGAAACGAAATACCTGTACATGTACCACAGATTAAAAATACTCTTCCTGTGGGACCTATTTCTTTGTCTTTGACTGAAATATTAACTCTTAATTGCTAAGAAATACTATTGATCCTTTTTTCAATCTGTCTTATTGCTTTGTAATTGATGCAATTTTAATACTACATGTATATTGCAGGTTTTGGATCTTACTGAGAAACTTTGGGACGAACTGAATGATGATACAAAGTTCCACATACAAAAAGAGGCAAGCGATATTTCTATGACATTATAACTTACAACTTCTTACTACTCTCACGTTAAACTTACATGTATAACCTCTTGATAAAATATAAAAAAAATTGAATTTGTTCTAAGTTCCAACGAGCCACCTACATCAGTTGTGAATATATCCTTAAATATGTGGTAACAAGAAACCAATTGTGCTATAGATATGCAAAATGACTGCTTGTGGGATATTCTCGTTTCACTTCTCTTCATTATCTGTTATTGTTACATGTACATTGTAATATAGTATTTTACGGGTGACATATGATATTTTGTTAGAATACTTAAGATACATGTATCATGTCAGCTGTCACTTGAGTTATTTCAATTTTAAAGTTCTGTTTCCTTCATGTTTCAGTTGGAATGCTGTAGTTACAATGGTACGGACGAGTACACTACCATACCAGATAGCTGTTCCAACGACCAAGGAGAACAGTTCCAAGTATGTGCGCTAATTATTAATTAATGTATTATTGTGGAGCCTTCTTGGGGCAGTGGAAGCACGTCCGTCTCAGGATCGAAGGTCTCGGGTTCGATACCCACCAGTGCCCTAGTGGTAGTGTCCTTTAACAAGTATTTGTTTCAAGACAATACACGGATAACCTCTGGTTGCTTCCTTCTGGAGTGTGTCTCAAGAGCGTTTGATATAAGTTGTAAACTCTTGTTTCTCAATCCAGGTAAAAGAAAATAGTACATGTATATACAAAAATAGTTATTCACCATTGCCAAGTATTTATTGAAATGCAATGAAAATAAACCAACTAAAGTGGTCGTTACTCGAAATTACATCAGTAGAAAGTAAAAATAATGTTCGTGTTATTTTACTTTGAACTGTTTGAAAATGTACACGTACAAATGTTTTTAGAGCATATCTTTAGGTTACTTATTCAATTTCTTTCACCACATTCCAGACGTTTTGCAAAGACGCTATGGAGCAGTGGGTGAAAAACAACATTCCAATATGGGCTGCTATTGTCGGTGGCATTGGATTCATTCAGGTTTGATACTGTACTATGTTATTATGTCAATAAGCTAGAAACACACGCACATATTATACCTTTCTAATAGTGATAATTGTACTGTAAGAAATTTATAAAAATATCTCAGCAATTATACGCATGCTCGTGGAAAGTTTTCTAATACATTTGTACAAAATATCAAAAGGTTGATGTTACTAACTCCAAATAATGTTACATTGATTTTCCTGTTCTCTCCTGCGTTTTTATTTGTGTATGCTTCATAATTTAAGATACTGTTCCTGTACATTTACGCTGAAGTCAAGCAAGTCAAAAGACGTTAACATATATCATTATACTATTTTTTGGCCAATATAATACTAATCAAAACTTCTTACGAATCACCTGGCCTTTTCTTTCCTTCTTTATTTAATTATCAACCCTTCAAATATTGGTCTTCTTATATTTAGCAATCAATGCACGAAGCTTCCGTTACATAAGTATTACACATTTCATAGAGCAGATAATTTAAGAGTGGGTTTCCCAAAGAAGATTATCAGAGCAAAAACCCATGTAAAGTCTAAGGATGAGGTTTAAACGTTAAATTAAAATGCTCTGACAAGTTATTTGTACCTCTCGACAATTTTGAAATTCATGTAATGGAAGTATTTACCCAATGTCTTCATAAATGCAAAACATGATAGCTCTCGATGGCAAAAATTAAGCTGGCAGTTATTGGAAGGGTTGATAGTAAAATACTGAAAGAAAAGAAAAGGGAATGTGGTGTGTTACAATGTACAAGGTTTTTATAAGTATATCTAGCGAAACAACCCTAACATGGCAAAACACTATAAATATGGTCACTACAAGGTTACGACCTCTCCGACACAAATGTAGAGTTTGTCAGGTTAAGCGCTATATACCATAACATATTCTACTTGAGACCCTGTGTTTTCTTATTCAACATTTAACAGTACTAACACTACGATATTTAAAAGAGATTTTAAGACTATTTCTTTCAACATCATCGTCATGTTTTAATTAAGTTTTTCCCGACATAATCATTATCTTTTCTTCTTTTGAATGTTGAAATATTCTTATCATGTATTTCCATTTCAGATTTTGGCCATGATATCATCGTGTCTTACATTGAAAGCAGTGGAAGAAGCGATGAGAGTTGGTACATTGGACTAACAGACCTGAAAGAAGTTGTTTGCCTTAAAATATCTAGTGCTACGTTCTATATGATTTGACTACTTGGGCTATGTTCTGATAATGTCATTCATAACTAAAACTTCTCTATAAATATCATTTATATGGCGTATGGGAATATTACTTCATCGATGTGACAGTCGTACGTTATTATGAATGTCTCCCGTGACAATGTAATTTGGTTATAAAAAAGTCTTAGACATTTTATTGTTTTTGTCAAACGTACATACAGGTCACTGAATAAATATCAAGTTGTCAGAACACAAGACATATTTTATTAATTTACGTTCTAATGAATCAAAATTAAGACTTTTGTGGTGGGCATGGTATATTCATGAAAAACACAACCAAGAAGTAGCAAATGAAGATATTATGTAACCTTCAAAATTCAATACAATCCATATTGCAATCCATATAATTCAGTTTAATTTGCAACCTTCATCAGCCTCTTAATTGTTTGATATATTTTGATAAAGATCTTGTTCTTAACCAAGGATAACAACTTACGAAAAGTGGTCGGAAACAATAAACTAAGGATTGCCCATTTGTATTTTGTAGATATTTTTATTAGCAAAATATGACTATTTGTAAAATTGAATACGTTTGATTTGGAAACTATACTTATAGATGCTTAGGCTGTATCATGCAATGCTTCAAATGTGTTTTTCATTGTTACAGTTTTAGTTATTACCATACATAAACTACTCGTGATGAAAGTGTCAAAACATTGTGCCTTTTCCATGCGATTTTCCATGACTCATATTGAAGATTTAAATGCAGATTTTGATACTAGAAATTTCATGAAAGTTAAATTTAAGTATGCATTAAGAGAACGAACTTCCATTTCTATTGTTTTATTTCCTGATCTGTTTTGCATTGTTGCCATGGGTTTTAAAGTGTTGTTGTGTACTAACAGGGAGGTAAGCAAGACTTTGTCATAGAAGTGTTGATACAGAGTTACTGATTTATCTCTTTTAAAACAGCCAAGAACTATTATTGCTTCATACATATTAATACAAATGTTGAACTTTTATATTAATATCAGCACATGTTAAGGCAAGATGCTTTCATGTTTCCGTCCATTGAAGATTAAATAGCTTACTTATTGTTGGTGCCTATATATTACTTTTGTGTTTGTAATATTTTTTTTTTATAAAACATCCGTCCTTTCTGTTGTTTGTGATATGAAAAAGTCTGTGTTAGAAGGCGTTTTTTTATTGTTTTATGTAAAGGTGTGGTTACAATATATATTTCATTATATATAAAATTACAAAACAATGTATGTTAGCTGAGTCATATATCTTGTAATACAATGAATGTTGCGATGGAATAAAGGCTTTGGACGTTCATCTGTATTTCCTTTTTTCAATGCAATCAACGAAATTCAATTGTATTTGAACCTTGTATCAGCCTCTTAATATTTTAATATGATTTAACAAACAACTTGTCCTTAAACAAGGTGGTCGGTAACAATGAACTAAAGAATTTAAAAGGATTGCCAATTTGTAGGTGGTAGATATTTTCATTAGCAAAATATGGATATTAATAAATACGTTTAATTTAGAAACTACAAAATGTAATTATTATAGATGCACCTTAGGTTAAGACTTATCATGCAATGCTTCAAATCTGTGTTTTCACTGTTTAAGTTATACATTTTAACCATACATAAATTACTTGTAATAAAAGTGTCAAAACATTGTGTCTTTTCCAACGATTTTCATGACTTATATCGAAGATGTAAAGACAGATTTTGATTATTGAAATTTCATGAAATTTTAATTAAAGTATCCATTAAGAGTACGAACGTCCGATTCTATTACTTTAGTTACCATGGGTTTCACAGTTTTATTGAATACTTACAGGGAGGTAACTAAGACTTTGTTATACAAATGTTGATACAGAGTTACTGATTTAATCTCTGTACAATCGATGCTTTATACATATCTTTTAGAATTATGAACTTCATTTTTGGTGCTTTAATATTAATATTAACACAAGTTTAGGCTAGATGCATTCATGTTTCCGTCCATTGAAGAATAATTAACTTACTAATTGTTGGTGCCTATAATTTCATATTACTTTTGTGCTTTTAGTGTTTTTTTTATAATAAAAATCCGGCCTTCTGTTGTTTGTGATATGAAAAAAGTCTGTGTTAGAGGGCGCCTTCTCTATTGTTTTATGTAAAGGTGTGGTTACAATATATATTTCATTAAACATTTAATTGCAAAATAATGTGTGTCCGATGTGTATATTATATATCTTGTGATACAATGAATGTTGTGATGGAATAAAGGTTTTGGACGTTTATTCGCATTTTTCTTTTATTTTATAAAAAATGCATTTTAAGTCTTGTTTTTGTTTTGATATTATGTTTACCTTCTTTCAAAAAGTTCTACCATGTTCACGTGTTTTACATTTACAGTAAGCTGTACTTAATAGTCAGATGCTATAATTGTATGATCTCATTTAACCTGTTAAAACTAAATGTGACTTGTAAAAAACCAAGCAATGCAACACTAATTCGTAGCAGTTTATTTATAAATAGTTTAAAACAAAATAAATATATATAAGAATAAACAAAAACACGTGACTTCAACTTTCACATACGCCATTGCTATCTATCTACCCGTATTTCATATGGTAAATGAGATTTATTACTGTCAATCTTTTTGCATTTGTAATAGAAGCTTACTATGGCAAGAAATAATAAAAATGTGGCAACACAACAATATATAGCAATTAAAAACCAAAGGGAACACGTGTACACTAGTCTGTCGCAGTCTTGGGACTCTCCATTGGCTGTCACGTGACTGTATATGCCATAGGTCCACACCGTACCTAAAATGACAAAAATGCAGCTGTCATACATGGTACGGTTATGCTTTACAGACAAAATTGTTTTTAATAACTTAAGCCTACTTAATTTTGTAAACAAACGTCTGCCTCTGCGACAAAAATGAATATTACCAAATTAACTAATGACGGTTAATATATATAGACGATGGATGAAACAGGTACCTGTTAAAGTCCAGAGCACTATGAATATTGACAAGATATCACTGCACGTGTGAAGAGTATTTCGTTCATTTTCCTCGCTAGCTCGCCGAAGACATGTGTTTATTGCATTCAATAATGATTTAAGCATAATTGCAACTCCTTCAAGAACAAGGAATAATGGCAGCTCTTGTTCATAAGGGCACTCGCGAAATCTGATGACACCTGAAATTTAGAAAATAAGTATAATAATGGTTTTGAGAAGAGCGAAAGGGACCGGAGCATAATGTGTTTTTCCCAAATGAATATATTCAGAGCGAGCTATTTGTATAGCTAACCCATCCGTCGTCCGTCCGGCGGTCGTTCACATTTAGACTCGAAACATTTCTAGAGGTCACATTTCCTGTGCAATATTGACCGATCGTGGGCCACACGATTTCGAATGAGTTCGATGTTGGGTCACAAAACAAGTTATTGTCTGAAACTTGGTGGTCCAGGGCATAAATCATGTTCTGATGGTCCTCTAACGAGGTTTGTTCACATTATGATCACGCCCATAGTTAAACCTATTGTGTTCAATAGCATGAAAATGATATGTGGACTTCGTTGACAGGTTTGTGACCCTATTTACATTTAAGTCAGTGGGTCAAAGGTCAATGTAAGATCTGCTAGGTTCAATAACCGGAAAACACTTATAGATTATCCCTACTAATTTTGAGGGCAGAAGGGCAATACGCGCGTCTATTGACTTGCTGACTTAATTTCTCTTTTAAGCAACATCAATACATTTGAACTATATGGATAGTTGTGCATGCAGAATTTAACTTTGGCCCTGATTGACCTTGACCTACTTGGCTACTGTCCCTTTTAAAGCTATATTTTAATTTAATGAAATTTGAACCACAGTTGTGCCTGTAGAATACAACTTCGAAGTTGGCTGACTTTGACATACTGTTTTTTTAAGCTAGAACAACGCAATTTTAACTAAATGTATATGAATAGTTCTGCATGTTGAGTTCTTCAGCTTGAGAGCTGCATCACTCAGGTGAGCGATACCGGGCCATCACGGCCCTCTAGTTTTGTGTTAAAACAAATAAAAATTTATTTATTCAAGCCGATGTAGTCATTACAGAGGAAAATAAATCAGTAAAAAATGTAAATTGAAGCCTTCATATTTACATTTTTGAAAACGTCTATTTTTCTCAGTGTTGCTTATTTACTCTCTCCTTATTATTCATTATGCGAATATCACTAAAGGGTAGTTACAAGTGACAAAAGTCTGTGTAGTGCTTACCGATGATGAATATAAAGATGGCAACAACAGCCAGCAATGTCCTGCACACGACAGCAGTGGCTGTAAATAACAAAACATAGTTAACATATATGATACATGTATACAAGTTCGGTAATGTAATTTCTATATTTCTTTAATTTCAGCCTCTTATACAAATAACATACAAACCAAAACCTCACATTTTGTAAAAAAAAGGAAGTATTTCAAGAAATTGTAAGAACTGAATTGTTTACTTATTCTTTTTACAGTGTGTATGATCAATGTAACTATATCGCACATATACAATGACTGCGATACTCTCCTATGAGTGGCCGTTAATGTCAAAATTGCGATCACACCTTAATCACGATTGTTTTCCTCATTGGCTTACTCTAAAGAAGTGCCGGTACAAAAGGACAATGCAGGGTAAATTGCGTAATGGTTAACTTGCGATACTTTTATATCGTCTCAAAAAAAGGCCGATATTTGCCATTGTAAAAACATTACATTTGATAAATAAGCCCTTTTCGATGACACTTTATCGCATAAAGTCGATGCGAAAAAAACAATGGGATGAAAATTGCATTTTTTCCATGCTTCGATAAAGCTTGCTTACAGTGTACATACATATGGAATGCTATACTTACAAGAGTTGCGGAGCACTGAAAGAACATGTGTGAGATAGCTGTATAGATGATCTTCCTGGGAGACCGCAGCTTGGATTGCCAGTAAAAGGGAAGACTCTTGTTGCTTTGGAAATGCTGAAAAAAATGCGTTCAGTAGTAATAAGGCAAGGTTTCTAGTCACATTCTGTACACAATACCGAGTGATATGTAGCCAAACTGTGTCACCTAAATGTTGATAGCTTGAATTGGTAAAAAAGTTGGCTTATGGAACGGGATATCCCTGGTTCGAATCCCAGTCGAAGCACGAGGTGTGTTCTTTGACAAAGACATCGATGCCACACGTGCACCAGTCAACCAAGCTGTTCTCCCGCGAGCTTGATAACATCATTATCATTGTAGCGTCAAAGGTGCAGATTTGAAAAGCTGTATCTGTGTTTCTGATATTATACACCGGACGGTGTGTACGATGCTTACCTTTTCCTTCTTTAAATTTTGCAATGCAGTGGCATTTAAAACCATTTGCACAAGCACTACTCTTCGTGGTACGCTTTTGCCCTATTGGACGTAATTATGTCATAAATAAGCGATTCAGAAGCTTTGAAATAAGGAAGAACCCTCAGGTCTTGAAACATTTCGACAACCTTTTAGCAAAGCTTTTTGCTTCTGGGAACCGGCGAGTTTTATGGATATACCTGTCGATACTAATAGTTGCTCAGTACGCTATAACATAAATGTGAAAATAATGGATATGTAGCCTATCGCAATCTCAAAACATTGCGTTCATTCACTGCATATTTCCCAGCTCCCACCTATTCAGTGTGTATATTGTACTGACTTTGCAAATTATTCATTCACTATGTATATTTTGTCAGAATTTGTAGCGTTCATTCACTGCATGGACATTACTAGTAAGTATAGTGTTCGCACTCTGCAATTGTCCACTGAACGCATGGTCAAGTTGTTCATTTAGTACATAAAGCGAAACACCAAACTTCCAGCTGGCTGGATATTCAAATCTATCTAGGTTTTTTATACTAATTTATTTATTCTCAATTGCGAAATAAGTTCTTACAATTCATAGTAATCGCTCTCAAGACTCATTCCAGATGGAATCAACCTCAAAGAGATAGAGGCAATGTGGAATCATTTGTGTCTTGCCTAAGGACACTACCGACATTTTGATGGTAGGGATCGAACCCGGGGCCCTTCGATCCTGAGGCGAACGCGCTACCACTGCGCATCTAGGTTATGCTCAAGAACCATTGAAGCAGTTTCTGTAAAACCCTGTAAATACTGTATCTCTGCAGTCACTAAACAAAATTTAACAAAAACAATGTTAAACAGTGTTCTACCCAGTCACAGGAAGTGCAAGATCTCTACTGGAAGTGGTCATTTTGTTTTTTGCTGAAGGTTATTTCAACAACATACTTTGGTGAAGTTGCCTAAAACAAGATCATTCACGTAAGAATAATTATCAATCTAAGACATAAATGATGGTTCTGATTTGTGAACAGGATATGAGAAAAAGCAAACAGGCAGTGGCTAAAGACATTGCAACAAAGGTATTCTGAAAATTGCTTTCATATAACACATTATCAAAGAAATTGCTTGAAAAATTCAAAGAATTGTATTGAAAAGTCTTAAATTGCTGACTGTTAAATAATATACTTGTATAATGAAAGAAGTTCAGAATTATTAAGCTTAATAAACAGGCTTAATTGTAAAAGGGAGTGGTGGTGTAGAGGTTAAGGTGTCGGCTGCTCATCCCAGAGGTTTTGGGTTCAAGCCCCACTGGGGTCACAACCGTACCTCCTCATATGACACCAGTACTGTTTTTTCCAGGAAGCAGACTTGAGAGTGACTCGAGAGTGCAAGCTTTCTTCACAATCGAGTTAAATAAATTAGTATAAACTAAACTATAAACAAAAACACCAGATAGTCAGATAGTTAGATGCTCTGTAATGTAATCTGAATGGTGTTTACTTCAAGCTAGGGGCAGTTTGTCCAAAGCAGTGTTTTGCAGTATACTATGATGTTATTTAACTGGTCAAAACTGGTACTCCAGTTTTTTTGGGCAGTTTTTGTGACATTATAATACTTGCTAGCTTATTTACATATTCCACTTGATTTCACTGCATTTCTACTACTTTTTCACTGCATTTTCACTGCACTAAACTGCACTTAAATGTTTTTCCTTCTATAGCCAATGTACAAACATTACTTTATATATCTGCTATATCGACGCAATCATTTCACTGTAAAAAGACTGCTTTTTACTGGTAAAAAAGATGAAAAACTGCACTTCTACTGCCTTCAATTTACCAAAAGGATCATAAACAAAAACATTCATAAATACTTTTTGAAAGGTGAGAAGCCTTCATTATACATTATGTAAGAATAATGTATTTCTGTGTTTGGGGGTGGGGGCATGTGGCATTTGGTTAAAACAACTGTTTGACTGTCATTCTGTCTATTTGTCTGAAAGAAGGGAGTGAACAAATGCTTGACTGTCCTTCTGTCTTTTTTTCATCATGGGTCATATAGTATTGACCATGGTTATATGTCTTGAGTGTGATCAGTCTAGTTAAATAACCCTATAGTAAATAACAGGATAACGAAAACACACAAAAAACAGCCACAAAATTACATGAAATTTCAAACAGTATAAATGAAACCATTTTTATTGATTTTCTTTAGATTATGACATAATACTGATATGGAACAGGTTTCAACAAAAGAACACATTTGCCAGGGCCTCTGATTTGTTTGACCATAGTATGTCTTCTACCAAAAATCAAGGTCTGGAGATTAAAACATAAAAATTTAATACTGAAAATATAATTATGTACATGAGTAGAATATGAAGATGAGTAACATTTATGAGATCTTCAATGGACAGTGCAAATACTGTATATGCCTAAACTGTAGTCATTTCATCTAGATTTTATATGAAATGTAAGGATAATGAGGTAAAAAATATAACAGTCACTTGAAGTGTTGATATGGCACTTTTGGCAGTTCAGAGTCAGATATGTCAACCATGCAGGGAATCCACAAGTATTTGCAGGCTTAGTTTTTATGATAATTTCAGGGAAAAGCATGTATGCTATAAAGTTTTTTGACAAAGCATTAAATAAATGTTCAGCTATTAATGTTGACAAAACTGCTGTTGTTAATAATGTGTTGACATCAGACTTTACTGAATAAATTTGTCTGCACTTTTGATTTTATCTAAGCTTGTCATAAAGATGGTCAACATGTAAATTGTAAAACTGCAGACACACTTCTTGAAAAAGGCAGTATTGCAGAAAAATTGAATTAAAGAGTTGTTTTAAACAGAAAAAAGTTATACTTATTATTCCCTGAGGAATATTGAAAGCATTTTACTGAATTGATGTGAAATACACATTTTTTTTTCACTTTTGGGAATCATTTTTAGCCTGCAGCCATCTTGAATTTCCTTGTTAAGTGCTAACGATAAAGTTAATTCACCTCACGAGGTGAATTAAAATTGTTGTTAAGTTTTCGTTAAAAATGAAGATTTAACAATAATTTAACGCTAACATTTTTTGAACAACAGATTTTTTTAACGTGAAAATTTAACAAGTATATTAACAACATCTTAATTTAACATGATTTTAACACTAACTTTGTTTGAACAACAGGTTTCCCTAACAGCGATATTTAACAAAAAAATTAACATGCTGTTATTCAGTTAACAACAATTTCATTGTTTAATATTTAACAAAAGTTTTGAACAACTGGGCCATTGAGTTGTTGCAAATGCAATGAAATATGATTAAACTTAACTGCGGTAGGAGTTCAGGTGACTTACTTCCCGAGAAAATATAGAAAATTCTAATTTCCGACATTATGTGTACTTTTACAGTCCTTTTTATACATCAGGCGTGTGTTTGTACAGTTTAAGATCCTGTCTTCTGCGTTGTAATAAATGGTTATATATTCTATTCAATGAAGTAAAACTATAGGTATAAATCATTATCTGTCTTGAGCAATTACCCTTTCCTACAGTGTTACATTTTTGTTCATTTCTAAAAATTTCAGCACCTTTTGTCAGGAAAGTATTTGAATATTGAATTTAGTTTACTCTATTCTCTCAATCATTAGAAGAAAAGATTTTGTAAAACATGTTGATAAAAAATAAAAAGTGCATAAAATGCAACACAACATATGTATGACAGCCTACAGAAAATCGAAATAAACTAAACAGGCATGTTTTGTTTTCTAGCAACCAGCGAATAATCTTTGAGATTTCTAAACAATCTTTATGTTTCTACTTTACAATGTAACAACATGTTACACTTGTTAAGCATAACTGGTTTAATAGCATGTTTTCGTGGTCACACCATCTTGAGTCACAGAATAATAAATTGTATTCCTCAAACAATGGTAAGGAAAGGTATCTCGCAGCCACGTAGAATAACTTTTCAGATAGAGGAAACATTACATATCATGTTGTTTTGACATTCAATTTTTGTATATTGTGAACGTATTACAAACTGTGATCAAATCAACAGATTATAGAAAATACAACATTGACATGATGGTCCTTCATTGTATATCTCTCACAAGTGCTCAGGTGGCATTTTAATGATCGACTAAATTTATTTCTATAATGTGCTATAGTAACAGTACAATATGACAATGAAACGTTACCAAAAGCATCATGAGCATGACAAGTTATTGGGTCTATTTGTCCTATTTAAATCTTACATTCTTAGCATTATGCTTTGTATGATCGATTTGTTCAAAGACACAAAATTGAATAAACTGTTCATGACATGATTAGAGAACAGTCTATTTATTACAGTTGTACGATATTGATGGTTTTACCCAAGTACGGAAATTTTCTGTTTAGTATTAACACACCCAAATTCAAGTCTTTAAAGTGATACGTTTTAAATAAAATTACTAGATTTTCTGTCATGCTACATTCAGAAAAATAACATGTTTTCTAACTTTAATGCTGTAGAATTATATTATTGGGACAGCTGCATTGTAGGTTATTCTGAATTATTCCACCCGATAAATGAACAATGCAATGCTGGAATATTAGAAGTAGTTGAATTAAAGTAGTTCACTAGTTACATTGAATTTTTTCCTTCATGAACTAGAGCTATCACTGGAAGTGATTATAACCCTCGCTTATGCTCTGGTCACAAAACAAAAGAAACGATCAGTGCAAAGTGCCACAAGTAAACGATAGAAACAGCTTGAACAGTCCAATAAATAAATGATAAATCTGCAAGCTCAATGGCTTTGCATGCATAGATATTATAGCGCTAAGTACAATCGGGCAATAACTCTATAAAATGTAAAATATTGTTATATAACTCGTCAGTGTAGTTTTGCATGTATATATGTTAAAGAGTACAATAGAACAATAACTCTATAAACTGTGAAATATTGTAATGTAAGTTGACATTGTATCTTTGTATGCATAGATAACAATTGAGGAGTTTCAATGCAGTACCACCATCGATTTTTGAGATATTGCACTTCTACATGAAAACTTGCTAAGTGCAAAAGGAAAATAAAGTTTGCCATGATGGCCCTATATCGTTCACTCGAGTGACATTGCTCTCAAGTTGAGATATGCATGCAAAACTATCCATATTGTTCAAATTTCATGATTGCGGCTTCAAAATGAAGAAATTAAGTCAAGGTTATCCAACATAATAGTTGAACTTTCTAGAGGCAAAACTGTAAACATGGTCCAAATTTCATTAATGTAGCTTCAAAAACGAAGGAAGGTCAGTAAGTCAAGGCCAGTCAAAGGTCTGTATGCAAATATATCTATAGCGTCTAAATTTTATAACTGTAGCTTCAAAAAATAATCCCAAGTCACTAGGTCAAGTGACACAGGGTTTGACCCTATGATATCCACATTTGAAAAGTTATCAACTGGTCAAAACCAACCTCACTATCTAGTTTGAAGATCATAGTCCACACCGTTCTCCAGTTATTGAACATAATAAATCTGACCTTGACTTTTGACCCTGTGACCTTAATGTCAATAAAGGTCACTTACTGGATAAGATCAACATATCCAGAAGTCCAAGGATGCTATGCCCAATGAATTTCGAGTTATTGAATATGATAGGTTTAACCATAGGCTTAGTCAATTTTGACAATTTGGGGCATAATGTGAACAAAGTTCGTTCAAATCCCCCTGTGTTTGGTCAAATTTTGACACTGCAGTATGATTTAAACAAACTTGAAAGAGGTCCACTGGACACTGTGATATACCAAATATCTAAACTCTAGGCTATGTGGTTTTGGAGAATTATTATAGTTTCTCCTATATAAATCTATGTAAAACAGGTCATCCCCAACAGGGTCCATTTCGACCCCCTGGGTTATAATTCTAACAATATTTTTAGAGGTCCATTAGACAATGCTACAAACCAAATATCTAAGCTCTAGACCTAGTATGTTTTCAGATGTCTTGTAGACTAATCGGATATGCAATAGAGGGGCCATCTTAACTGTCAGGAACTATAACAATTATACAGTCAACCTTGCCCCTGTGACCACCTGATTTAAGCAACAACCTTGCCGAACATGGCTCCGTAAACCCACACGGAAGTCGCATTATTTACGTGGCATAGTGTCTTGAATGCGCTATGGGTCGTTGTGCCTTTTGCAAGTCTGCTAATACGATACAATCGTAGGAAAAATGGATCAAGATGTAACCCTCACTGGTATATGTACAATTTATGTTATGGAGAGAATGAATAATTGCAAATCTGCACAAATGCCCATGTTTGTTCATGCGCGATATGGCCAATTACAAAAAGTGTACAATATACATGTTGGAAAGTGAATGGACTCATTTGTGCAGTCGCGGAATGAACAAATTGTATGGTCTGTACAATATACATACTCATTTATCAATTCACGGAAATGACAATCTGTTGAAGGAAGATATTACGCATTGAGTTAAATCGATACTACATTTTATGACCGATTCTAGATTTAATTAATAGTCTAATCAACTCATAAATTAACGTAGAAAGTTGAGACTTTTGTTAAAGTTATGAATCGTTGAAAGTGCAAGGTTGTTTGTTTTTTGCTCCAAAAAAATGTCAGCTGTGCTACATGTAATCTGCCAATTATTTTGCAAACACGCTTTCGTGACTCAACAGTCTGCCTTGACATTGTTTAAAAGGGAAAGTTGTGTAAACATTTTGAAGAGAAAATAAAACAAAGTGCAAAATAGAGGTGAGCGTACACGTATAGTTCGTGTATGTGCGCCATGAAAGTTTATCAAACGCTTTACCGATGTTTTTGAGCATGTGTGACATAGAACGGGGCATGTTCTCTGATAGCTTTTAGTATCTCCCTCGTTTATATGAACAATTATTGAAGATGTACGATTATATAGTTGAGTCCTGAATCTTATACAGAAAATTGCGCGTATAACTTGTCATAAATCAAGTTCAATTTGATCCACTCGGTTTGAGCTATGAAATGTATTCAATTGACGTTACACTTTCATGGATGCATTGTACAGTTTTGTACTGACTATATTAAGAGAAAGTGATCTAAATTAATTACATGCGTACTTATCAACTGCAAATCAACAACAAAATACCTGCAGCAATAGATTCATCTTCATAGTTTTCAGAGTTTTCCGAATAATCCGTCACTATTGAATCATTTCTTGAATAAACTAGGCATTCTTTTTCCGTAATCGATTCATCTGTTATCCCGTACTTCATTGTTTATACAATTATTATTTCCTACTTATTTTTCCATCGTGATATTTGTATTACATTCTGCAACTCAAATATTGTTTTCGCCTGACAGTCATATCATATCACAATGTCATACTTTCTTCCTACTTATGTACGTTTACTTTAAGGTGCACAAAGTAATTTCATATTTTCATTCACTCTGTTCACACCAGGCAATTCAAGCCAGAAACTTTCAAATTTATAGTCATTATCCCTTTCTATCTATTCCTTCTCTAGTTTCGACCGCAACTACATATATATAGCGTGTCCCTTAAGGTGTATTTCATGCTTTTAATTACACACAGGTAATCTGTCTTGTTTATTTACAATCCATAACCACGTTGTGCATCATCGCGCTAAACGTTCTGTACATTGAGTTTTAAATCTGCAAGATATTATCTGTACACAATTAAACAGTTTTTAAGATCTTGAGCCTGGTATCAAATAAAATTTCAATATCCTGTTGTGACGAATAAAGGAAAGAATGATAACGAAACGAGGTCAGCGCTCCTTTTTCTCTTATCGTGTTACTCACACTTTTCTATCGTGTGTTCAGTAAAATACAATCGATGAAAAAAAACAAACAATCTATTAAAGGTGCAGAATCGACAAAATTTTCAACCTTATATCGCATCATACACTTTGTTTGTAATAGAACAATAGTAAGAATCATACTGAATGGTGTAAAATTTTGTTTTAATGACTTGGGAAGTGCTACATGTAAAACCCAATCGCTAGCGTCATGTACATAACTATAGTGCCCCTGTGGCGGCAGGGTTTAAATGTGTATGTTAAATGTAGCTGCGGTGATCAAATACAACATAAACATCTTATCAGGTGTCATTACCACATCTTTCCGTGTGACATTAATTGTTTAAGGTCACTATGATTTCACATCTTAAACAGCTTTTCCTCGCTTTTAGAATTTCTGATGGATTCACCGCGTTTAAACATAATAATATTTTTTCGTTAAGGTTGTATCAACTGTAGATGTAAATGTACAAATGTATGACTTAAACACAAAATTAAACTTAAGTGTATTTTGACCTCAGAGGTCACCTTTAATTAATGAACCTACTTAAAAGGTCTTTTTATCACAGAGTTACCGACAACAAAGGAGCAAACGATTTTATCTAAAAATGCATTGATACATGCTTGAATTTAAGGTTTGATCAATTTGGTATCTTTTTAATGACGTTTTTAATAATTCTTTATCAATTAAAAGAAACTATTGTCTTATTACATCTAATAAAAATCAGAGTAATTTTACAGGTGATGAATGATTTTATTATTGTTAGGACAGGTACATAATACTGTATGTGTACGTTAACAGTTTAAGTCAATTTCTAATCCATAGCTTAATGGGTGTTTTAAGTATTACAATTAAAACGACTCTTATCATTTACATTTTCCTAATAGGTATCAATTTGTGCAGTTTTAGACTCAATACACACTGTAGCACGGATATCATCAACTGTACTTAAATGATATAAGCAGAATGCAAGACAAAATAAAGTACAAATTGTTATATGATATCCCGCTAGGTTACAATTGTTTATGCTTGTTTGATCAAAGTGTTTTCATACACAACACGTTAAAAGACTGAATATCTTATTTAATAAGAACAATAAAAACGTATCCCGAAGAATGAAGAATGACCTTGGCCTTTGTAATAAGGACTTATGTTTTTGGCTCGATACACCCTCACATGATGCTCCCATAGACACTAAAGGAAACATAGATTAATCTCGAATACAGGTATATATCCATGTAAGGTTTCGATACTTAGTGTGACCGTCAAGGATTTAGGACTCGAGTCCTGTGCATTGGCCGGTTATCTAATGTAAATTGATCTTTGTTAGAAGTCATTTAGACAAGAAAGAGGATTTGAACATCAATGATGACCTTGACCATTCGGTCGCAGACATTGGTGCCTTCCTTTGATGCATTTTGTATTCGGTTTTGAGTAAAATCCCATAAACATGATCACTTACATGTAAGTAATGGCAGAAACATGACCGAACTAACGACGGAACGAACCGAGTAGTCGACTAAAGTGGACTGTTCATCCACTATATGCCTCATTGCAGGGACCATGATAATGGTTGTTTTGACGATACTTGCCCGTTTACAGCAATGGGGCAATATTCCAGTAGCATCTTAAGTCAAATCTTAAGATTTTCCTTAAAATTACAATTGCCTTAAGATGACAATTTAAAAAGGAGAATGTGCATTGCAGCATGTTGAAAATTTATCAAATCCTCCAAGACCATTTTCTATAATGATGTTGAAATTACACACATTCATTGACTTTTGAGAGAATTATGATAATTTAAAAAAATTGGACTTAAGTTAAAATACTTAAGAAATCACTTAAGATGCTACTGAAGCACGATCCATGGTCCTTTAAATCTATGTTACTGATCACTTTGTATATAATTTATTCATAACGAAGAACTCTTCGGTGGCTGGATAGAAATCATATGATGTATTTATTACATGTATAAATTGAAGTGTGATTAAGATCTCAACATTCAGGTAACCAACCCAATTTTATGATCATCATTTAAATATTTTACATTTGAGTGTCAGTTCAAAATAGTACTAAACATATGTAACGATCAACTTACTGTCTTTTCTAGCACGCTGGTTATCATCTTTACGACACACGCAATTACATTTATCCATGTCTTGCAGTTCAGAAGCCATATTTCAATCACAACATTTTTAAAAACCTTATAAAATCACAAAAAACCTTGAAACATGTTTAAATAAATAACTTCATACATTTAGTAAATATAAAATATGCGGAAGAAATTCATAAATGCAATTTATAACATCAATAAATTTGATAATGATTTCCGACAATGTAACTGTACATTTGCCGTTGGCAAAACATGTAAATTTATAGTTGACACCTTCAACGATCGATATCAGCTACCATCTTGTTATCTTGTCAAACAATTTAAAAAATTATATTTACTAACAGATATTCATCTGTATGACGTAAATACACTTTCCTAAAAGTAATGTTAGAGTTTCGTTTACATTAATCCATCAACGAATCAAATATAGAAACAACGAGTCTATAAGTCTATTGATGTCGTAAAAATGAATATGATCAAGTACAAACAGATGCTTAAAAGACATTGGCTACACAACTTTTGCGAGTTTGACGTTTGTGGGTTCGATGCAGTCGAATTGAAAGGCCTGGAAGTACTGAATGCAGTAGCATTGGCAGTTTCTGATGCAGTAGAATTGAAAGGCGCTGGAGTACCGGATAGAGGCGAATGAGTAGTGGACTGTTGCAAAGTAACACCACTTGGCAACGTCGAGCTTGGGTTGCTTGATTCTGAGAGGGTAGACGAAATCGGTAGTTTCGTTAACGTTGATTCGTTATTGGTAACAACTGACGATGTGACTGAAGATGTCTTCAAATCCGAAGTAAAGGACTGAGTAGATGTTGTTTGCATGGCAACTGATTCATTAGTTTCATTGCTACCTGTATTTGAAGAAGTAAATGTAATTTTGCTGGGTGTTGACATGTGTGTTGAAGTTTTGTTGTCAGTAGACAATGCAGCAAAAAAAGTCGTACTTCTTGTTATTGGCAGAGATGATTCACTGCTTGAAAAAGTTGTGTCTGATGCAGAGGCAGTTGTTTGAAATATGCCTGTGTTCTGTTGAGAACTGGTAGTTATATCAGGACTAGTAACCGTGTTGTCCTGTCCTGTAGTCGACTCAATCACTGTAAAGTGTTCTGTTGCATTTTTCGTTGTATAAGAAATGTCTGCTGTTTCGTATGATAATTCTTTAGTCGTTGTGAACATATTTGTATATGTCGTGGATATTGTAACTTCTTCTGATATTGCTTGTTCCGTTTGTCCGGAAGCTTCAGTCAAGCCAGATTGTTCTGTTGTTGACGTATGGTTCTCTATTGATGTAGTACCTGCGTCTAGGTTTGACTGTTCCGTTGTTAAAGTAGCTTCAGTCAAGCCAAATTGTTCTGTTGTTGACGCATGGTTCTTTATTGATGTAGTACCTGTGTCTAGGTTTGACTGTTCCGTTGTTAAAGTAGCTTCAGTCAAGCCAAATTGTTCTGTTGTTGACGCATGGTTCTCTATTGATGTAGTACCTGCGTCTAGGTTTGACTGTTCCGTTGTTAAAGTAGTTTCAGTCAAGCCAGATTGTTCAGTTGTTGACGTATGGTTTTCTATTGATGTAGTACCTGCGTCTAGGTTTGACTGTTCCGTTGTTAAAGAAGCTTCATATAAACCAGATTGTTCGTTGTTGACGCATGGTTTTCTATTGATGTAGTACCTGTGTCTAGGTTTGACTGTTCCGTTGTTAAAGTAGCTTCAGTCAAGCCAGATTGTTCTGTTGTTGACGCATGGTTTTCTATTGATGTAGTACCTGCGTCTAGGTTTGACTGTTCCGTTGTTAAAGAAGCTTCATATAAACCAGATTGTTCTGTTGTAGACGCATGGTTTTCTATTGATGTAGTACCTGTGTCTAGGTTTGACTGTTCCGTTGTTAAAGTAGCTTCAGTCAAGCCAGATTGTTCTGTTGTTGACGCATCGTTCTCTATTGATGTAGTACCTGCGTCTAGGTTTGACTGTTCCGTTGTTAAAGTAGTTTCAGTCAAGCCAGATTGTTCAGTTGTTGACGTATGGTTTTCTATTGATGTAGTACCTGCGTCTAGGTTTGACTGTTCCGTTGTTAAAGAAGCTTCATATAAACCAGATTGTTCTGTTGTTGACGCATGGTTTTCTATTGATGTAGTACCTGTGTCTAGGTTTGACTGTTCCGTTGTTAAAGTAGCTTCAGTCAAGCCAGATTGTTCTGTTGTTGACGCATGGTTTTCTATTGATGTAGTACCTGCGTCTAGGTTTGACTGTTCCGTTGTTAAAGAAGCTTCATATAAACCAGATTTTGTTGTAGACGCATGGTTTTCTATTGATGTAGTACCTGTGTCTAGGTTTGACTGTTCCGTTGTTAAAGTAGCTTCAGTCAAGCCAGATTGTTCTGTTGTTGACGCATCGTTCTCTATTGATGTAGTACCTGCGTCTAGGTTTGCCTGTTCCGTTGTTAAAGTAGTTTCAGTCAAGCCAGATTGTTCTGTTGTTGACGTATGGTTTTCTATTGATGTAGTACCTGTGTCTAGGTTTGACTGTTCCGTTCTTAAAGTAGCTTCAGTCAAGCCAGATTGTCCAGTTGTTGACGCATGGTTTTCTATTGATGTAGTACCTGCGTCTAGGTTTGACTGTTCCGTTCTTAAAGTAGCTTCAGTCAAGCCAGATTGTTCAGTTGTTGACGCATAGTTCTCTATTGATGTAGTACCTGCGTCTAGGTTGGACTGTTCCGTTGTTAAAGTAGCTTCAGTCAAGCCAGATTGTTCAGTTGTTGACGCATGGTTTTCTATTGATGTAGTACCTGTGTCTAGGTTTGACTGTTTCGTTGTTAAAGTAGCTTCAGTCAAGCCAGATTGTTCTGTTGTTGACACATGGTTTTCTATTGATGTAGTACCTGCGTCTAGGTTTGACTGTTCCGTTCTTAAAGTAGCTTCAGTCAAGCCAGATTGTTCAGTTGTTGACGTATGGTTTTCTATTGATGTAGTACCTGTGTCTAGGTTTGACTGTTCCGTTCTTAAAGTAGCTTCAGTCAAGCCAGATTGTTCAGTTGTTGACACATGGTTTTCTATTGATGTAGTACCTGCGTCTAGGTTTGACTGTTCCGTTCTTAAAGTAGCTTCAGTCAAGCCAGATTGTTCAGTTGTTGACGCATGGTTTTCTATTGATGTAGTACCTGTGTCTAGGTTTGACTGTTTCGTTGTTAAAGTAGCTTCAGTCAAGCCAGATTGTTCTGTTGTTGACACATGGTTTTCTATTGATGTAGTACCTGCGTCTAGGTTTGACTGTTCCGTTCTTAAAGTAGCTTCAGTCAAGCCAGATTGTTCAGTTGTTGACGCATGGTTTTCTATTGATGTAGTACCTGTGTCTAGGTTTGACTGTTTCGTTGTTAAAGTAGCTTCAGTCAAGCCAGATTGTTCTGTTGTTGACACATGGTTTTCTATTGATGTAGTACCTGCGTCTAGGTTTGCCTGTTCCGTTGTTAAAGCAGCTTCATATAAACCATTTTGTTCTGTTGTTGACGCATCAATCTCTATTGATGTAGTACCATCGACTAGGATTGACTGTTCCGTTGTTAAAGTAGCTTCATATATACCAGATTGTTCTGTTGTTGACGCATGATTCTCAATTGATGTAATACCTTCATAGGCATTTTGTTCTGTTGGGCCCGCAGTAGTGAATTCATGTTGGGTTGATTGTTTTGATGTTGAATCTACGTCCTGCCAGTCGTTTTGCTCCGTTGAATCCGTTGTAGTAAATTCATATTGTATTGATTGTTTTGTGGTTGAATCTTCGATCAGCGAGCTACTTTGCTCCGATCTACCCGGTGTAGTAAATTCATGTTGGATTAATCGTTTTGTGGTTGAATCTTCAATCTGCGAGCCATTTTTGGTTAATTGCTGTGCTGTTGAATGGACGTTTTGGGTGCCATCTAGAGCAGTCGTTAAAGTAACTTCATGTAGGTTAGATTGCTCTGCTATCGAAGGCTTGGTCAGCAAACCAGACAACTTTGTTGTAGGCTCAGTAGTTGTGGTAACTTGTTTTAGATCCAAAGGTTCTGTTGTAGTTAAATAACGGTCCGTGGAGTGTTGGTCAGTATATACTTGGTCAGTTGTGGTTCTATACGTAACTGTAACTGAAACAGCAAAACATACACCTTTAAGTACCGCATGAAGGTGTCTCTGATTTGATTGCATTGCATGACTTTTCATTAGTATTTTATTTTCCGAGGTGTTCTTTTCACGTATTAGTTACTTTCTCAAGATTGACAGCAGTAACAGAAGCAACAGTAAAAACAACAACAACAACGAAAAACAACAATAATGATAATAATAATAATTATGATAATAATAATTAAAATTTACATAATCTTTCTTACTGATAGAGTTCCAGCAGAGAATAAGTCCAAAGACAAGAAACTTTTCCATTGCTTACTGGTAGTGAGCATATAGGTTTATGAACAAAATCTCAAAGGCGGACAGTAATAAAGCAACTTCAGTTACCAAGTGTGATACATCACGTGACCCTCTTAATTCCTGATGCACCCGTTAATAGTCGCAATATACCGCAGCAGTAGAACGGTCAAGCACTTGTACCCTAATAATAAGTAGTATAAAATGGTGTACCAGAGTTAAGGTGAAAGATTTCAAACTGTAATAAAATGTTTGCAACGACATTTACGCAATCTTAAAATAAACTCCACCCAAGTTACAGGAATGCAGTTAAACCAGCTACTTGCTTGTCGAAAAGAAACTAAAGCAGTCTTTATTTGTAGATGGTCTGTATAGGATTATGTAATGAATTTAAAAGCCGTTTAAATCGTACTCTGGTCATTTTCATAGGCTGACAGTTAACCTAACCATTGTTCTTTGGAAAAAGCAGTTCCACGACCCCTGTCATCTGTAACAAACTGCCAACTTTCTTACGTAAAGGGGCATGATATGTTGCCGGGCTTGAACCCATGACCTCAAGTCTATGAAGGCTACAGCGACTCTATAACCACTCCATCACGAAGGCTGACCAGGTGGTCGGTTAACCGATTTGTCAAGAACCAAAACATTGACTTTCCTTTTCCTGGCCGGTTTGACTGTCATTGTTAAAAAATAATTCATATGCATGTAATGCAAAATCAAGTGAGTTTTTCTTGTGTATTTGATATTGTTAGATAAAGATTGTGGTCAGAGAACGAAAAACAAACTTATTATACAAGAGAACTCTAAATGTTCAAATCTTGCGTATCTATTTTGTATAAGTCTAGAAGATTTACCTCCCTTTGATATCAGTTTTAAAGAAAGACTTTAGAGTGTACCGAATCATCATTAATCAGGTAACAAAGTATCAACAAGTACAGAATGGGAGGATGCAAAATAGAAATTCGTTATTCGAAATCGATAATGTAAAAATGATCCTTTTGATTTTCATTGTTAAGTACATCACTTGAAAAGAATTTGTATGAGTATCGAAATTTTGCATTTTTACTTGCTCAAAATATGTTTTAAATGCATTTCCTTGCGCGTATGCCATTGAAATGAAAATACGTTAACAGCGTTCACAAGAGCTTAATAGGGATGGTATTATAATGCAGTAACTGCACTTCATCATGTAAGTTGTTTACAGTTCCGGCCGACATTGGGATTTCTTCCTGTTGAACTTGCCAAGACACATTTGTGACTATCTGGGGATCCTTCAGTGTCTATCTTATGATGTCTAAGATTCGCTGCTACATGTGTTTGCATTTCGTTTTCTTGAGAAAAATGAAAGTAGTTGTAGGAAGTTATTGAAGCTGAGAGTTCATATGCTTTCCGGCAAAAATAATTTGACAAATCTTGTGATAATTCGTTTGTCCCGTTTATATACTGTGACGTGAGTTTGAGATATGATGGTAAAATAATCTCATATTGCAATTTCAAAACGAGGCCAGTCTAATGAACTGTATGATGATGCAACATTCTGTTACTGGTAATAACAGCATTTTTACCGCCACACGCTGTGGGGTTAACATGATATTTGCATACCAGACTTGCGGTGAACCGCTCTACATGAAAGGCACCCCCGGTTCAACAAGTCTGATATAGATCAAGGGTTCTGAAATATTCATTAAAATCTCTCAGAGAAATACTCCGCCAGACAATTATTGCATTATCTCCTTGAAGAAAAATATATACATTCATAATGATGCAACATGAATCATTTAAACGCATTCGTGTTTTGTTCAATTGAATTTAGGTCTGCAGACATGTCTGTCTAGAATATTTTAGTTTTTCGGGGCCAACAATTTAAAGAGCATGAGGAGGAAACTGATTTTACTTGTAATATTCTTTTTCCGAATTTATATCATCAAGATCTTGTAAATGCTGAATCAACACATTTTAACTTTAAAGATGTTTGATGCGTTGGGGGAAATGGGTACTCGAATCGCCGCGTTTTTTTATAAATGCCCGTGAAGTTAGCGGCCTAGCGGCGTGAAGTTGGGAAGTTGGCGGAATAGTTTTACCCGGTATTTATGTTTATAGAAGGTCACCCTGAAGTTAGCGGCCTAGCGGCCTGTCGACCAAGCAGCCCAGCGGCCTGAAGTTGGCGGCCTAGCGAATTGGTGGCGCGAGAAGTTAGCGGCCTGGCGGCCTAGCGGCATGAGGATGGCGTCCTGTGTAGTTTTAACAAAAAATCACTTACAAATAACGCTTTGTATAAACAAATGAAATAAAAAACTATGTGCACATTAAAGCTCAACTGAAGACACAAATACAAGATGAATGCAGATAACGGTCTAGCTGCCTGAAGTTGGCGGCCCAGCGGCCTAGCGGGCTGAAGTTGGCGGCCTGAAGTTAGCGGCCCAGCGACCTGGCGGACAGACGTAAGCGGCCTAGCGGCCTGATGTTGGCACCCTGTGTATTTTTAACAAAAAATCATTTACAAATTACGTCTAGTATAAACAAAGAAAATAAAAACTCAACTGAACGCAAAAAAAAGTTTACGAAGTTGGCATCCTGTGTATTTTTAACAAAAATGACTTAAAAATTACGCATGTAAACAATTAAAATAAACACTCACATTAAAGTTCAACAAAAATTGGCGACCTAGCGGTTTGAAGTTGGCGGCATATATATTTTCATTAAAACAGTGCTTAGTACTTACACATAATATAAACAAACAAATCGAAACTCACTTTGACGCTCAATTGAACATAATATTGGCCCAGCGATCTGAACTTGTTGCTATGTATTTTTAACCAAAATGAATTAGAAGCTATGAATTGAATGAACAAATAAATGAAAAATCACTTCCAATCTCAACTGAAAAAAAGGTTGGCCCGCTGAGGAAGGGCCCCAGCGGCCTGAAGTTGGCCGCCTGTTTCCCCATGTATAAGCAAATAAATTAACACTAACATTAAAGCTCAATCTAACACACAAAAAAATAGGTTTAGTAACCGGCTTAAATGCCCGAAAACTGCCGATTGGTATGCGGGGTTGTATCTTTGTTGTTGGCTATGCAGTACATGTTCGCCTATTGTGTGACCCGACACTATAGAACGAACTTCGCTTTTAACCGACTGCTATAATATCCAGTTTGTAAACGCCAGAACATAGACGCATCTCGTGTCCGAGACAAAAGCAAGACAGGCGACAAACAGAAAATCCAAAGGCTCCGCAACATACAAAATATACAGTCATGTTATCGGAATAGCATCAGTATTATTTGACTACCAAAGATAAGTTCTTTTACTAAGGTTTAAAATGATTTGCCAGATAGTCATTACCTTTTTACATTTCAGTTTCAACTTTTTACCTTTCGGAATTCACACAAGAATATCCGAACTCCATAAAAGATATAAATGGTAAGAGAGTTCAAGATAGTTCTGTATTTAGTTTATACTATTAGCTCGATTGTGAAGAAAGCTCTCCGCTTATTGAGTCTCTCTCGAGTCCACTTCCTGGGAAAACCAGTACTGGTGCCATATGAGGAGGTACGGCCGTGACCCCAGTGGGGCTCGAACCCGCAACCTCTGTATAAGCGGCAGACACCTTAACCTCTACACCACCGTTTTTCATTTTACATCTGATATATATCAAATTCCTTGTTTTGGCACTAACACCAGATAAATCAAGGATTGTGTTGGCTTTTGAATATTGGCAAACACGTATTTGCCAGATGACGAACCATAACTTTGAGCTTATTGAAATTTCGCGATACATTCCAAGAAGTATCATTTCTTGTCCTAAAGAACAACCAGACTGCTTTTGATAAAAACGTACTTTTCCTAAAGAACAACCAGACCGTTATCTATAAAAAACGTACTCGTCCTAAAGAACAACCAGACTATTCAAAATTATGATTGGTACATCGAAAAGTTTTATGACAAATTCAAGAAGTGAAGTGAAGTTCAAAATTTCGACCTTTTGTACATGCCTATGTCTATAATTGTAAGTTTCAGCAATCGAATAGAGCGAAGGACTTTGTCCATACAGATGAGAAATAACATTAACCTGTGTTCACGTTGACTTTTTTTCGGAAGATCGAGAGAATATTCTGACTATACACTGATATATGATTAAGTCCGTAAGAGACTGATTCACGACTACAGTCAATTAAAGAAGTTGAGCCGAATAATATCTAATAAGTTTATACTAATTTATTTATTCTCGATTGCGAAACAAGTTCTAACAACTTATATCAATCGCTCTCGAGACTCATTCTAGATGGAATCAACCTCGAAGAGAGAGAGGCAATGTGGAATTGTTTGTGTCATGCCTAAGGACACTACCGACATGGCGATGGTAGGGATCGAATCCGGGGCACTTCGATCCTGAGACGAACACGCTACCATTGCGCAACGACGGTTCCGCAATCTAATAATATCACTGGGATACATGTACAACTACAAAATAAAAGGAATTAAACAAATTATATTATAGACGATTTCTTTTTGTTGTTACTGGTTTCTTGGTTCTGTTGTTAAAGAAATGTTTGCTTCACTGTATTAAAATTTAGCTGCAGTTCTTTTTTAAGATAAGTGCATTCATATCGACGATGGTTTTGCAGGATTATCCTGTTAATTAAAAACGGTTTGTGTGTAACTGTATACAGTTAAGGGGAAGTAACCGCTGCGGGGTGTTTGGTCGTTTTTGTTGTCAAGTTGTAAGTGCCACAAACAAAAATAGCATTCTATGTCGTAAAATCGCCGGTGTTACGTTATGTTATTAACAATTTCTTTTACTAAATTCAGAGTGACGACATGCAAATCTTTAGGACAATTAACATTAAATCTGTATTGAGTTGTATCCACTCGTGCTGGTTAGCGTCGGTCTTTCTAGTATTTGGAATTATAATGAAAAAGAATGCCTATTTAGGATCGAACTTGGTGGAATATATCGTGCGTGTCCTTTGTCAGTGACAGTCATATGCCAATATCGGTGATTGGATGGTTTGTGTTGCATAATATCGTCGATATGCTTTACATACAGCATGCGATCGCGCCCAGACCGGAACAAGTGTTGTGTCCTTGTGCCGGAGTACAACTTTTGGTTCATGTGAATTCCCAAGATCTCGTAAATAGCCTGACCTGGCAAGTTTACGAGCCAATCTTGCAATTTCTTTGACATAAGGACCTTATTTGCCAATTTGCCGTTGTCTGAAAGGACAACTCAGCAGTGATCATTGATTCAGGTGACTCATTTATATTCTCTTAGTACAACAGTGTGTAAAGAAAACATAACAACTGGTGATTGGTTTTTGTACACCTGATTAAACATCTCACTCTTTCTCATGCTTGGGGATTTTAAGTTCACACAGTTGGACAGATACCAAGCTAGAGCAAAGATGTAGTTTTTCTAACTACATCTTAGATTTACTCTACAAGCAGGTATTTTACAGATAAAGGTAAATCCAGGTTTTCCCTTGTCCAAATCCCTTGGCGCCATCATATAGTAAAATTCATTTGGTTATTTAAACATTTGGTTAAATTCCTTTTACCCAAATCTTTTTATAATTAATAACTGTTCTGTCCTGAAGAATTCATGATTCTACTTAAGAAGTCTGACCCAAATATGTTGTGCAATAATTGCTGCTTTTAGGCTTTATATGTTTTTATTTGCTTTATGCTTATTCTTGTTTTCTTGTATTTGTAGGATACCCTTTTTAGTCAGTATGACTTGAACCTACAAAGGAAACAAATTAAATATTATAAATACAGAAACTACACTTTAGTTATTTGATTCCTTGTGACCTACCCTCAGAGATATGGGAATGTTTAGTTAAATATATCAACGGTCACATTTGGGATTGAGCGACCCCAGCTGACAGCCCTGTGTGCAAGCCTTGCCGGCATTGCCATAATTAGAACCCTGTTCTCCAATAAGTCACTGTGACTCTCCAAAAGCAAGAAATCAATAATCTGAAGATGCTAGACTGGGACACAAAGGCACAAGAGCAGTATCAGCGGAGGTGATCCGAAAACATGATTTCTAGCAAGACTTATTTTAATTCGTCATGTTACCAAAATGTCACAGGGAATCCGAATGTATAATATAGTTATTAGATTTTATCTTCGGATATGTTTGAAAACCTCACACCTTACTTGGTTTGTCATACTGCTTGGTGGGTCCATTGATACAGCTTTCTTCATACACATTAGTCATAGCTATTAATAGGTTCGACTCGAATTTCTGTTTATGAAAGACATGCAGTCCCGGCAATTAAATTACAATTAGACATTCGTTGTCTTGTATATATACAGAGACCCCATGTTGTTGTTTTATTAGTATCTCGTCTGCTTTTTGATATCCTTATTAAATCAAAGCGATTTTATTCCCGTTAATTACAATTGTCAGACATTCTTCAAATTATTTCAAATTTTTTTAGTATAGACTTTTTCTTTTATTAATACATGATGTTTTTCGCAATAATCTATCTAGTCATAGCATTTCATATTCAAATTTTAATGCTTAGCACTTCGTCGTGAGCACTTTTAGTTTGGCTAAAGTCAGTGTGGTTGAGTCTTGCAAAGTTGAGCAGCTCGGACGTTTCCGTAAAAGGCCGAGCAAATTTACGAAAGGAAAGTTAATAAACGTTTGAGGTTTCTTATAGGGAGTGGTATGTTTATACTTTATTATTTTAAGAGTTTTGTTCATTTTAAGTTTAAACATATTTTTTCTTTTCTTGCAATAAAATGGTTATAGGACATCAAATGATAAAGGGTTTTAAAATTGGACTTTACTGACGTTGCCTCGGTTTTCTTTCAAACGTTACCCTTATTGTCGCCTCAAAGCTAGTACCAGCCGGTAAAATCCGTTAGGAGTTTCTGAGTAAATGTCACTATAGCCACTACGAATGGATCATTTAATAGACTAAACCGTACAAAGAAATACCGTATATGGATTAACAATAAGATCACACCTGTGTGGCCATACTTGATCTTGAGGTCAGTAGGAAAATTTCCGGAGGAAAAGAACAGTCAAAAGTAAGGTAAACATATATAAGTTATTAATTAATTTACTTTAGCGTGTTAAAATTGAATCACCTTAGCAAGTTACGAAGTAAGCTTGTTAGCAAAAGCTTCTTGATACTGAAAACAAGATATCGGGAGAAAAAAAGGCAAACGTCAATTTGACCAAGTCTTATTTCTATCAGCATTCTTTCTGTTGAAAAACAACTTTCATTATAGATTTGTGAAATGAGTTTGTGAAACCGGAAGCGTGAAGTTGTGCTATAGAAAAATAATTAAAAATAAGAAGGAAAAAACAAGCTTTTGGAGATAGGCTGTACATGTATCGCGGAGTAAGTAATAATACATTGGTGCATCACGTCTCAGTGTCACGGAATATCTACTGACAGAAAAGTATAATCTAAATACAAATACATGATTTTGATATTCAGCAATGGTCTACATTATCCGACCATGCAGCGATTTATTTCAGTTTTATTAGAAAAAGTCACAAATCTGAGAGCAGCATGAAAACTTAATGCAAATACAAAAAAAAAACTGAAAGACAAATAGTACGGTATAAACAAAAAGTACATATATCCAAATCATTAGTTCCGAATGATTTAGTCTAAATACACGGAAATAAAGATAGATCAGTTAATGATACAGTGAGTAGACGAGTTTTTCTGAGATTTTGTATAAAAATGCAATGGAAACTTTTGGCAAAGATATAAACGTTGCCAATAACAACAATATCTACCCACCCAAACCGAAATTATATGCAGATGATCAAGTATTATTTTTCAACCAAACCAGAAAGATTACAATCTATGCTATATGATGCAATGTATTCGTTCTTAGAAATGAACATAAACAAAACTAAATTCATGGTTTACGTGAAGGAGAGACCAACTACATTTTGTAGCTATGATTTTACCTTTTATAATGAAAAAATGAAGGTAGTTTAGTCTTTGAAGTATTTCGGTTTACAACTCTTTTAAAATGGAAGCTGGCATCGCACCAAAAACTTATTGCAGACCATATACATCGAAAATCCTTCTTTAGTTTATTTTTGTTTTATTTTTTTAACAGTATTACATTTAAAACTTCAGAAAAATGTAACTTATTTTACATCTTTGTTTCCGCTGCATTTAACTACTCCTCCTGAAATATAGGGAAGAAATCACGGAAAAGATATAGAATTAAATATTAATTTATTCACATAAAGTTTTGTAGTAAAATTGTGACGGTAAACACGTCCACAAATCCATCTGTGCTATATGGTTAACTCGGTAGAGTACCAGACAGACAGACAGACATTCTTTATTTTTTCAATCGGGTTACATAGTAACAACATGATATATTAGAAATGAAACAAAGAAAAGATAAGTGTGGGTAAAATACATAGTTAAACAGATGCATATCCAATGTGAAATGATATAAATTTTTGTACAAAACATACTTGAAAAGCAGGAGAAAGTAGGTCATAATTTACCTTTATATTGTTGTTTAGTTGTTGTTGTTTTTTTTTTATAATTATTGTTAGTCATACATGTACTTAGCCATCCTTTAAACATGTAGCAAGTATATAACTATAACGGGAGAGGTTGAAAAACAATCTAAAAAAGATAATTTCATAAATAAATATAAAGAAGAAAAAAAATTAAATTATTTGATTATACTGATTTGAAAATTGAGAACAATCCGGGTATTAAGTGGGGTAGTTAAGGAATAGGGAGCAGTATCCTTTCATTGTGACATACTGTTGTGTAAGTTAAAGTATAAATGAGTGTAAACATTTAATAGGACAGGTGGTTTATTTACTTTGATTTGCAAGTTCAAAAAAAGCTCGAGATGCACGGGTTTTCTATTCACAGTTTTAGTTGTAGTAAGAAAGGAATGTCATTTACGGTTAATTTGTAAATAGAAACACGTAAATTTAAATGCGTTAGAGAAATTAGTGTTTCTTATGTGTGTGGTTTATTCACAAGGATATATGTACTGCTTATACGAAAACAAACGTAAATATTTTCTTTTACCTTTGGATCTGAAAAGTCACGAAATTCTTAGTACATGTATTCTGTTGGTCAAAATTATCATTATACGGTAGTCTTTGCTAAACAAGTACCATTACGAGAAATACCTCCCTGTAAGTGTAATATACTATGAGTACCTTTACATATTATACTATGCTAATGTGTTTAAAATCATGTATGAATGTAAGATGAAAACTAAAATAAATTATAAAAAAAAAATTATCATTATAGTTTTTAACTTACGATCATGTTCGGTGTATGATGATTCATACTATTTTACATTTATTGAAATATACATGTTTAGTACAAATATCTATACTGGTTGTCGCAAAATCAAATAAATAAATGCAGAGTACTGAAAAATACACATGGGAAACAACTCTACAATACCAATATACAAAGTTTTATGTGAATATACTTGCTTGGTATAATGTACATATATATGTGAACATTACAGAACATGACAAAAATAGAATTAAGTTAGCTTTTGAAATAGCAACTATATTTTAAGTAGTTCTGGAGATTTGGTGTTGAGGAGCTCACCAAATAATAACGGTATATATCTGGTGTCTTCTTGGAAGAAATTGTTTCCTAGCTGTTAGAAAAGCTGAGCACTTAAGCATGCAGTGGTGCTCGTCGTCTATGTCATCAAGACTACAAAGTGTACATTTCCTTTGACTATGTGGGATGAAATTCTGTCGCCATCTTAATCTTTCTACTGGGAGATGATGATTACAGGTTCTGAATAAGACTTATAAAAGTCTGTTGAGATTGAGAGGTCTAATTTTTTCTCTACATTCAAGTCTTTTTATCTTCTTAGAAAGTATCTCTTTCAAAAATTTGTCTCAACCAATGCCCAACTCGTTAGAGTCAAGGGTAAGGAAAAATTGTGAAGATGTTATAAAAATGCACAGAAAAGACAGGAGGTAATTAGACTCTAACGACTGATGCCAGTCTAAGTTTTGAATTTATAAAGTGCTGAACGAAGATTTGCTGGTAGTATTGTAAAACATGGTTCGAGTCTAATGTTGGTTTTAAACATCTTATAGTTTTTACCCTTGGAAAAATTGTCCAACGACTCGTTCCAGTTTTGTATGAATTGGTCGATTAGAATTCTTTTAACAAGTTTATCTACATGTACCAAATTGAGATTCAACTGGTCCAGCCAAATGCCTGAATGTCCAGTATGGTCGAGAACTTGACGGATATAGAGCAACCATTTGCAATTGAAATTGGAATTAAACATGTAGTCATAATAAATTCTAGAGATCTTCTGATTATTTCCACTTATTAGAGTAGCCCACAATTGGTCAATCTTGATTTGATTATGATTTCGATTGGGTAGCGTCAAAGTTCGCCGTATAACATGAATAGGGGTGTTCTTTTCTTGCTGTTGGTTATTTTGTACAAAATGTTTCAGAAGTAATGAATATGTCACTGTATTATTAGTTGTATATATCTATTTGTCTTTGAAAAATACCCCGAAACATTCAACGCGCATTGTAACAGTATTTGTCAATCGACTAGTGCGTCACTAAGCGCATGTAATGTCCGTGGATAACGTGATAATAATGTACAAATTCTTTTCTTCTCTATTTACACAGGAAAAGTTGCTGGTCGGGTTAGCTCATGACACACTGTCAGTGCTGATCCGGCCATTCGCTGTCTGACCACACGGATGTGCATTCTGGTCATTGTCTACACTGGTGGTAAAGGCAGATTCGCTTGACGCCAGCAGGTAAGTTTTAACTTTTTAGCTCGACTATTCGGAGAATATGGAGAGCTATTACAGTCACTTGTGTGTCGGCGTCGGCGTCGGCGTCGGCGTTGCTTCTTTAGTTAAACTTTTGCCTGCTATCATGTACTATCATGCACATATCTCAGTAACCACTTATGATATTGACTTGAAACTTTGTTCATGTCTTTAGGGGTGTCATACAATCAAGGCAGATAACTCTTGAAAAAATTTAATACAAATTATGGCCCTTGTTTGACTTTGAAAATTTGGTTAAAGTTTTGCCTGCTAGGTACTATCATGCACATATCTCAGTAACCACTTATGATATTGACTTGAAACTTTGTTCATGTCTTTAGGGGTGTCATACAATCAAGGCAGATAACTCTTGAAAAAATTTAGTACAAATTATGGCCCTTGTTTGACTTTGAAAATTTGGTTAAAGTTTTGCCTGCTAGGTACTATCATGCACATATCTCAGTAACCACTTACAATATTGACTTGAAACTTTGTTCATGTCTTTAGGGGTGTCATACAATCAAGGCAGATAACTCTTGAAAAAATTTAGTACAAATTATGGCCCTTGTTTGACTTTGAAAATTTGGTTAAAGTTTTGCCTGCTAGGTACTATCATGCACATATCTCAGTAACCACTTCTGATATTGACTTGAAACTTCGTTAATGTCTCTAGGGGTGTCACACAGTCAAGTCAGATAACTCTTGTATAAATTTAGTACTAATTATGGCCCTTGTTTGACTTTGAAAATTTGGTTAAAGTTTTGCCTGCTAGGTACTATCATGCACATATCTCAGTAACCACTTATGATATTGACTTGAAACTTTGTTCATGTCTTTAGGGGTGTCATACAATCAAGGCAGATAACTCTTGAAAAAATTTAGTACAAATTATGGCCCTTGTTTGACTTTGAAAATTTGGTTAAAGTTTTGCCTGCTAGGTACTATCATGCACATATCTCAGTAACCACTTCTGATATTGACTTGAAACTTCGTTAATGTCTCTAGGGGTGTCACACAGTCAAGTCAGATAACTCTTGTATAAATTTAGTACTAATTATGGCCCTTATTTGACTTTGAAAATTTGGTTAAAGTTTTGCCTGCTAGGTACTATCATGCACATATCTCAGTAACCACTTATGATATTGACTTGAAACTTTTTTAATGTCTTAAGAGGTGTCACACAGTCAAGACAGATAACTCTTGTTTAAATTTAGTGCAAATTATGGCCCTTGTTTGACTTTGAAAATTTGGTAAAGTTTTGCATGCAAGGTACTATCATGCACATATCACAGTAACCACTTATGGTAGTTATATCAAACCTTGCAATAGTGTTCAGGGTAAATTTTGTATCAAACAATTAATTTACCAAAAATTAAATCTATAGTTATAGATTTTGACTTTTTTTATGATTCAACTTTCCTAGTTTATACTTAATAGTTAGCAGAATTTTGTTTTGCTATTACACTGATAAAAGTTTTGTTTTATTAGCAAACACCCACAATAGTCGAGCGTGCTGTCTTATGGACAGCTCTTGTTTATTTTCACATTAGTTTATACTAATTTATTTTTGCTCGATTGTGAAGAAAGCTTTTAGCTTATCGGGTCACTCTCTAGTCCGCTTGATTATAAATGTTGATTATGATCCATGCCAAATCGAAAATACACACATCATAAGTCTTGGAAAGGGTACAGTTTGCTTGGGATCTTTCGTCATATTTGTTATTCTTACACGCATAAACATTTTTTGTCTGGACTGATCTTATTTAATTGGGTAATTCAGTGAGAGTGTGTTTTAGAACACGTGGTTTGTTCTTGAATAAAATACATTTCTGAAAACTTTAAGGTCAGGGAGCATGTCAAAACATTTGCAGCTGTCAAACGTGTATGTGGCTTGTAGAGAAAGTAAATGGAAAAATGGTTTATTGATAATCATGAGTAACCTTTTCGATCAATCACAACAGAGTAAATCACAGTAAAATTATACTCATCGCAATAAAGTAAAAAGCTAACTACCAATCGTCACATTATGTATCACTGCCTCCCTTTGTTCTAATACACTTCCCTGAAAAATAATAATTTCAAAACAGTATCTTCGGCATTTATTTGCTACATAAAGGAAAACAGTACTTTGTGGAGAAAAGACTGAAATAACAACAATTATTTCTTTATGGAGAAAGTAACAGTGAATGTTCAGTAGCACAACCTAGATGCTTGGTATATATTTAAATATAATGGTCATTGAACACCCTGCTTCCATTTTAGAAATAATATCTTTAGTATTTTTAAGTGTTTTGTCAAAATATGTCTTTATGAAATAATTGCATTGCAGCAATATACCCCAACAACTTCATTCTTTTCCGTCCATGGATATGACTGGGTAATGGTTCTTTAAATGCTTCTGCATAAACTAGATAACCAGTATCCAATACCGTTCTGTATCAAGAAGCCAATTTCCTTGCGATAGGCCCTACAGGCAAACCTGCTACATGTACATTTGTATGCAGATAAGAATAGTTGGTGTTAATCATCAGTGACAATGTTGTATAATTGTTTGTCAAAATAATCAAGTTCTCCAATCACAAAAAAGACAAACTCATCGTGTTTCATGTTTATATATTCTCTATCCACCAACAACCTTCTTTGGGACTTAGTAAGTGGCGGCGAATTTTAAACTGGTGGTATCCCTTTGTAACGCAGATTTGTTGACAAAGCTGTCTGACAAACTATTTGGTGTTTTCATGTTGTACCTGAAGACTGGTTGGAGGCACAATGTACTTTATACTGCATAAGTCTTTTGAACCTCGAATTTGAAACATATTTTGTGCTTTTTATACAAATCATTTCAAGGAATGAGGATACATGTATATGCATTGGCTGAAGATAATTTGATTGATTAAACAGCTCTGTAACTAAATTACCTGAGATAGAATCATACATTTCAAAACCGACTATTAAAGTGACATTATGTGCATCTTACTGCACAAAACGTATTTTTGGTGACAGTTTTACAAAAGCAATTGTCGGTTGCTGTGCATTTCAATGTGTTAAATTAATGATAATGCCGCATTTAGTATTTGAAGTTGGTGCTTTCGAAATAAAAAAATTGGACTATTAACATAATAGTTCCTTCCTTCATAGTGATCTCCCTTGTATTATTGTTGTTGTTGGTAGATGGTAAAGCCTTTGGTAGTGGAAGGGAAGCAACTCCTGCATGCAATTGTTTTTAGCTGGGCTATTCGGAGAATATGGAGAGCTATTTCAGTCACTTGTGCGTCGGCGTTGCAGGTTTTGTTTTAGTTATGCCTGCGAAGTACTATCATGAACATATATCAGTAACCACTTATGATATTGACTTGAACTTTGTTAATGTGTTAAGGGGTATCACTCGGTCAAGTAAGATAACTCTTGTATAAATTTAGTACAAATTATAGCCCTTGTTTGACTTCGAAAATTTGGTTAAAGTTTTGCCTGCTAGGTACTATCATGCACATATCTCAGTAACCATTTATGATATTAACTTGAACTTTGTTAATGTCTCAAGGGGGCCAAAAACTCTTGTATAAATTTGATACAAATTATGGCCTTTGTTTGACTTTGAAAATTTGGTTAAAGTTTTGCCTGCTAGGTACTATCATGCACATATCTCAGTAACCATTTATGATATTGACTTGAAACTTTATTAATGTCTTTAGGAGTTTCACACAGTCAAGGCAGATTATTCTTGTAAAAATTTAATACAAATTATGGCCCTTGTTTGACTTTGAAATTTGCTTATAGTTTTGCCTGCTTGGTACTATCATGCAAATATCTCAGTAACCACTTCTGATATTGACTTGAAACTTCGTTAATGTCTCAAGGGGTGTCACACAGTCAAGTCAGACAATTCTTGCATAAATCTATTACAAAGTACGGCCCTTATTTGACTTTGAAAATTTGGTTAAAGTTTTGCCTGCTAGATACTATCAAGCACATATCTCAGTAACCATTTATGATATTGACTTGAACTTTGTTAATGTCTTAAGGGGGCCAAATGCTCTTGATTAAATTTGATACAAATTATGGCCTTTGTTTGACTTTAAAAAATTTGGTTAAAGTTTTGCCTGCTAGGTTCTATTATGCACATATCTCAGTAACCACTCATGATATTGACTTGAAACTTTGTAAATGTTTAAGTGGTGTCATACAGTCAAGACAGATAACTCTTGTTTAAATTTAGTACAAATTATTGCCCTTGTTTGACTTTGAAAATTTGCTTAAAGTTTTGCATGCAAGGTACTTTCATGCACATGTCTCAGTAACCATTTATGGTAGTTATATCAAACCTAGCAATATCCAGGGGTACATTTTGTATCAAACAATTAATTTAGCAAAAAATAAATAAATAGTGATAGATTTTGATTTTTTAGCTCGACCATTCGAAGAATAAGGAGACTATTGCACTCGCCCCGGCGTCGGCGTCGGCGTCGGCGTCGGCGTCGGCGTCTGCGTTGGTTAAAGTTTTTAATAAAGTCAAATATCTTGAATACTATCAAAGGTATTGACTTGAAACTCAAAATATATCTTTACCATCAACATCTACACCTGAGGAAACAACCCCCATAACTCTGTTTTGATTTTTGACAGATTTATGCCCCTTTTTAACTTAGAATTTTTGGTAAAAGTTTTTTATAAATTCAAATATCTTGCATATTATCAAAGGTATTGGCTTGAAACTCAAAATATATCTTTACCATCAACATCTACACCTGAGGAAACAATCCTCATAACTCTGTTTTGATTTTTGACAGATTTATGCCCCTTTTTAACTTAGAATTTTTGGTAAAAGTTCTTAATAAAGTCAAATATCCTGAATACTATCAAAGGTATTGACTTGAAACTCAAACTGTGTGTTTACCATCAACATCTACACCTAAGGAAACAATCCCCATAACTCTGTTTTGATTTTTGACAGATTTATGCCCCTTTTTAACTTAGAATCTTTGGTTAAAGTTTTTTATAAATTCAAATATCTTGCAAATGATCAAAGGTATTGACTTGAAACTCAAAATATATCTTTACCATCAGCATCTACACCTGAGGAAACAATCATCATAACTCCGTTTTGATTTTTGACAGATTTATGCCCCTTTTTAACGTAGATTTTTTTGTTAAAGATTTTTATAAATTCAAATATCTTGAATACTATCAAAGGTATTGACTTGAAACTCAAAGTATGTGTCTACCATCAACATCTACACCTGAGGAAACAATCCCCATAACTCTGTTTTGATTTTTGACAGATTTATGCCCCTTTTTAACTTAGAATATTTGGTAAAAGATTTTATAAAGTCAAATGTTTTGAATACTATCAAAGGTATTGACTTGAAACTCATAGTATGTGTCTACCATCAACATCTACATCTGAGGAAACAATCCCCATACCTCTGTTTTGATTTTTGACAGATTTATGCCCCTTTTTAACTTTGATTTTTTTCATGGACTTAAAATGACTTAAAATGTATGTTTACTGTCAACATCTTCACCAATGTTTTTGATTTTTGACATTTATGCCCCTTTTAACTTAGAATTTTGTCACAGTTTTTACCAGACTAACATGGAAATACTCGAAATGGCTTTCTTTTGAAATATCATAGAATAATTATGCAGCATGCAGCGGTCATGCTTTTTTAATTCTATACATTTCAATTTGAAAAGTTACAAAGTTATTCATGATCAAATTTACAAGGTTATGTATTTCTTTGAAATTATCCCCTCCTCCCTCCACTTGGCTTACAGAATCCAGAGTAAGGCTTTGAATGTAATGTACATTTACAAAGGTCTTTGAACAAGTTTCATATCTTTGACCTTAATTCTTACAGACAATTACACAATACTCCTGTTCTTTGACAAAAAAACCATTTTACCAACAACCTTTCGAATAGTCGAGCGTGCTGTCATGTGACAGCTCTTGTTTTATTATTCAACTTTCCTAGTTTATACTTAATAGTTAGCAGAATTTTGTTTTGCCATTAAACTGATTAAAGTTTTGTTTTATTATCGAGCTTGCTGTCTTATGGACAGCTCTTGTTTTTTTAAAGACTACCCAAAGTAATATTTGGAAAGTTATTATTTCGTACTGGTAGCAGGAAGAGTTTTGTGTATTGGGTTAAAAGCTATTAGTTCCTCTACCCTTGTTTACACACACCTATTTCAGCTTGATTTGTACCTGAACAAATGCGCATAATGTCACGTTAAACTGTGAAAATATATTGAAATATTGCAAGGTTTACACTTTACAGCAGTTTTGAGATGTTCCTCATCTGACATGTACATGTTTACAGGCTAATGCATTAACACCATTTTCTCCAAATAATGTCCATCTTGACAAAATCTGCTTTTCAAAAACTCAAAGTAAACATAGATAAAAAATCCATAAAATTTTACCAGATGCATTTAATAATTGGCTTGGAATTGCAAACGATAAAATGTCGCGTGGGTAAATTTTACGACTGCATGGTACCCGAAAAAACAAACATTGATTTTAAAAAGTATCAGTTGAATTTCAATGGAAATTCATTTTGAATATTAAAATACTAGGTGTATGTATTGTGAACATCGCTTCTATAGATGCATGTTTTCTTAAAACAATGCTCTGATCCTGAAATGTCAGTGATCCGAAACTACCCGACTTACTGTGGTCCTGTATATAAAACCCTGCATTTCTTATTTGCACTTGTCGCGTTAATATTTTATGATATTATACTTTTTGTGTCGCCCTTTCGGAGAAAAGGCGATACATAGGGATCGCCGTGCGTCGGTCCGTCCCATAAACTTAACATTGGCTATAACTTTGCCATTTCCAAGTTAATATTTCTTCATTATACTTTACAATTGTATTGCTTATGACAAAAGGGTCGTGATGCCGCCGATATAGTAGGTCAATGACACATTTGAAAGAGTTATGCTGATGTTTGTACTTAGAATTTGACTATAACTTTGCCATTGCATCAGATTTCTTCATCCAACTTTCAAATTGCATTGCTTATGACAAAATGGTCGTGATGTCGCCAAATTTTGTAGTTCAGGGTCATATTTGAAAGAGTTATGCCCCTTTCTGTACTTAGATTTTTACTATAACTTTGCCATTTAAGATTTCTTCAAATAGTATTGCAGTATTGCATATGATGAAAACATCGTTCTTATGCCAAATGTGTTGGTCAAGGTCAACCTTCTATGCCGTTGCTGATTACTGCAACACGTTTGTAAATAGCGTTGGCTTTAAAATAAACAACGGCATAAATATCATTTGAATCGTTGTATCTTGTTGGCGGAGGAAACTGTGCTGATGACTTTTAGGAGCCAATATATGTTTTCTGTAAGTCCACTTTTGCAGACCCAGTGCTAGCCCTCAGAGTATTCTCATGTCGAAATCACATGATCAGTTGTTTTTTTAAATGCAACGAAGCGGCTAGTGATTTAGTTCGTGAACTGCCCTCGCTTTGCCTGCCTTTGCTTTTGTCCGGTAACTGCATCAGCAGCGAAAAGTGGAAAGGTTCGTCCGTGTCAGAGGAGGGAGTGTTTGTGGTTGGCCACTTGCCTTTTGTTATTCTTATGTTTGCATGTATATCCATATTAGCTTCATTGCTCTAAAAGTTGTTTGTTTGTGAATTTCAGGTGGCTTTGCCGAAAAATACAGAAGAAGATACCTAAGAAACCAGAAGAAGATTTACACCTTCCTACCTACTCACCCACCTAAACCTACACATACACCTACACACACCCACATCCACACCCCACACCCACACCCACACCCGCACCTATCATCTACCTACCTACCTACCTATCTACCTACCTACCTAAGAAACCTACCTAAGATACCTACCTACCTACCTCAGATTCCTACCTACCTACTTATCTACCTACAAAAAAGTCTTACCTACCTACCTAAGGTACCTTCTTACCTATCTACTTAAGATACCTACATACTTAAGATACCTACCTTCCTACAGACCTACCCACCAACCCACCCTCCTACCTACCTACCTACCTACCTACCTACCTACCTACCAATGATACCCTCCCACCCACCTACCAACCTAACCACCTATCCACCTACCCACCTAAAACACCTACCCACCTACCCACCAACCCACATACCGACCTACCCACCCACCTACCTATCTACCTACCTACCTAAGATACCTACCTAAGATACCTACTTAGATACCTACCTACCTACATACCTACCTACCTACCTACCTACCTACCTACCTACCAACCTACCTCCTTCCCTCCCTGCCTGCCTGCCTGCCTGCCTACCTGCCTAAGATACATATCTACCTACCTAAGATACATACCTACCTACCGACCTAAGATACCTACCTACCTACCTAACATACCTACCTACCTAACTAAGATACCTACCTACCTAAGTACCTAAGATACCTACCTACCTACTTACCAACCTTAGATACCTTCCTACCTACCTACCTACCTACCTAAGATAGCTACCTACCTCCTACCTAAGATACCAACCTACCTACCTACATAAGATACCTACCTACCTACCTCAGATTCCTACCTACCTACAAAAAAGTCTTACCTACCTACCTAAGGTACCTACTTACCTATCTACTTAAGATACCTACATACTTAAGATAGATACCTGCCTACCTTCTTACCGACCTACCCACCAACCCACCCTCCTACGTACCTACCTACCCACGATACCCTCCCAACCACCTAACAACTTAACCACCTATCCACCTACAACCTAAAACACCCACCCACCTACCCACCTACCCACATACCATCCTACCCACATACCAACCTATCTACCTACCTACCTACCTATCTACCTACCTACCTACCTACCTAAGATACCTAAGATACCTAAGATACCTACTTAGATACCTACCTAAGATACTTACCTACTTTCCTACCTAAAATACATACCTTCCTAAGAGATCTACCTACCTACCTACCTACCTAATACACATACCTACCTTCCGACTTACTTAAGATACCTACCTTCCTAAGATACCTACCTACCTAAGATTTCTACCTACATACCTATCTACCTACTTAAAAGTCTTACCTACCTACCTACCTACCTACTCACCTACCCACCTACCCACCCATGGTACCCTCCCATCAACCTACCCACCTACCTACCTATCCACCTAACCACCTACCTACCTAACCAACTACGAACCTACCCACCTACCCACCTACCTACGTACCTACCTACGTACGTACGTACGTACCTACCTACCTACCTACCTACCTACCTACCTACCTACCTTCCTACCTACCTTCCTATGAAATTGACCTAAGATACTTAACTACTTTCCTACCTAAGATCCATACCTACCTTCCGACCTACTTAAGATACCTACCGTCCTAACATCCTGCCTACCTACCTAAGATACTTAAC
>JAFMSR010000005.1:25832528-25920028 GCA_022818135.1 Saxidomus purpurata | reverse complement strand
TGTATATCCGTATTAACTTCATTGTACTAACAATTGTTTGTTTGTGTATTTTAGGTGGCTTTGCCGAAGAATACAGAAGAAGATACCGGTGTTCGCGTCCGTACCGCGTCCGTACCGCGTCCGTACCGCGTCGTGTCTGGTATGTAGAGTTTTCTTCAATTAGTTGTTTTTCTTTTCTTTTTCATTTAATATGATGTGCTGCCGTTCCGTGAGTCTACCATAGCGCTGCAGTCTGAGCACCATACCTTGGCAGCTTTTCAATCGTTCGTGAACCGCCCTCGCTTTGCCTGCCCTTTCTTTTGTCCGGTAACCGCATCAGCAGCGAAAAGTGGCAAGGTCCGTCCGTGTCTTTGGGCAGAGAGCAGAGGAGGGTGTGTTAGTGGTTGGCCACTTGCCTTTTGTTCCTTTTATGTTTGCATGTATATCCGTATTAACTTCATTGTTCTAACAATTGTTTGTTTGTGTATTTTAGGTGGCTTTGCCGAAGAATACAGAAGAAGATACCGGTGTTCGCGTCCGTACCGCGTCCGTACCGCGTCGTGTCTGGTATGTAGAGTTTTCTTCAATTAGTTGTTTTTCTTTTCTTTTTCATTTAATATGATGTGCTGCCGTTCCGTGAGTCTACCATAGCGCTGCAGTCTGAGCACCATACCTTGGCAGCTTTTCAATCGTTCGTGAACCGCCCTCGCTTTGCCTGCCCTTGCTTTTGTCCGGTAACCGCATCAGCAGCGAAAAGTGGCAAGGTCCGTCCGTGTCTTTGGGCAGAGAGCAGAGGAGGGTGTGTTAGTGGTTGGCCACTTGCCTTTTGTTCCTTTTATGTTTGCATGTATATGCGTATTAACTTCATTGTTCTAACAACTGTTTGTTTGTGTATTTCAGGCGGCTTTGCCGAAGAATACAGAAGAAGACACCGGTATTCGCGTCCGTACCGCGTCGCGTTTTTCCCGTCGTGTCCGGTATGTAAATTTTTCTTCAATTAGTTTTGCGTTCGTACCGCGCTTTTATGTTTGTATGTATATCCAATTACCCTTCATTTCCCTGATAGTTGTTTGTTCTTGAATTGATTTTGGAAGAATTCAGAAGAAAATACATGTGTGGCCTGCCCGTTTCGTGCCTGTTACCTTGATTTGTTTACTGAAATGAAACCTTGCGGCGATGTAGTTTTTTAAAATTATTATTCTATATACAAATCTTAAAAAATTATTGTAGTCTGGAACTAGTAGGACGGATTTAATTTAACTTGCAATATGTAAGGTCCTTGTGACTTAAGTACATGTTATTTTTCGCTATTAGATGACGCCCTAGTTTGAAGTAGAAATTTTAAAGATTCTTTTCTCCTGAAACAGATATCTATTTCCAGTTATTCTTTTTCAGTTACAAAGTATTTGTTTTATTTTCCCGGGGATACAAATACACTGAATTTGCTTGTTGAATATATATTTTCATTGGGAGTTTCCTTGGTCGTTGAAGATTACGGAAGAAATCAGTAGCCACGTCAGGCAATAGCGTTTCTTTGCGTGTCTTCTTTTCTTTGTCGATGGCTGAAGCAAAGACTACAGAAAAAGGCACATTTAGTCGCGCTGTACCCTGTGCTTTTTATAATGCGTTGTTTTTTATCTTGTTTTCCTTGCAGATACATGTAACTGGACCCGTGACTAAAGATTATATTCGTGTCGTCCCGTGCTGTTGTCTATGGCGAAGATCAAAGAATAAACATGTATGCATAGATTCTGGTATGTATGCTAGGGTGTATTGTAGCCTGTTTATATCATTGCATTACATGTATTTTTCATTTTGAATTTAAAGTAGCGATGACACACCCTTTGGTACATTTGCCGGCTGTTATTAAACAACTCACTACTTATTCAGGCGACCGTGTATATGAAGTCGCCTGAATAAGTAGTGAGTTGTATACAGACAATATATGTGGAGCCGCCTTGATGTAGTGGTCTGAGCGCGTTTGCTTCAGGATGGGAGAGACCCGGGTTGGATCCCCTTACGTGCCAAGTAGTGCCAGTGTCCTTAAGCAAGACACGGCTAATATTTGGTTCCATATGGAGTGAGTCTAGAGAGCGATTAATATAATTTGTAAGAACTTGTTTCGCAATCGATAAATATGAATTGGCTTATAGTAAATAAATAATTATTCTAATGTTTTCAAGAAATGTTTTTTACTTATTAAAGCCTTCAGGTACTAATACGTCTTACACATGCAGAACTCGAAGACACACAACATAATGGTTGATGACAAACTATGAATGGGTTAAAATGCACTATTTCTTGTTTTGAACGTAAATGCCAATAGCTCACTAAAATCCATGTTGTTGGCACGAGATGGTTATGCATATTCATGATTTATTTACACTAGTCTCGCTAAATTTTCAAATGTACTTGTCCATCTTTCAATATTTGAAAGTTGCATTAATAGTTCATATGATAGCTGATTAAAACTTTTCTGCCTGAGTAGCAAATGGCAGATCATTGACCACAGTGCACGGACGTGAAGGCTGATCATGATCTACACTGGTTGCAAAGGAAAATTTATTTGACGCTAGCAGCATTTAAGAGTTAATTATAACATGTATGCCATTCGTTGTTGTTAGTGTTGTACGAGTTTAACGCCCTTTTCAACCTTATTTCGGTTATTTTACTAGGTGGGCAGTTTACCGAACCATCGCTACACTCCTATGCTCCGTAAGATACTTTCTCATATAAAGAGACATGGCCAGTGGCAGGGCTGAAACACATAACCGCCGATCGTTGAGAGGTTACAGTGATTTCAAGTCAGCGATTCTAGCCACTCGAACACGGAGGTACTTCCGGGTAATTATTTGCTAGATTATTTATTTTAGAAGTTTGAATTCAAAATTTATAAGTTTTGCATTATTTCAATTGGTTCGATGTCAACTGTATATAATATTTTTCTCATTTCTGACAACTAACAATCGATTTTGTCTTGTTTTTTCTTCAGAATTTGATGTCTTCATAGAAAGATATTAAGTTTCCACTCCAGCAAGCATGACAGTTTATGTGCTTAGCAACCAAAGACCATAGTTCTTGCTTCCATAACTTTCACTGAAGATGTATTTATATCTGTTTTATGTACAATGTACTGCCAAAGCAAATGAACAAAGCATGATGTTATTATTTGCTGTTGATTTTGAGTGATTTTTGCTGGTACATTGTATAGTGCTGAAGATGAGAATTGTTGTCTGCTGACTGCTTTAGTCTCGGGAAATGTTCAAACGTGCTTGATTTACTATAATATGTAATATAACACGGGATGAAACCAGAAGTGACCGTTAACCCAGACAATTTTGACCACAGGGACGAAAACGAGATATCACTTTCAGCAAAACTAGTCACAGACATTTCAACTTGCTTTCAAATCTAATCACAGGACATGTTTTGGATAAAATGTGTTTAATGTTTTGGAGACAAGTGTTAAGTTTATAAATGTTGTGTAATTGTTTAAGTTCCAGGCATTCCTTTTGATGGCCATTGATCAAGTTTGGATGTTAAATGTATACTTACTCATGGCATTTATATTACATGTACCATAAAAGATGCCGGCAAAATTGGCTGTGATTTGAATAAGAAAAACAAACTATTTCTAACCTTGCTGTATAGATCGATAGTACATGATATAAACATAAAGCAGTATTTGTTCAATGATATTTTAAAGAAAAATAAGAAACGCTTACTTACAATACTTTATAAATACGAAAGGAAGGCAATAAAACGGTCAAATATATATCATTCTAATATATAATCACGTCTGCTGTTTGATTTTACGTAACATAAAGGAGGGCAAGTACATGTATACGCTTCCCTTTATCTCTTTATATATTTTAGAAGGTCAACTTAATAAAATTAACTTTAAAAAGTTCAAAATGTTTCATGTTATGTAAATTATATTTTATGGAACCTTTCTTTGTGTTCCAGAAGCATTGGTTTTTGTTTGTAAAGTTTCAGATCTCCGTGTTATTCATAATTTGTTATTTATATTTAAAGCTATAATACTGCTCGAAATGACCAGAAAAAGTACGATCAAGAAAAGTTCTTAAACCATGAAAAATTATTAGAAAATCAAAAGAAAGCAGGTTATGCTCGACCATTTCTTTCATTAGTACATACAAACACATATTTTTCATATCAGGTTGATGGAAAAACATTTTACGACTCGGCGAGTCAAAAACGATTTTGTCATTTTTCAGCTATCTTCAATAGGAATAAAATTGTTGTATATATGTACATTGTTGTATATTTAAGTTATTTAACTATAACTTAAGCAATGCTTGTTTTTAATTAATTATTAATTAATTAATTAATTAATTCATTCATTCATTCCTTGCAAAATCTTGCCCATGGCAATATAGTCTGCCAACAAGTGTTGGACCTTCACAGAGTCTTTAATCTGTACTGAAATTTTAATCAATTACATCAAGTGCTTTGTTCATATAATTATGCTGTACTGCTAAGAGTTACCTGAATTTTGTAAAGTGAGCACAATTAATACATTTATCATTTTCTTATATTTCATTTCGAGTGGATATAGAGTTGTACTGTAAGGTATTTTAAAGGATCACTAAACTCCTTTCGTAATTTGTTTCGAGTAAGAATTTTACTACAAAGGTATTTCAAAGCGCATGACTTAACATGACAAATATATGCACATGTAAGTACTAGATGTCTTAGTTTTCGCCTAGGTAAGATATGTATGAACAAACCAGAGTAAAAGTGTTTATGTATATTTTACTTCTATTCATAATACATACTTATGCCATGTATTCTGTTATTTACGCAAACCGAATGAGTGTAAAATATGTACATTGTATTTAACGTAACTCATTTCTTCGTTTTTCTTTAAAATGATTTAGAACTACATACATTCTACATTGTAGCAACACAGTTGTTATATTATATTTGTTGTTTCATAAATTAATTTTTAAAGTGGAATAATCTAAGTACAAGACATGCATAAATGTGACTTTCTGATTGAAAAAACTGAACTGTATTCATACCTTCGACAACAGCATTACGATGCATAATCCTAATATATCATTTTACATTCAACAACACAGACTGTTTATGTGATGACATGATATTAACAAATTTATTTACTGTAGGAGATTATGTATTTTTCAGATTTTTCTTTCTTAATGAGTCATTTAGTGGACAACAATAAAAAATGATATTCAGACTCAATAACCTTCATATTACATATTAATTTAGATGTATTATTTTCTTTGTCTGATATTTTCCTGTTTCTATTTCTAACGAATGGGAACCTAGTCTAAAACATGACATTTGTATGCGATATCCGTCGTTCGATATATCAGATAGATATATTTCAAAATCAAAATTCAACTTAATTTTTTATAACATTCCAATTTAGGTGATGCATTTACACCTAGATAAACAAAATTGTCAACTCTTTCAACAGGTTCTCCATTTTAATCGTTATTTCAAAGTTCACTTTTGATTTACGTTTTTCAAAGACACATACCTTTGTTTTGTTCACATGAAATTTAAGTCCTCTCCTAAATATTGTTAACTTGTTCTTGGATACTTGTTGTTACACATTTTTATACGTTTTCGTATGTATATAGTGTGTCGTTTGGATGAGAATATCCCGCCGTCCTATATCCGGAGAAGCAGCTCTGCATACCGCGGGTACAGGTTTCATCCATATAAGTGTAAAAGAAAAGATAAAGTGGGTGTTGTTCCTGTGTGGCTTTGGTGCTTCATTGATGGATATATTTGACACATTCTTTACGACCTGAGTACGAAAACGATGTAAAACTCAAATTAATATGTAAGTCATAAGGTTATTTATCACGTGCTTACACACATTTCGTTCACTAATGTATATAACGAAAGAGGCAATACTGAATGTTTCAGTTGATTATAAGTATATATTACTTGTAACGGTGTATATGGTCAGAATATACTATGTGTTTTATAAACTACATGGATAAATATTTTTATTAAAAATGTGTTGTTTAACTCTATATGTATGTGCATACTCCTGTATATACTTACTCCTGTCCTAGCAAGCGAAATAAATATCAAGGCTAGCTCATCGCAAAAGGTGTTTTGTTGTTTTTGTGACGTAGAGTGTCAAGACATACTGATTTAACGGGCAATTCCCGTAGGTCTCCTCCACAAATACAAGCTAATAGAACTGCTCTCATGGACGGACCTTTATAAAATTTGAACAAATCAAAATCAGGGTAATTCCCCTTTTTATACAAAAAAATCATACACGGATTCCATATGAGTAGGAATTTGTAACCAAATACAAAGCCCGTACAAACTTTAAATGATACTTAAAGGTCCAATACTAAGGAAAGCGTAAATTCAAGTATACTTTAAAAAGCACAGAAATATGTTATTTTCAATAAAAAATGAAAGTTGGTATGTAGAAAATCTAAATAAATCCCAGTACATGTACAATTATTTGTCTATGCATTACGAAGAAAGTTAAAAAGACCTGGGTAGTCATTTTGTCGATTCACTGAGATTTTAACATGAAACACATACTTTTCTTTGTGTTCCAAAACACTTTCTGCAAATTTTAACCTGCCAATCTTCATTATTTAGTGTCTTGCATAAGGTAATGTACTTGCCATTGAAATAACTGTCACTTAATTTTTGCTTCGTAGTGGACCTTTAATCAGGTCACAGCTATACTCTGTGACATCATTTACCCTGGGTACTCATTAATATTCAGTATAAACCCGTAAAACTAATTTTCGGTTTCCTTACATTACGAATAAAATCATGCTGGGTTTGAAAACAAAATATAAACTAAATTGATTAGATACCGAAGTCCCAATTAGCTTTGTGGGTAGAGCCTTTAGCTGTATATATCTGAGTTCCCGGTTCGAATCTTTCATTAGGCCTGATGTTTCTTTTAGTTTATAAAAGTATTTTCAACTTTGCAAGATTCGTGCAATATCATTCTTCATATTTCTGCAGGTATATAGAAAAACATATCTCATGGAATATAACTAAAAACCGAAGAAATGAGTGCCAGGTAAATATTGTCGCACAATAGACTATTATCAATGTTGTGCCATCGTGCCATAACTTGTATGTAACAGGTTTACTGTCCATATGCTGTATAGGCATACGACTAAATAAAGTACAAATGTATATCATGTTCTGTTCTGTTCTGTTCTGTTCTGTACTCTGATTAAAGTATTTGTTAGTAGTTATGAAGACACCAAGTACCGTGGTACCATGAAAAAAACCGGATAACAACTATAAATTTTTAAGACTGAAAAATGGCGACAATGTCACTAAACAATAGTAATGTGACCTGGTAGTTTATCTTCTCATCGGCTTGCAATCGAGATGGGTAGGGTAGATATATATTTGTTTTGACAACGATAATAATGACTCACTATCTTTATTGTATTATTTCTTTCTCATGTTTATTTTTTTTCTTTATTATCCTTTTTATTTTGTACCAAATATATTTTATCATAAATCCACTGTACATTAAATCTGCAGTTACTGTATCAATTTCCCGACGTGTGGCCTTTAGAAACTTCAATATCCATATCCTCTGCAGCAGTAACATTTTATGTCTGTTTTCATCTTCAACCTTCAGGACATGAGTACAGACTGAGCGCCAATCTTTAGAAGTATAAGTTGTTGTTCTCATTATTAGCTGTGTCCATAAAAGAAGATCAACATATTTGTTTTGGGCCACTTATTCAAGGCAAAGAAATAAAGCTACGAATTATATAATGGACCTATTGATGAAAGAATGTTCCAGCTCCAGCTCCAAACTGGACACACAAACAACCATTAAACAGTGTCTCGAGCATTCGACTTCATGAATAAAAATACCGCAAAGGCAATCACGCTAGCCATGCATGTGCGCTATCGGGTCGCGGAATGTTCGGACTACTTCAGTATTTCCTATTGACTTATCTGCAGTACTCGATCACATCCAGATCAACTGACATATTATCAAAGACCTATAGTATCTGCAAAACTTGTTATTAATAACAAAGTAACACATACCCTACTGACTGAATAGGCCTTTGCCACGAGTGCAGATCATGATCACTGTACATCACTATCCTATAGTACTGCTGTGTACTGTAATATTGTTGTGAATTGTAGTATTGTATAGTAACACAATACAGTATAATAGAACTAAAGATGGTACATGTGTATTGTTGTCTTTTTTTTAAATAAAAGATGGTCATTGGTCCTATATCGCTCACCTGGGTCAACAGAGAACATCTGCAACCTAGGGTTTTAAATGAATAAGATATAGGAATAAAATTGAATTATGACCAAACGTTTCAGAGAAGAAGATTTTAGAAGACTCTTTGTAGATTGAATAGCGAAAACAGCCCCACACTACTTGGCGCCTCATTTTGTATTAAAGTCCTTCCGTGATCCACATTTGCATGGTTTAGAGAAGATTTCAAGGTTTTCTTTTTGGATTGCTGCCAGAGGCAGATCAGAATCGTTTAAGAACTTTTGGAAAATTTCCCTTGACAACGAACACAATTGCTCACCTGGCACTATAAAAATCTATGTCGCTCCCATAGAAGACCACAATGTGACCATAACATGCACACCAAAGCTCAATTGGAACCACTTGTGTAATGTTACATCAAAGCGGGACAAACGGTATGGTTTATATTTGGACTATATGAGTAAACTTTCAAATGTCAATAACACTGTGGAATAGAAACTGCCCGGAACGCACCAAGATTTGCACATATATCAAAATCAAGCATGGTTTAGTAGATAAAGCCTAAACAATATTCTTTAAGCAAACCCCTGTGACTGAACATCCGAGTAAGTGATCTCCCTGAAGTTGGCGGCCTGGTGACCTAGTGGCCTGAAGTTGACGGCCTAGCGGCCTGAAGTTGACGGTCTAGTGGCCTAAAGTTGGCGGCCTGGTGACCTAATGGCCTGAAGTTGGCGGCCTAGCAGCCTGAAGTTGACGGCCTAGTGACCTAGCGGCCTGAAGTTGGCGGCCTAGCGGCCTGAAGTTGACGGCCTAGTGGCCTGAAGTTGGCGGCCTGGTGGTCAAGCGGCCTGAAGTTGGCGGCCTGGCAGCCCAGCGGCCTGAAGTTGGCGACCTAGCGGCCTGGAGTTGCCGGCTAAGCGGCCTAAAGTTGGCGGCCTAGCGGTCTTAAATAGGCGGCCAGGCGGCCTGGCGGCCTAAAGTTTTTAATAAAACATCACTTGCAAATTACGCCTTGAGTAAACAAATAAAAGAACTCCTAAGCTCAAATAAAAGAATTAAAGATCAACTAAACCCACAAAAAGCCTGTCAGCGGCCCGAAGTTGGCGGCCTAGCGACCTGAAGTTGGCGGCCCAGCGGCCTAATGGCGGCCCAGCGGCCTAGCGGCCTGAAGTTTGCGACTAAGCGGCCTAGCGGCCTGAGGATGGTGTCCTGTTAATTTTTAACAAAAAATCACTCACAAATTACGTCTTGAGCATGTATATGTATAAACAAATCAAACAAATACTCTCATTAAAACTCAACTGAACACAAAAAAGGTTTACGGGGGGGGGGGGGGGGAAATTAACAACCCCCGGGGCCCCGGGGGGCCCACTTCAGGCCGCCGGGCCGGGGATTTTAAGAGTAATAAAGCAGAGGCCCTTTGCTGATATTTGGTAAATTATGCACATGTCACAATAATAAACTACAGTGTGAGCATTGGTGTAGATGTTAAGGTGTCTGCCGCTCATCCCGGAGTTTGCGGGTTCGAGCCCCACTGGATTCACGATCTTTCCTCCTCATATGATATCAGTAACGGGTTTTCCAGGAAGCGGACTTGAGCGTGACTCGATCAGCTTTAAGCTTTATTGACAAAAGAACTAAACTTAATTAGTGTAAACTAAACTAGATACATTTACTATAAGAACTGATTTTGTATCTTTTATTTCTCTACGTATGTTTCAAACATATCAAATTGAGTTAATATGTTTAGGTAAAACACTAATCGGTTCAACATAAACTCATGACATCGGTGTTCGCGTATTCAACTAGATAAGATACTTGACCTAGAAACAACGGTCTCTTGCCACATACCTCAATGTACGTGGTTCCGTTTAGAAACAAAACCATGTTCGTTGCATGTTTAGTTTTTTCTACAAGTAGATATATTTTTGCACTCAGACATGTACTTCGTCAAATTCGACTTCGTATTTCCTGACATGTCACACAGTGCACTTGTACTCGTACACGTATATTTTAATGATGCCCACCGGGCTGAGTGTTATTGTGATACTGAGATAGAACTTCTTCAGTCATCTATGCTAAATGGTGTAAATAGACGTATGGGTGTCACAAAGACAATGTCTTCGCTCGCAAAAATATATTAAAACTAATTACCCGTATTTCTTATGCTGTTTAAACCAACAAAGTTACGTTTACTTTGAGATTGTCGGTGAACGTAAGTGTGATATTCTGTTTTATGTGAAACTGAAAGCTATTTAACATTAACGCTATTAACCGTTTCGCTGAATATATGACTGAGTGGTTAAGGTCGTTGATCGAATTTGACATCGCTTCGAGTTCGGAAGTGCCATATTACCTAACTAGCAGGTATAAGTTTGTCCTATTATATGTGCTTGCACTGAAATGCTCGACCAGACACCGGTAGTTCGAAAATTTAACCAGCTGTAATAAGCCTCAGTGTTGATTAAAAAAAAATAGGAATATAAGATTTTGCTTTGAAGATCTTTTGGCCCTATTTCTCATGACAGGCAAACACTTGTTTAAGCAAATCTTTGAAACTGTAGAGATATCATTTTTAAAGGTCATCGACTGTTAGCTTAATCGGCGATTAAAATTTCGAACAACCCGGTCCAGACAGCTAAACAAACTTAAGCGAACCCGTTTCATATACTCGTAAGTAAGCCAACCGCATTTAATTATAAAAAACAAATACATGTAATAAGAATAGCGGCGTAACTGAGGAGGCAACTGTGATATCTCTTCCGGGTAACCACGAAATCCTTAATATTAAACGGTTATCAGTTACTTAGTGCTTTCTTCCAGATATAGTTAGACAGTCACAAACAGGCAAAGGAAATGATAGGCATAAAAAAGCCCTTATGACTTCACAATTTTAGCAAGACACCGGGGTTTCACTCCAAAATATTCCATCATGATAATAAAAGAGATTAAGAATAACCAAACTTTAAATACACTCAAGTGTCAACAGTGAGATAAAGGATTATCTTAATGGGTATAGTAGGCTTTTGACTCGTGAACTATGACCTATTATAGAGTACATAAATATAAAGGTGCGACAACGGCTCAATGCATAAAAACTAGCTATAACTGCTGGAAGAAAAGAACATAACAACACAGAACACATTTCACAATGTTTGTTTTTATATAACGATTTACATTACAACAATCACTACATTGTCATGGTAAAATAAGCAGAATAAAAAAATAAGAAATTGCCTACTGTTGGAGTGAGGTCAGTTTAAAACCTGGATAAAATGAGACTGTACAAATTAATATATTACTCATTATTCTGGCAGTTTTTGACGTAGAACGTCAAAAGATCCAAACATTTCAGCATGATATGATGACTATGAAGTTGTATGTTGAAAGTCTCATTGGCACTTTATATGATAGAATGATGATAGAATTGTATTTAGTCTACAGAAATCTTGACGTATATATTTCGTTCATGATTTTATCGTTCTTTCACGAAAAACTGTTGTCATACATTCAGTATCACTGAAAAATATTGATCTTTTTTTCATACAATGTACTTTCAATTTAAAATTAATGTAACGAGTGTTGATGTTGTTTATTTTCAAAGTATTTACGGTCAATTTATTGGTAAAACATATTTTTTGGTAATAAAAATCTAAAAATAGATTTACATTCCGTTTGCTAATGGGACTTTAACATGATCATATACAGAAACATTCTGTTGTATGCCTTTGACAACAATATAGAAAAATCCTTTGTCATTATCATAGATATTTTTTCTAGAGCCACAATTGCAGCATTTTCAAAGTTGGCCAACTGATGACAAAATGAAAAAAATAAACACTTGTTTAAAACGATTGCCAGATCTTTATAGTTTTGCTGATGTTACATCAACTCACTCACCGGATACATGTAAATGGAGAAATTATACACACGCTTTACATATAGTCGGTCAATAGCCATTCATTGCTAATGCTTATTGTATACATGTATGACCAACCGACAATAAATAAAATCTGTATTGTAATGTAATGTAATGTTTTTTTTTGTTTTTTTTTTTTTTTTTATTTTTTTTTTTTTTTTTTTTTTTTTTTTTTTTTTTTCTTTTCTTATCTTATCGTATCGTATCGTATCGTGTTGTATGGTATCGTATCATATCGTATCGTATCGTATAGCTTTGCAACTAAATGTCATGTTTGCAGTCTTACACATAACACTTGGCTTTGTTTTAGAATAGTCAGTGTATTTTGTGCTTTTGAAGAAAAAGCCATGAGAAAGTGTATGACTGAAGATAAGCAAAAAAAACACCTCAAACAAACAAACACATAAAAAATCAACTTCATATGGTTGATGCCATAGTTTAAAGTTAAAACAGCTTATGATTCCCTTTCATGTATTGTAGGGAAGACTTATAGTTAAAAGCCTAACCTAGGTATTTCTTATTTGGATATGCGATAAATAAATGTTTTTTATGACTAAAATGAAAGTATCTTAGGAGAAGTTCATTTATTCAGATAAGTTAATTATCTCCCTTTCTTGGCCTGTCATCAACAAAACAACATGGAAAATGTTGAAAATGCTACATAAAATTTACAAGTGACCTAAAATAAAAATAGAATTTCGAAACAAAATATCAGCTCATCAAAGTCAATAACAGTCATTACTTGCATTTTTAAAGATTTGTCCAAAGGAAGGCTTTCATAAAGCGCGAGTAAAATCTGCAGTTATGATGCAAATGTATATCATATTATTCAGCGTTAAAACAGACACATGTGGTAATATCCAAGCTTATCTGCCAACACCGGTACCTGAAAACGCACATTGCACATTTTAATGAAAGATTTTTTTTTTTTTTTTTTTTTTTTTTTAAAAAAATGTAACAGCTAATGCATACACGTTTCAAATTACCCTGTATTCCGTGTAGTAACATTACTAAATCTAATACCCTGAACTAATTTGGGTGGAAGTCCTGTATCAAAAATTGTTCATTCTGTTCAGTTAATGAGGTTGTTAGATTAAATGCTGCGACATTAACCCCTCTCTAAACAGGACAGAAATACAACGTTAAGTGCCGTGAAGAAGGTATTAATCACGCTTAAAGCTTATGTTAAATTCGTTCGTTCGCTCGCTCGCTCGCTCCGGACTTTTGCAGAGTATCCGATGACCAACAGATCAATTTACCGTGGCCTAAGTTGCACAAAAATTGTACAAATGTGATTGGATAACTATTAAGATTCCAAATTCATAAATATTCTATATCAAACATTGTAATTTTTCCTGATCTTTTTATTAAAAGCTTTTTTAGATGTTTTGCCTAGAGCCGCGTTAGCATTATCTCATCAGATTTTCAGGTCAGAATATATTAGCCATAAACCAGTCCTCATTTTGAGTAACTAAACTACCATGCACTCAGCAAAAAGAGATATACGTTATGAACTGCATAAACTCAATACAGTAAACTCCGTTTATAACTAGCTCCTTGGGACCATTTCTATTTGTTCCTTATATCCAGAGTTCGTTATACCCATATACATGTATCATTCTGTGTAAAATTCAGAAAGAAAAAAACTCGGGCAGACAATAGTTTTACCTATATCCGAAATTTCGCTATACCCACAGTCGTTATATACGGAATTTCCTGTACATGTATACATCTAAAATTTCAGTAGCAAAACTGGAGACAACGTTTCTATACTGTAGAATTTCAAAATACAATGTATGATTAAGAGACAGTCGAACCATAGCCAGTGTTATCAAAAGAGGTTTGTATACATGTAGTTCCTGTCGGGTTTGAGCTTGCCACGTCATCGAGCTTTTCATCACTATCAGGTGTTTGTGTTCTGTAACCTTTCCTTGCCAATAAACAAAGCAGGAATGTTTCCACCAGCAACAGTGAGTGGTTCAAACCTAAATATTCGTACAGAGATTATCATTATTAGCTCCAAACAGGGTTATCATGACCCCTCTTCGAAAGATATACATAATAATGTTATCAGCCTTTCTTGTTTCAAAATAAAGCATTCGCTCAAAAAGATCAACTTATTTTAGTTTCTAAAAAAATCCGTTTGATTGCATGGCCAATGATTCGTAAACAGAAAATGATATGAACGGGCGGCTTGTCCGTAATATACACTAGGCATATTCCGTCATTGTACCCCACGCTTAAAAGTTTCGAACGTTTTACGGTACGCAATAACGACTCTGGTAATGACAATTATTTGTACGTTTATCAACAAAGAAAAATAAGGTTTTGTATGGAGTCAAAAGAAATAGAAACCCTTTTGAGAAGGTGCATGTATATGAAAATGATTAATTCACATTTCTAAGTACATTAAACCTGCATTCGTAGGAAAAGTCTTGCATATTCAAAACAAGATGACGGACATTACCGACAGACACTTTGAAGACCATAACATATTTAATTATTTTCACTATATCTGCAAGACTGTATGAGGTAATAGTAAATGTCTTTCCTTACATGTAGTAAATCAAGATCTTTGCGTTGATGGTATAAGCAGTTTAAATTGTCCGTCTTTAGTAAATAATACTACTTCAATCAATTCTCTGTCTTTAAGTAATAATACTACTTCAATCAATGTAAATAGCAATGCACATACTCAACAGGAAGATTGTGGGGAAAAAACGTTACAACTGCTCCGAATTTAAATCGCAAAAACGATACACTTAACTCAACAAAAATGTCTGATGAATTAAATAAATCCGGGTTTTTAAATGTAGGTAGGAAACTATTGAAAAGGTAATTTGTCAGGTTGTTATGAACAACGCTGTTTTGTCCCTCAAAAACAGGGGGAAAACTCAAATCAAGCCCATTAAAAGAGAAAAAAATCATCATACACAGCAAAACTGTGAAACTTCTCTATGTGATAAATCTGGTGTTCGTAATACAGAGTATATGTTTAGCTCTAAAGAAAACGGTATTATTTTGGCCCAATTAAACATTCATCATTTGCTACCTAAATTAGACGAAATAAAAGTATCACCTTCGTAAAAGTTCATCAATAAAAATTTTTGGTTTATGTGAAACGTTTTTACACGATAATATTGATGACAATGTATTGAAAATTAATGAATTTAATTTTGAGAGAAAAAGACAGAAAAGGGAAAAAAGGTGGTGGTCTCATTGTATATTTATCAGAAAGTATTTGCTACAAACGGCGACTAGATTTTGAAATTAATGACATCGAATCAGTTTGGTTGCAAATTTATCCAGATAACTATAAACCATTCTTCGTTAATTTTGTATACCGACCTCCAAACTCAGTGCAATCATGGATGACAAATATGGAGCACAGCTTGAAGCAGCTGATTGCACAATGTTAGACTTCTATCTTCTTGGAGATTATAATATAACTTTTCTTCCCCAGTCGAATTTAGTTCAGTATAATAATTCAAAATGGGCTGATCTGGTATCAAACTTTGGCCTTCTGCAGTTGATAGAAAGCCCAACCAGAGTTTCTAAAATAGCTCGAAAATAATCGATCACATCTACACAAATAATTTGGATAGCTCAATGATGCAGAAGTTTCACATTTATCCGTTAGTGATCACTATTTAACTTCTGTCACACGATTAGTTTCTAGTAAAACATCATCAAAATTGTGTCACAAAGTGATTCAATACAGGTCATTTAAAAATTTTAATGAACAGATTTTTCAAAATGATCTTTTGCATTCAAGTCTCAAGTATATAGAGAGCATTGCCGATCCAAACGATGCATTAAACTCATTTTACAATATATTAAACAATGTACTGCATAAGCATGCCCCTATTAAAGAAAAACGTATTAAACGTGAGCACCAGCCGGACTGGTTTAATGAGGAAATAAAATCTATTATACATGACAGAGACAAACAACACAAAATCGGTAAAATTGACCAATATAAGTTTCTGAGAAACAAAGTAACAGCGCTTATTAAAAAAGGTAAAAGACAATTCTTTAACAATGCTATTCGGGACAACAAAGACCCTACCTATTTGTGGAAAAATTTGAAAGATATGTCAAATTTAGATAAAACTAAAACAATTGATTTACCTAAACGGATAACAGTTAATAGCAGCGAGATTACCGGAAGTTTAAACATTGTTAATGAATTAAACAAACACTTCACAAATATCTCTCATATAATATCTAAAACAACATTTTCAAGCACAAATTTCGAGGCATTAAAAGACGACTTAAATAAGAAACTAGGCAAACATCACTTTGATATAGATTATATAACACCCCTTGATGTGCGACACATTATTGATAAGTTAGAAGTACACAAATCAACTGGTCTTGACGGAATAGGTCCGAACATTTTAAAAAGCTGTGGTGACGTTATTACTCCATACATAGCTTCTATTATAAACAGTAGTATTTCATCTGGAGTTTTTCCCGACATTTTAAAAAAAGGCTAGAATTTTGCCTATTTTTAAATCTGGTAACAGGGAACTAGCTGATAATTATCGTCCCATCTCAATTTTGCCAACAATTTCTAAAATATTTGAGCGCCATATTGCAACGAAAATCCATTCGTTCTTTCAAAGCACTAATGTTATTCATAAAACCCAATCAGGTTTTCGGAAAAATCATTCTTGCAACACTGCACTTACTAGATTGATAGATGCATGGCTGAAAGATGTAGATTGTGGTAAACTAATTGGAACTGTGTTTTTGGATCTTCGCAAGGCATTTGACTTAGTAGATCATGAAATCTTATTATACAAATTGAAATTATATCATTTTTCTGGGCGTTCATTGAAATTATTTACGTCTTATTTATCAAACAGAAGTCAAATTGTTAAAAGTGGGAAATGTGCATTCGGATTCTCTACAAATACAGTCTGGGGGTGCCACAGGGCTCAATACTAGGTCCCTTATTATTTTTGATATACATCAATGATATAACATTAAGTTGTCAAGATCTAAATATAGATCTGTTGCAGATGACTCAACGTTGTACGAGTCTGATTTCCAGATATCAGAAATTCAAACTAAACTGCAAAGAATCTTGATTTAATCAATAAATGGTGCATACTAAACAACATGTCTTTACATCCCTTAAAAACAAAAGCATGGTCATTGGTTCAAATTATAAACTAAAACACACAGGTAACCTTCATTTAACAATCAACGACTGCATATTAGAAAACGTTACAACTCAAAAAATATTAGGTGTGTATGTGGACAATGTTCTGAATTGGCATAACCATATTGATTATGTTTGCAAAAAAATAAACTCCAAAATCGCATTATTAAAAAACATTATATATCATATATCGGATGAGATGAAGTTAATGTTTTACAACGGTTACATTCTTCCAATATTCGACTATTGTTGTACCATTTGGGGAAAAGGCAATACAAAATATGTACAAAAAATAAATAAATTGCAAAAACGCATAGCAAAACTTATTTTAAATCAACCTGTTAAATCCCATTCTTCAGATTTACTAAAAGGAATTGCATTGGTTGTCTTTTTCGGACAGGTGCAAAATACCACACTGCGCTGCTCGTTTATAAGATTTTTAACAATATGGCTCCAATATACATGTCAGAGTTAATAGCGTTTTGCCAAAATGATTCATATAGTCTGCGTTCTACATCTCGCAAAAGATCTTATACTACAAACAAAACCTAGGACTAATTTATACAAAGACTCATTTTCCTATTATAGTTTTAAAAGTATGGAATGATATTCCAATGGAATTGAGATTATTAAAAATACAGTCTTTTAAACGAAATTACAAAAATTATCTTTATAACAAAATGTAGAAATTACTTACATATACAACTTTGCACTGGTTATTTTAGTATCTAAGTAATGACATTAGATTAATTATAAATTCATAATATTATTTGCATTTGAGTGTCTGTCGTAGAGGATGTATGATGTTTATTATATAAAAGTATCTAATATGTTATTAATATTAGTATAATTAATTAATGTGTATGATTTGTGGTGTATGTGTGGTTTAAATGTATGTATGTTATGTTTCCTTTTCTCTTTTCTTGTTCTGAAGGCCATATGAAAATAAGTTATGTTTTGAATGATTATGATTCATAATGTAACTTTTATGTAACCTTCGTAAAATAAAGTTATTATTATTATTATTATTATTATTACAGCAAATTCAATAACCTATCTAGTATTTGTGACGTTGTTTTGTGACGTCATGAAGTGACATTGAGGTATCAAAAGGGTATTTGAAGATCTGCTTACGTTAAGCCGTTAAATGAATTAAAAACGAATAAAAATTTAAGAAAGGGAAGGATAATAAAATTATTTGTTTTACGTGGTATATGCATTGGGACAAACTACCCGCCTCGATATAATATTACCCTTGCCAAACGGCTCGCGCACAATGTAAATCTAGGCGGGTATATATCTTTTTATACCATTTAAAAAACCTATAACCTAAAACATTGGGATTTTCAAAATCATTTGTAACGCTTTATTATTTTGGTAGCATATACTTTCGAAAATACTTTACAGGTATTTATACTGGAACAGATTATTTGACTACTCTTTCAAAGATATATTATTTGTTTGAAGAACTATATTTGTGCATCCATTTCTGAGAACGAGCAGTTTTAAAAATTAAAGCCAGAAAACATACGCGACTCAGTTTCTCGACTAGGTCAAGCACATCTTTAGAAGACGAATTGGTTAACAGGTTTGACCTACTGCAGGCCTCTAAATGTATCGTTGGTGAATGGCTGGCAAAATTCTTCCTTTTTGTCACCCTGAAGGGAGGCAAACCGAGGCGATATGGTGAAGGTTACATTTTTGTGAAGCCAAGTAGGACCTTTATTAACTTGACACTACTTAAAAAGTCAACAGATACCAAAAATCGTGTTAAATTTCTTCGTTACAGTGGAAGATAATAAGTATGTTCTTTTCATACTGGAACACAACCGGAAATATAACTTTAAGCTCTGAGACTTACTTTCTCCTCTAACCCGGGATCCTCTCGACCCAATGCATTCTGGGATGTCCCGTTGCGCGAGGGCACTAAAAATCATCTGTTGTAAATTTGTAAGAACAATAGTAGCCTGCAGCGGTATGAATTTCAGCGCTAAATGATAGTGCTTCAGATGGAGCCTGGACGCCCGGAAAATTACTATGAGTCCATACATGGATAGAAGTGTACTCACAGCGGAGAATACTGTTATGTAAGTATATGGTTCTTTTCCGCTCTGAAAAAACAGTACAGCAAGTTTATTTATAGTACAAAAGTAAGTTACATGTAATATTAGATACTTAAAGTCCGCATGAATTGAACTTAGCTGTGCCAAGAACCCAATATTTCTATGTTATTAGTTGATGTACATGTATATGGAAGTGGAATCAGTGTTATAATGGATACGCACAACAATAACAATGTTTTCACTCCGGTTGTCTGTGGTGGATAAGCGTATGTCAGTCTAAACTATTGGCAAAGGCATAAAAATGGTTTTTACATAGCGAGAATTCAGAAAGACGGTAAACTTAAGTCATTTAAACAGTGGATAATCGTTACTGCTGGCACAGACAGTGAGCTGTACTCTCACTTCCCGGGGTTCTTTCTCATCATACAGTACACGTACATGTATTGAAAACAAGAGGGCCATGGTGGCCCTATACCGCTCACCTGAGTATCATTGCCCTTCACACCAAGTTCACAACAAGATGTTTATTTTTTTCCCAATAACTCTTTATACAGACAAGCGACCCATAGGGCGTGGTCAATTTTGATCCCAGGAGAAGTATTTAACAAACTTAGAAGAGTCATTGTGTTACATACCAAATATCTAAGTCATAGGTCTTAGGATATAGAGACATAGAGACATAGAGAAGAAGATTTTAAACGTTTGTCCAGCATTATAATTATGGTGACACATAAAATTTTGGATCATTACAATTTCCGCAGATTTTGAAAACCTTCAGAAGATTAAATTATTGAAATAAATATAAAGAAAATAGAAAAAAACAACATTTTTTTCTGATTTATATTTCTCACCAATTCCTGCACATATCTTCCATCAGTCCACAGTATTGCAGCAACGAAGACTAGAAAAGGTCGTACAAACATCACCTGCATTGACAATACCTCCAGCGTTCTGAGAGACTTACTGAAATAATCATAATTATGTTAAACTACTATTCCCCGTATAGTAAATGACTATTAAACAATATTGTACCGAAGACGTTATACCCGAGCATTGATTTATACTAAAGAAATGATATCTATCATCTAGAAAATACTGAATACAATCTGTCCCTATCAACCGGCAGACTTCCGAGTTAATTCCGAATAGTCACCGGTCAACAATAAAAAATACATAATTACACAATTAATAAATCTAAACATCTTTTTCACTTTTAAATTTTTGATTAGTTTTATATTCAATCAAAAATTTGAATTTTGTGATTTTCCCTTAGTTACATGTACTGAGGTGACATCGATGAATCCAAGATGGCGGTTTTAGAGAAATTGAAGCGAGTCCGAATGTTGCATTTCAGCTATCTATTATAGTCATTATTATTCTAATCGAAGGTGATGCTGAGGCTGTTCAGCGATATGTTCAAAGACATATTTTAGTTGTAAGTGTGTAAGACAATTACATGTACACATGTAAACTAACCGTGTCAGTTTAATAGGCTTAAGTATACAGCAGAGGAAGCAACAACATGGTGGGGTAGTCAGAATAACTTTGTCGTCTGCTAGAGTTTCAACCATCTTGTCTGCTCCGCCAAAACATTCGATCGTCATCATAATAAATATGTAGATACAAAATGAAATGTAACTGAAATGAAAACACGGGAGTTTAACGTTACAGTTACCTAATTTTGCCCTTGAACTTTGAACCACAAGAGCTCTTTCGTGAACATGTACATGCATTATTAAGTGATTGAAGCAGTTTTACCGAAAAGTTTTTTTACGGTGCCTGACAAAACTTTGCCTGACTGAACAACAGAAACTATTGTTTATATCGCCATTAAGTGCCTGAAATTCGGTTGGATGCCTGACTGGCGTAATTTTGGCAGACATGTCAGGCAACCAGGCACTCTTTAGGAAGCGTATTTTACTAGTAAAGAAGCTAGAGAAAGGTACGCAACTCTGGTGAACTCTCTCCCGTCTTCTACGACATCATCTCAGTGCAGAGTTTAGACGCAGAAGCTTTCATTCCTGTATTTGACTGACTTATGATCTGCGGTTTAAAGATTTATTTTGTTTTCGTAATTTAAATGTAATAATGTAAGGTTTCACTTACCATGCCGACATAAGAGTCATAAGAGTCGTACTTGTAGGAACCAGCACAGAAATAAGGGAAACGGTGCACACCACCTGTAAACATAAAATGCTTTTTGATTTGTTTTTGCCGTGGTATATATGGCAAACATGAGGTCATTTTAACGACGTCATCTTCATATGATTTCCGGTCATCATACGCTCGGTATACCTTTTGACGTTAAACCAGGTAACAGATTTTGATCATTTTCACTACATGGACAGTGAGTTTGTCGGAATATAATACATCGTTAAATTTCAATGAACCACTGAACATTTGATAAAAAGCGTTATTTTCTATGCGGATATCTATGTAACGTCATACGGCACAATATGACATTATGTTGACGGCATATCGGCTAGCGCGTTGTTTATGGCATAATAAAAACCTAATGTTTCTATTTTTTGTGTATAGAGTCAAAATCGCGAGTCATCTTAGAATATTCGTTCTAATTCCCGACAGATTTTAGGGTAATTTTGTCCGAAACTTGATAAGTTTATTAGACCTACTATGTAATAATACAATTATAATGATTTTGATTCGCAAATAATTTACTCAGTAAATGAGCATGATAACCATTTAGCATGTGTTGCCTTGTTGCAATTCCTTTATTTTCCAAAAGTGTTAATGTGTAAAGAAAAGCCTTTAGTAAAAGCGAATTCAAAGTAGAACTGCACTGTACAGTGTACATACAATTATATCACGAGTTTATTAGTAATGTCATACTAAGTAAGGTTGACTGACCGAGAGTACTTGAATGATACGTGCTCAAAGTACACAATTACTCTATCAAAATTGTTACATTCCTGTCGAGGCAGATTAAATTAGTATTACTGTTACTGTTACTGTTACTGATACTGCGAAAATAAAAAGAATCTACCCCTCTCCCTCCATAAACCGACCTTCTCTAATTTGTTTTATGTCTGTCAAGAAAAATTAAAACTCTAATCTGCTGGTATTTAATTTCTATAAAAAAATGTTACTGCTCCGGTATCCTTTTTCACAACTGACAAAGTACACACATTATAAGTAAAACTATTACGTATGCTTTTTAGCTGCGTTTGAAAATTACCATGATAACGTGACGTCTTTATCACGTGATTTAATGAAAGTCTGGCTCTACCTAAGACAAATTTATACTAGTAAAATAAAAGATTGAATAGATTCTTCTGTTATTCTCAAACAAAAAGGGACGAGGTTTGCGTCATCATACTCAAGCCATGATTAAGTGTTATGCCAGATTTGGGTATAATTTTTAAAAACATAATACTAGCATTTCTATATGTTTTTGAGTAGTAGATGGATCTTGAGTTGCCATGACGACACGCATTAATGTTTCTTCTGCTAACAACTTTCAGGAAACTTATTTGCGATATTTATCAACAAACTTCCTTTTATGAAATAAAAGTCATAATGCTTCCGGATCACACATACGAATACCATTACCTTAAAGGGGCTAACGTAGTTAAAACCGGAAACATACATAATCACGATTTGGATAAACCTCATCTCTGCACTATTTGTTTTGCAAAATAAAATGGTGATTTAAATTCATCATTTTCCTATATTTTACATTTTGTATTTGAAGTAATCACTTACTGGATACAACCCAAGCAGGACCCGTATCTTCCATCCTCTAGGATCACCGGGCCGATAATGCTTGTGAAGGAACATTAGTTCTTCAATGTAAATCACAATGGTTACTAAGGCAAGGACGCTCCCTATTGCCAGGAATACCATAACGGAGACATCGTCCGAAATTTCTGCAAAAAAATAAAATAAATCATAATGTCACAAATTATCCAATGCTACTATGCATCATTTATCGTATGCAATTTTTTTAAACCTCAGTATAGTTGTGTAGAACAATTTCTATTCTGTGCAATTACGAAGTAAAACTAAGTAGCTAAAAGTACATACCATCATAGAATACATCCGTTTTTGGAGCCTCGTCCGAACAATTACTCATGTTTAAAGAGTCTCTGTGCTTTTCCTTCAGTAAACTATTCGCTTAACATGCGAGGACTTTTAAAATCCGTTTATGTCGGTATCATACCGGGAAACATACACCTACTGAGATGTCTATGATTGTGCATCCATTTCAGTGCTCAGATTCAAACGCAACCGCCTTATATACATGTCACATCTAGCAGGAGTATCCAACTTGTCTCATATGATTATGTACTCTCTCATCCGTACACGTTGACTCATTAAGTAGTCCAGATAGCCCATTATAGATAAATAAACCGTTAAGTTTAAAAGCTAGGTCTGCAGTATTGCAAAATTTATGCTCAATGTAGATTAAATATATAAGTAATCGTGTCACGCATGAATACAATACAAACAGAATTTTATTTTTTTGTTATTTTAAATTTAATATGTAATTCATTAAAAGACTTAAGGACTATTATTCGATGACAATATTTGAAACGAAATCGATTCAGTCTTTATTTAAACTACATGTACAGCATGGGAGTCCTAGATTTTAACAGACGGATATTGATCGGTTATTAGTAATTATATTATTAACATTATTGACAACAACGAGCTGTTGTCACGACGGTCACCTGTACCAAGTCAGTGCAAATTACGCGATCTGGCTAATGACCGGACAGTCCGGTGTTCGGCACAACTTTTTCGGCGCAGCTCTTGGCCGGAGGTTGAGTACTTTTCAACCGACAATGAAATGACGAATTGAGAAATTTACGCTGTAAGGCACCTTTTACATGTACATGTATAGAGAAAGACAACTGCGCTTTTATGAACTTCGAAGTCTATCATACATATCCACGCGCAAACATCAGATATCAGTAATCTTATAATACTTCAAGATGAGTTCAAGTAGACTGAGTAATGTTCAATTACATGAACAATGCAATGTTCAATTACATGAACATTACATATTAGTGAACAAATCGTTACTGTAACAACGAATTTGAATTTAACTAGATCCGCCTCAGAACACGCAAGACTAGTTTATTTTCTATTATAAGATTTCTTGGTGACGTCGGATATCTTGGAAGTAGTGGATAAAACTGCGGATGACTCGGCCCGCCTTCCTTGCCTGCGTAGTTCTTAAGAGAAAAGGTCGGCGTTCCGCGACATACTCGTCATTGGATCAGCCATAACTTCAAGTAACCTTCGGGATTCCTAGGTGACGACTTCTGGCATTCTTTGTTGGAACTGTTTCTCCATCTTGTTTGCAAGCTTTGGATTTTACGTTTGAGAAAGACATGACGTCTGCAACCTCTGCCAGTATCTGCAATATATTTCTAAATAGGGTCTTGTCCCCCCCCCCGTACCTCCGGCGTGTCAAGCACACTGAGCTAGCCATGGTGTTTGGGGTGTCAAACCGGCCACCTACCATTTGAAGATCTGGCACATGGAGCGTTGAAGGTTGGAACGCCGATGTCTGATAACCGAAACTGGTTGTCTCAGTCCCCGACGGTGCGCTGGTGGTTAAGGTAGGTGGGCCAATTAGAGTTCTACACGTCGTTACCGTCAATAATTTTTCCAAAGGGTCAGCATTATACACACCGGCATAACTGGGCATGGCTGGATCGCAAAGAAAGCGTGAGGCTGCAACCATGGTCTCCTCCGGAGCCTTCTTCATGACAACTTGCTCATCCGCAAGTAGGGCTGGCTCTGACCCGATTTTCCTTTGAGCTATATTTTCATTGTGGCGCTGTTTGTATACATTGTAGTAAGTAAAACATATTCTTTCTTTAAAAGTTGTAGCCAATTCAATTTCTTTTGAGCCAATTTAACATTTTTGCAGCCAATATTGGCATTGGCTAATGCCAGAGCTAGCCCTGTGCAAGTCGATGCGAAAACAGTGAAGCCAGAAGCAATGGTGGCAAACTAACTGAAAACACCCTGGTCCACCTGTGTCGGCTGCGGCGGTGGGTTCAACAGTGCTGCACTCTCTCAAACCGGGTCATCAGGTCTAGAAAACATACGTACCACCTCGTTCTTTAACGTGGCTGCCCTATAATCCACACCCTCACTGATTACCGTAGGGTTTTGATTCTGTACAAGGTAAAGTTTTATGTCTGTCTCGCTTAAAGAACCAGCCGTCAAGGTGTGTCGCCTGCTGTAGCTCGTTACATGTCGGTCTAGCTGATCCCGAGACGCGCAACGAAACACACACACACATTGCAATAGTAGGCCGCTTGGTCAAGGGCTAAATGGTGCTTCTGTATATGGTCGACCATACGATACCGGTCAGCTACATGTGTTAGAAAAAGACCACTCGCCGTGCAGGCAGGCGAAGTAACGTCTCTTTAATTTGTTACTCGGTTATCCATTACCTCATGAAAAACAAAAAGGAAAACAAAACGTTAATAACCACACCTTACTGGACAAAGAGCTGACAGAATTAACTCATAACGGCACATAAAGCCGAAAAATAGCGACTTCGAGAGTTGTAGAAAGTCCAAAATTTCAACGACAAAGTTTTCAAAGATATACGTGAACTTCGACGGTGTCAAGTGAGATTGCTTGTAAACTGCGCATCGTTCACGGGGAGATCAAAGGAATAAGGTATTCTACAGTTTAAATAAGAATGGACACTACTGTCAGTGCTTAAATTTATATTGAACATTTAATAACTCACTCCTGGACTTTAGCACGTTTTGCTACTCTATTTGCCTATTTGAGTACATTATAACCGCCATACCTATTCGGCTTTGTGCATCAAAACACTGTGGCTATTCACATCCATCTAAACAACAAAATTCAATGGGTAACGTTTCTTGATAACAACGAAAGGACCACCGAATTTTTCTCAAGTATTGAAGATATCCGTAAAGTTGGTTTGCAATTCGCAGTTCGCGATTCGAATTCGAACCGCGAACTGCAGACCAGTTCGCAATTCAGATTGCAAACTGTGAACTAGCAACTAGTCCCAGACTGTATTTCGCAGTTCGCAATTCGAATCTAGCTGCCAGTTCGCAGTTCGCGATTCAAATTGAGTATCGGGAACTGCCGACTAGTCTCATGTTCTCAGTTTGCCGATAAAATGAAGACTTGTTGCCAGTTCGCAATTCGCGATTCGAACTGCGAAGTGCGAACTGGCAACTTGTCTGCAGTTTTCAGTTCGAATCGCGAACTGCAAACTGATTTCTCAGTGCTATACGGTTTCTAGAACTGCGAACTGCAGACTAGTTGGCAGTTCGCAGTTCGTATATCGAATCGCGAAATGTCGCAATTCTAAAAGTAAACTGATGACTGGTTTGCAATCAGAAATTGGTACCACAAGTTGGGAACAAGTCGAGTCGTGAACTTAAAAGAGGGGACTTTGCTGAAGTTTACAATTCGCAATTCTAGTCGCGAACTGCAAACTGGCAACAAGTCTTCATTTAAACTGAGAACATGAGTTAGTCGGCAATTGAAGTTTCAACTGCGAACTGCAAACCAACTTTACGGATATGTATTGAAGTTAGTTGTTACTCCAACTCTTCTACTTTAATTCAACATCTAGATACGATCACCAGGGTGATATCTGTTTTGTATCATAAACCTTATTACTACGCTTGGCATTTGCCTTCAGATACGTGCACGCCACCTCATGCATTCGCTCACGGATGAGTCCATGCGTTATATTTACACACCGTTCGATAAAAATAGACTGAGTCACTGTTTTCAACCACTTACGAGAGAAAGTTACGAGAATGCGGACTTACGAGGGCTTTCATAGGACACTTTATGAGAATCGTAGATATTCTCGTATCTTCAGACGTACGAGAAACGGGTCAGGCAAATTCCTCGTTAGTCACGAATTTTGATGAGACGGGCCCTATATCTCAACAACCAAACGAAGATACTTCTTTGAAACCTCACAAATGTTTTTTTTTTCTTCAGGCCCCTTTCGGGTAACCCCATTTATTCTCCCCGTCAATGGTAACATAGGGGTCGGAGAACCATCCCCTACTAACCTTACAATAACATAGTATTTATAATATAATAGTTATATGAGTATATTGATCTGAATCGTTTTTAAATGAAAAAGGCAACATTACAACAGGGAAAATATACAAATGACATCACTAATCTTGACGCAATTTGGGCCTTTTTTAGGACTGAGATTAAAGACCTGTTTTCCAAAACTGGGTCAACATATTAATGCATAGTTTATCGAGAACCATGAGGTTGTTATCAATTTAAGTAGAAATTCAAAAGTCTTAACCTCTCAGGAAAAAAACAGAACATATACATTTAGATATATTTCGAAAAGAAAATACATCACCTTGTCACATTTACACACATATACAGAATTTATTCAAGTTAACAAATTTTAAAAGTAAGTAAACATGATAGTGAATTATGAGCTTACTTTTTCTACAAGAGACCAATACAGTCTGTATTTTTCATTTGACGAAGACGTTTTTATAACTGCAGAGGTAATTCAGTCCTAAAATAGAAGGCTTTTGATTCTTTCTTCTACATAACATATATATATATCTTTTTATTTCTACACACAAAATATTAAACTGTCCTTGGGGTTTGCCAGGGTACCCAAGAATAAAAGTTTTCTTGCATATGGGAAAATTTACCTCGTGTTTTTTAACTAAATGTTTTTCTTCTGTAATTAAGGATTGCGTAACAGTACAATCCCAAAATAAATGAACTAGGGTTTCTTTCTCTGTTTTACACATTTCAGAATCATGTATTTTCATTTTGTACAATAAAACATTTGTGCCTAAAATTCGATGAACAATTCTGGTTTGAAATCACAGTAAATATGTATCGTTCATGATTGAAAATATCCAGCCATATATATGTTTCCATTCCGAATATTCTATTTCAAAAATATTACACCATTTTTCTTGACAGGCAGGTATATCAATATTTTGTTTTATTATACTTTATATTTTCCGTGTACCGTTATCGGTATTTGTCATAGGCTTTAAGTAGCTAGGTATTATAGCGAAATTTGTTCGATTATTTCTTGTTTCAACTCCAAATGCTTTAGTGATTGCGTAATAACCCTTTTCAAGCCTGCGTATGTGAGAAAACCTCACAAATGTTATACTCTGCTGTAAGGAGCATGTAACTGAGTAATGATTGATAACACTCAACCATCTTGTGAAAACTTGTCTCTCAATTTGGAGACGGAACTTATGGAAACGTTTGACATAAAAATTGCAATCTCAACACATACTACAGACACCTATCATGTACGTTCATTAGTTAAGATGTTGTAAGAAGAATTGATATATGTTAAAAGTACCTGTCTGATGACAAAAGTAATAGTTTTCTGACAATTGTATTTCATAGAAATGCTTTTAATTTTACCATCAAAGTGATGTAACTACTTTCGCGTGCTATCAAGAGAATGTTTCTGTCAAGTCTCTTTTATCATAGATGTCCTTGTGAGTGTTCATATTTAACATAGTGTTCTAAACTTTTCAGAAAAAACTCCTGTCCTCCATTTCAAGTAGTTTATATAAAACTTTAGAGTATCTGGAGTTATATCTAAGCTTAAACTATCCTAGTGTAATTTGAAGTTTACTTTCACTACCTTTTTTCTAAGAGGTAGGTAACGACCAGTCACAGTATGGACCCTGCAAGGGCAAGTGCTTTGGACACGTCATTACTTCCACATCGTCAAACTTTACACTATATTTCATTTTCGTGAAGTTGACAGCCTGGCAACGTAGCAGCGTAAAGTCAGCAGCCTAGCAGCCTGGAAGCGTAGCAGCATGAAGTCAGCAGTCTGGTAGCGTAGCAGCATGAAGTCAGCAGCCTGGCAGCCTGACAGTGTTATGTCGACAGCCTGGCAGCCTTTTATTTTGATACTTTATATTTTCATATTCACATAATGATTCTTTTTTAGGCTGCCGCAGAGTTTGTAGCCAGCAGACTTTTCGCTGCCAGCTGCAAGTAGCGAAGACTTCAATACAACAGCGAAAACTTAAAGAATTACTTAAACAAATTTTTAAAAGGTTTAAAATGTCGCAGTTATTTCATATGGCTGCCCTTATTTATACTTTACATTTTATATTCACATTTTGATTCTTGTTTTGGCTGCTGCAGAGCTTTCACGAATTATGCATAGATACACTTATTCTACATGCCCTTTTATTTTGATACTTTATGTTTTATATCCTGCAACAGCCAAAAAAAAAAAATTAAAATGTGAATATAAAATATAAAGTACCAAAAAATAAAAGGTGAAATTGTGAAATTATTAAAACTATGTATAATTTAGACTTCTGTACATTTAAGATTTAAAAACCCAATGTGATAAAATACAGCACACTCCGTAAGTTGGAAATTATCGCTTCCTGACTTTAATTTCTGGCCACTTCAGTCAGTCGTTCAAAACAAAAAGTAAGAATGCTCTAGGAAAAGGGTTTTTGAAGGCTAGCATTTGTTTTAAGATTTATTAACCTCCGTGCAATAGTTATACTGCGTATTATTGCTTAGACATATACCACAAAAAACTGCGCAAAAATATATAGGTATGTGAATCACACTCTCTTAGTCAATCTATTTGTCATGTATTGTAGCGTACCTACTGTAATCTCCAGAGACAGAGTTATATTAATGGAACTTCCAAAACATAGATCTGTGATTCCTTGCGGGTTTCCCAGTCAATTTTCCCAGTGGAATTACCAGTGGGTAGGATACCGACGAATTTTCCCGAGCACTCATCCAAGTGGGATTCCAAGTCACATTCCAGTAAGATAAGAACTTATCTGAAAAAAAAAACAAAACTTATTTTTAATTCACGTATGAGATTGAAAAATATATCATTGAAAATATAATTGAATGAAATGAATGCGAAACATGTCTTTTTTCTAAATTAGATGAAAACATTTACTATTTACCATGAAAATACACCTGAACTACATGTACACTATACATTTGTATGATACGTGTCTACAAATTGAAAGTGGCAGGCATACAGCTACACTTGAGAATGTCGGCATCATATATATATATATACTCAGTGGCAATAGAAAGTATACACGTTTTTATTTTAAATATCTCTATTTTGATAAAACGTACCGGTCTCAAATTTCCAACACTACCTGTATACATCATTTGATATGAATTGAATGTTCTGTCAATGCAAATGAAATTGAGCATACATTGCTCTCAATTTTGATACTAAATACTTTAAACATTTAAATATTCTGTTAAAATGATACATAGAATTAACCAAAACCTAAGTGCACACTTTCTTTTGCAACAGGGTATACTATGTAACACCGAATACATTGAAGATGCATTTCATTTCCTACTAATTACCCGATGTATAAAGTCATTAGAAAGTTACTCATCCCGTCATATATTTTGTACAAGACAAACTGTATAATTGCTGTTCAACAGTCATTAAGCAATGTGGCCACCTTTTTTTTGGCGATTTTATACGCCAAGTAAGCGTAGCGTTCTCACTTTATAAATTTTGATAATTCAAATATTAAATAGTATTTTAATCAATACGGTACATGTACACAGACCTACATTTGTATACATGTGTAATTGTACATTATTTTTGTTGTTGATAAAGCTGATAGAGGTGCGTCACAATCTGTATAGGTACATGTAAAATGAAAATGGCCACAGGTGCCTATAAAATAGATGAAAATTGCTGGCTGCTTTCGGTGTTTCATTTCGGTAAAAGGAATTCGGATTGACACCATAAGCGCAGCCACGAGTGAAAATTACCAAATTTCGACGTTCACGAGTGAAATCATCATGCTAACATTTTGTTCTGTTCATTTTCTGTTTAAAAAACTGTTCTCGAGTCTATTTCAGTAAAATGTCGAAAATTTATATCGGTAAACCACCAAAAACATATATCGATAAAACCAGTCAATAAATTAAACAAGTGCCCCTTAAGTTATTGAGACATGATTTGAAAAAAATTGGCGGAGTGTTAGACAATGCTTCATAACAAATACGTATTACTATCTTGTTAGCCTGGTCTCCAGACTCAGAAATATCTCTTTTACTTATTAATACCTCATCGTTTTAACGTAAAGCCAGAATACTATTCAGCGCTGATGTTTAAAATTGCCCAAGTGTATAAAACAAAATCATATAAAACAGATTGGAAAAAGTGCATGCAATATAGTATAAATAAAAACATAAATCAGACCAGACTATCAGCTAGTCTACCAAGTTGAGTAACTTCCACTCATTCATCACTTGGTTACATGAAGAAAACGACATACAATCTGCTATTCTTAGAACGCAACATAACGCAAAAGCGGTAAAACCAAAGTAAAAAGTTGATGACATCACAAAAAAACCCTCATGATATCTGTATAAAAACTCCCCGCTAACTTACAATTTCAGACAACAGCTTCAGGAAACAATGTGAGTAGTATTTACCTGATACCTATTTATTGGCACTCGTATTTTCGATTGTAGCAGTGTTATTCACTGAAAAGATTTGTAGATTTCAATCTGACTTAGGAATAATTACTTACCGTCGCATAGCCTAACTTTGCAGAGGGATATTTTAAAGGGAAATATAACTTTATATATGTGCACTGGGTTTAAGCTGAATGTCTTGTTTTCACATGTTTTCAAACGTTTTACATACACTAAGCTAAATAAGAAACTTCCGCTAAGTTTGCTTGAACATAGCTGGATGAAAAACAAATCAGTGGTATCATTGTATTTTTTCAGGCTAACTAATGAAATACTGTGTTATATCAGTGAAATATAGAGTGATGATATATCATATTGATTTATGTGAGATTTTCAAGGTCCGTCCAGAAGAGCACTATGTTAGCTAATATTGGATGAGACCCCGGCATGACACCGTCATGCCTAAAAAATAAAATTTTAAAAGCCAGAAAAGGAGAAATTACCTGACTGCAATTTCCAGCCAGTATAGCCAAAGGTTGTATTTGATTGGTTACCAAATAGTAGGCCAATCACGGCGACCAATGAGATCTAAGTGGATTGACCTATGATATATCATATCAGTTACAGTGCGGGTGATATAGGTCTGCTGGAACTACTTTTTTCAGTGGTGCATATACATCTTTTAGCTTTTGTTTAATAGGTAGCATAAACAAATTGTTTGTTTTTGGTGGGTATGGAATATATCTTAACTCAAAGTGATACAATTTCCACGTTTTTACTCGCACTTCGCGATCACTTCTTGATGATATATATTTAATATCCACTCAAAACAAACAAGTATGCTGTATACATAATTATGCGTTTAAAAAGTGTTCCATGATGCACCATTTTTTGTGCAAAATGAGGACTAAAGGCTAACAGAAAATGGGGCAAAATTTTAACCAACTGAGGTATGGGTTAAACACAAAAATAACACTTAAGAAGAAAAACTGTGATACTACGTATCACAGCGGGCCTAGAAACAAAGCTTTCATGTAAATATTTTGAAATGGAAGATGCAAATAAACTTTACAGACTGTATAACAGAGACAGAATAAATTAATATTCTAGGTTCGTGTAAAGCCTGGTTTGTGCATTTACACTTTAGTATCTCTTTCTCATTTCCAATGTATCATTTATGACTTAAGAAGAAACAAAAACATATTCATGAAAAAGCTTTAAATAATCTTAACGCTCTTTCCGTTTTCTTTTTTCATCAGGATTTATTAGATTTTATTTACGATCCCTTTATTCTCTCTTTATCCCTCTATGTTCCATTAAGGTGATTCTCAGAATATACAATACTATTCCTGCCTTTATCCTCATCAAATCGCATGCAGTCAAAATGTTTGTAAAAAAACGCACATTTTTACGATTACTGCAAAGTCTCGTTATTTAAAAGTGCATACCGACCAATTAATTAACTTTGGCTACCTGTCAGATTATTGCTGTAGACCAGTCTGATAACACGAAATGTAAACCAGTCTGATAAAAGTAGAAAGTGCATCCCGACCAGTTAGTAAACTTTGGCTACCTGTCACTTTATTGCTCTAACATGACATGTCTGATTAAAATAGACTGTCAGTGACTGTACAGTGATACTTCCATTCAAAAACAAACTGAAGCATGATTGTAAATTTTAAATTATAAAAATCGAGTCATAGTAACGTAATGGACACACTTTACCCGTTACCGGAAGATACCGGCATGTTTGACCGATATCGGTTTTTAAACTGACCGAACAATAAAAACTTTTCGCTACTTATTAGACGTTACATAAGCATATAACATAATTGGACGTTTACATGGATAAAAGATAGAAATATCAACTTTTTGACAATTTTAAAGCTACACAATGAACAGTGGTTTAACCCATTCTTTATCGTATCTTCATTCATTTCATAACATTTTGTTCAAAGAACTATACACTACTTCACTTACATGTTACATTTTTCAACCACGTATTAAATATAGCTGGCCGCTCCTGCGGCCCGCAATAACGGATATGGCCACCTCTTGAGTTGACCACTGCAGTGCATCGCCGGCGCATAGAATTTACTAAAGTGTAGTTTTGAATATTGTTCCATTCCTTAATGAGCGCTTGACGAAGTTCATTGATGTTAGCAGGTGGGTCGGGACAACACCTCACTCGTCTGTCCTGAATATCCCATACGTGCTCGATTTGGTTGAGGCAGAGGGACAATCAGTCACCCACGAAAACATAATAAACAACCTAGTGGTTTCAATATAAAACGTTATGTTCATGCAGATGATTTAAATTCTTTCCAGACCGTTGGAGTGAAAGCACTGAAAAAGCAAAAGGAGGTAAGGACTTCACGAGAACTACACAAGAACTCCTCAAGCCAAAACCGTATCACACACCGGGACGCAAGAAATACAGTCAGTATTTCTTTCACTATTTCAGGTATTTTACATTGATTACATTTAGAAAAAAAGCAGTGTCCCGGTCGGGCTGGGGAAATTTATATACTTTTTTCTTTAAACCCGGTGGCGAAAAGTTGATTTTGTTTTGCTAAAAGGGTATTGTCCTATCAGCAATAGGTCCTAGAATAAGATCTTGTTACATTTAATTATGAATTTATCGTTTTCTATGAAAATATAAAATAAGTTTGGCTAAATTCTTTGGACAGTTTTACAAAAAGGGCATTTATCGAACGCTTGTTACTGTACACGTATAAGGCTGTTGCCTTCGTTTTCACGCAGATGTAACGCGGACGAAACACTATTCTCTTTTCTGGTATTGCTAGTCAGCCAGTCGATCCACATTAAACAATATAAGAACGCTAACTATGTAGGGCATTGTTGGACTTTGAAATAACTTGAGTCAAATGTTCAGCGCGCATTTCCCATAGTTTTATTTATTCACTTCATACATAAGAAAGTTTATTACCCTTCCAGAAAGTTTCAAGTCGTTTTACCGGCCAATTATCCGTGAATGGAAATTGATATTAAATATTCACTTGGCATACCCCGTCAGTGTATCCCACGATAAAATGGTTCGAAAAATTAAGGGTACGCAATAACGGTATTGGTTGCGAAAATTATTGACCTACATATATCAACGGAGCATTGATTTAGACGAAGCATGAATTAGATTTTGTATGTAGTCATAAGAAAGAGAAAACATATTAAGGATTATTCACATTTCACAGTACAAACCTGCATTCGTAGAAAAAGTCTTGCGTTTTTCAACAATATGGCGGACGACAGGTTAAATAACCTTTGTGACTTTGTTTTGTGATGTCACAAAGTGACATTTAGGTATCATAGGGGCATTAATTTTGAAGGTCTACTTAAGTTCAGCCGTTAAAGGAATTTAAAATGAACCGAATCTTTCAAAATTTAAGAATGGGAAAGGAATAGGGAATCCCTATGTACCACTTCAAATCCCAATTAACATATGCTAAACGAACTTCTAATGCACTACCTGCCATTTTCCTTCTTTATTTACTTATTCCAATATCTGCCAGCGTATTTTTTGCTATCTATCATGTCTTGCATTTATGAAGACACAGGGTAGATACTTCCGTTATATGTATTTCGAAATAATCGAGTTGAACAAATCATATAACAGAGAATTTTAATTTTACTTTTAAACATCCGTAGACTTAACATGGGTTATTGCCTGCATGCTCTTTCTTGTGAAGCCCAGTCTTAAAATTCTTTTCCAAAAGAAATTTGTATCACTCGATCATTTTGAAATTTATGTGAAGCACCAAATGTCTTCATAAATGCAAAACAGTTCGTTCATCGATAGCTAAAATAAGCTGGCAGATATCGGAAGGACCGATACTCAAATAAATAGAGAAAAAGGCAGGTGGTGCGTTAGAAGTTTCGTTTAGTATATAATATAAAGCTGAAGGCAAAATAAGTTTACTCAGCAAACAGCGTAATTGTGGCCAGAAATAAAAAGATTCATATGCCATAAAGTTGCATTGCCCACAACATTACATACATTACATACAGATGGTTGCATTTGTTTAATTCGTTAAGAGTCGTTGAATTTATTATTGTATACTTTAGTTATGGTTACGGGATTGAAATGCAAGAAATTGATTTAAATTTGCTATTTGATAATGTCTTTTTTACATTTGTTTTCTTTCCTTTTCCCATTTTCTTTTAAGCATTCGCAATTATGATTAAAACAAATTTGCACACAATTTCTTAAAATTTTTAGAAATAATATTTAAGGGTAGGGTCGTCCTCGTGTTGCCTTTTGACCCAACCCATTTTCTTCTTACTGGATCCGCCGTGGAACAGTGGTACTGAGTTGGTCTCAGGTTCAATCCAAACCAATGCCCAAGAGTAGTGGTAGTGTTCTTAGGCAAGACAGAGTTAATTGCACTTTTTGCCTTTCCCTCTCTCTTGGAGGCTGATTCCACCAAGAGTGAGTAGCGAGAGCGATTTATGTGAATTGTAAGAATTTGTTTCGCAAACGAGAGTAAATAAATAAGTATAAATTAAAGTTTCTTCCTACATTTTAATAGTTCCGTTGATATTATATTCGGTACAATCATTTGTTGTTTATTTATTTTGCATTTTGTATACATATTTCATATTCTTTGATAGCCATGAAATATGCTCAAACTAAGTCGTAGGATTTACAGACAATCCATGACATTGTAAGTAGTCCGAATTCAGAACAGCCTAAAAGACAAAACCTTCAGAAGAACTGGAGCCAAGCGTTTTCGTTGCAGGTATGCATCGTACCATTTACATGTTTTATCCAACAAGAATTTAATAATTCTCTGTCTTCTTATATTTTAAGCATGGGCAATCAACCGGGCAATCAACATAATACCCACGTTAGCAACGGGCTTGATACCGAAGCTATAGTTGCCGTGACCCATCCAGGAGGCCGTAGCGATTTTCTCCACATCGCGCCCGGGAGTACAAGAAACATACCAACAAATCACGGAACTGTTACAACATCCGTGTATGATTCATCTAGTACAGAATTTCCATACGAAAGTATAAATTTGCCTTCAGACTACAGCGTTGTTATAAGAAAGAACGACCAAGGAAATCCAAAATTGCGTAGAGTAAAATATGGGTCGCTGTGGCAAGATGTAGGGGATGCAGACAATATGTAAGAACATTAAAGCGTACTTAAAATCATTTAGAATAGTATAATATAGAAGCAAAAAACTTTTTTCGAAAAAACAAAAAAAACAACAACTTAAAAACAAAATGTCGTCGGACAGAGAGAAAATATAAAAGCAACAAGACATCGCAGATGTAAATTTACGAGATTTTGAAGGTAATTCCACAAAGTTTGCAGTTGAAAATACAAGGCACGCTAAACTACGGAAATACTATATTGAACTCAAAAAAAAGCAACAGAAGAAATACTGCAAGAAGCAAGAACAACCGCCAATACCACACCTTCTCGGGCAGTTCAAATATGGGGAGAGGCAGCAGAAAAATCCTGTAAACTTCGAAATCTTTATCTGGAACACACAAGAAAAAATGTCAGTAAAGCTTCTTTGGCTTTCTCAAAAATGTTGAAGGAAGAAAGACTTACCTTCCCTAAATAAGTACAGAAATACACGATGAAAGTTTTAGAAACAACCGGATTAAGATCAGCTACTTATGCAACTCTTGGAGTAGCAGAACAACAAAAGATAATGAAAACAATCCCTGAGGCTTCTGGTAGGACGAATCCAAAAGTAAACGCTCTTAGCAAATGGTTTGGTCGAGCCGGCATTGTCGCCATATTGGTAACGATAGGGATTTCTACATATAATTTATGCGAGGCGGCAAATCCAACCCTAGAAGCTGTTAAAACCGCTGTGTCGTTAGGATTTGGAGTAGCTGGAGGATAGGCCGGAGCAGAACTAGGTGCAGCGATCGGGGCTTGTGGGGGACCTGTAGGGGTTTTATTGGCGCTGTCATTGGAGGAATCGCTGGGGGATTTCTTTCAGCCTTTGGTGGAGAATCTTTGATTAATATCTTGTACAGGGCATTTGTCCCGTCTTCTGCCCACGATCCGGGTCCTCCTCCTCCGTTTGATGTTAATCCGGTACTGTACGGTCAACCATCCATTGGCTGTGTAACAGTCGAAGGTCAGCCAAACATAAGAGGTGTTCCGAAGCTCGGCCCACCGGCATTACCAGTAAAAGCGGTTATCGGACAACCAAAACTTTGGCGGCTTTAGAATTTTATTTGCTTTTTCTGTATATTATTACATTAAACATGTTTTCTTACTAATAAATTGGTGTTTATCGGACATTAAGATGCACTTTGTTTGAACTAAAAGAAGATAACTTATATATCGTTGCTTAAAACATTAAATGATGAAGTTCACATATAGTCGTTGATTGATTATGACTATCGACCATGAAAACGTTATGAATAACTAGTTTTTGCTACAAAAATACGTCTCGTAAACTTTGCTCTTAAATGCTGTACTGCTACAAACTTGCTGTTTCAATTTAACTTTTGAAAGCGTAGATGTGTTTGTATCTAGTTTATTGAATAAAACAAATCACTGTGAAACGTTTTTATCTTTTTATAATACTGTATAGGACAAAGCTATTATGATCGCCTGTTGTCCGACGATTACCCAGTGAACACTCCTTAAGATGCTACATTTTGACCCAAAATCATCATCATCATCATCATCATCATCATCATGAGTAATGGAATGCAAAATAAATTTGATCCATGGACGCGAGTCTATGTATAGTTTCGCCAAATTTAATTTTAATAAACGTAATTTTTCTACTTTCGAGGCCTCCGGGGCATGAACTTTCTTCAAATCAAAACCAATGCCCGTAAACTAAACTCCTTCATTAATACATTCAATAAAATAAGAAAAAATTAAATGACAAGATGAAAATCACACTTAATGGATTTTTCAAAATGTAAATTAGTGCATACAGCTGTATTAATTCAATAAAAATAACACCAGGTGTTATATTTTGTATAATTTATCTATGCCATTTAAGTTACATTATATTGCTGGAGGATATGCCGGAGCCGAACTGGGTGCAGCGATCGGGGCTTGTGGGGGATCTGTAGGGGTTTTAATTGGCGCTGTCATTGGAAGAATCGCTGGGGGATTTCTTTCAGCCATTGGTGGAGAATCTTGTACAGGGCATTTGTCCCGTCTTCTGCCCCCGGTCCGGGTCCTCCTCCTTGGCATTATATTCATAAAGAATTTCCTTTACCGTTCTTAGAAATCCATTCTGTTGCAAAATAAACTAACTATTAATAAACATTTGCATTCTATTACGTATTGTATTAATATATCGGTTGCGAAGCAACACCTGTGTCCGACATGTTTAAAATGTGGCTCACATTACGGTCTTCGTGATCGGAAATGTTTTGATTTTTGTTAATAAATAGTTTATACAACTTGAAATAACTTATAAAGTAATGTATGTTATTGTGATGTTAAGTTAGATTTTATGAATAAATGTAGTTAGAACTGCCCCTGTGCGATACAAAGGGAGAATAGTTAAACATGCTGTTGGTCTTATCAACGAATCCGTCTATGCAAGTCCTGTAAAACATTCGGTCATTTAAAGACTAGATGGGTGTTCAGTAGAACACTTGTGTCGCCCTCTTATGCTTTGTCAGAATAACCAACAATTTTGTGACAAAATCTAAGTGTAAAAAGGGGCATAACTCTGTCAAATATGACCTTGACCTACAAACTTTGGCGGCATCATGACCCTTATGTCATAAGCAATACAATTTGAAAGTTTGATGAAGAAATCTAAAGAAATGGCAAAGTTATAGCCAACATTAAGTTTTCGTGACAAAATCTAAGTACAAAAAGGGGTATAACTCTGTCAAATAAGACCTTGACCTACAAAATATGGCGGCATCACAACCCTTTTGACATAAGCAATATAATTTGAAAGTTTGATAAAGAAATCTTAAGAAATGGCAAAGTTTTAGCAAAAATCTAAGTATATAAAGGGGCATAACTCTGTCAAATATGACCTTGACCAACAAACTTTGGCGGCATCATGACCCTTATGTCATAAGCAATGCAATTTGAAAGTTTGATGAAGAAACCTTAAGAAATGGCAAAGTTATAGCCAACGTTAAGTTTTCGTAACAAAATCTAAGTACAAAAAGGGGCATAACTCTGTCAAATATGACCTTGACCTACAAAATTTGGTGGCATCACAACCCTTTTGACATAAGCAATACAATTTGAAAGTTTGATAAAGAAATCTTAAGAAATAGCAAAGTTATAGCAAAAATCTAAGTATAAAAAGGGGCATAACTCTGTCAAATATGACCTTGACCTACACAATTTGGCGGCATCATGACCCTTATGTCATAAGCAATACAATGTGAAAGTTTGATGAAGAAAACTTCAGAAATGGCAAAGTTATAGCCAACGTTAAGTTTTCGTGACAAAATCTAAGTACAAAAAGGGGCATAACTCTGTCAAATATGACCTTGACCTACACAATTTGGCGGCATCATGACCCTATTGTCATAAGCAATACAACTGTAAAGTTTGATGAAGAAATCTTAAGAAATGGCAAAGTTATAGCCAACGTTAAGTTTGTGTGACGGACGGACGGACGGACCGACGGACAAAGCGATCCCTATGTATCGCCTTTTCTCCGAAATGGCGACACAAAAAGTGTACAATTCGGTAATGCCGAATGAGACAGGTCAATAAACTACTCTTGTGTTTTCAGTCTTTCTTGAATGGGTTTATAATTTAAGTAAGTAAATAACTCATATCTACCAACGTTATATGTTGTTGCCGCCAAACTAATGTAATTATGTAATTATACTTTCTCGGCAAGTGAAAAACAGTCAATAATTCGAGTAACATTTCTGATAAGAGTAACAATGATTAAGTTTGTTTTCTGGTGCACATGTCACCACCCGAGTGACCCCTCTATCTTATTTGATAAAAATGCTTTAAACTTTAGGATTCCATAACGCTTACAAAATCGGTCGTTTTCGCTGGCAAAGGCAACCGTAGTCTTTGTTTGAAAAGTGGTGGCCCTGCAGGTTTGGGTTTTTGTTTCATATTTTTAGCAAAAATATTAGAATTTTTTTTTTTCAGATGGAAAATGGTTCGACATTGCATTTATGGAAGTTAGATCGTTTCGTTATCTACATAGACTGAGAAATAAAAAAAAACACGAAAATTGACGAAAATACACCAAGAAATACCATGAACACCTAGAATGGAAATATTTGTGACATTGCCTATGGAAGGAGAAATATCTCACGGCTTCTTTTTTATTTATTATTTATTATTTTGCATTGTTTAGCAAATGGTTCAGCTTCTGTGATAGGCGTGTATTTGCAGAGGCAAGTATTCTAAATAATTTTCTTGACTTCTGATGAAAAGGAATTGTTTAATTTAGTTTCCAGCTAACATGCTAGTTATTACGTGGACGTCATATCGGGAGACGTTTTGCTATTTATTGGTTGACTACATGCAGAAAAAAACAACAATATGCGAAAACGTAACCTTTAAAGAGTTCAGCTTAAAATAGAGGAACATAAAAAAGCGTGTTTCGTAGAGAGAAATACATTTGTGTCAGAAGCCGTTTTGAAGATATCCCTTCACTAATCTGGCAAATTTAGAGCTTCCGTCGACAAATATTAAAAGAAATATCGTAAATGATGAAAAGATATAGCGCGAATTTACATTTAAAATATCGAAATACAAAAATGGTAACCATCTATTTGAAAGAGAGAGTCCTACAATGCTATCCGTTTTCAAATAAAAAATGTAGTTTTAATTTTCCGGTAAAGAATTTGCTTAAAGTAGAAATGTATAAATCTGGATAAAGCTTGTTTAATTGAATGTAGTGTTGGTAGACTTACTTTTACACCGCCACCACACTTTGCTTAAAGTCAAGGTTATATTTAAGGCTAAAAGGTCACAAGACTATGTCTTCTTAACCCTTGGAAGGAATTACATCAAAATTGGGTCAAATATTCATCTCATTATGATGAAAAAGGTCAATTACTTATTTACGGTCATAGGTAATGTTTCAATATATACAAAATCTTTGAGGATTTTCTTGAAACTTAGGTGAATGTTAATCTAAGGGACAGGATGTGTGGTTTGCCATTTTTCAGCCACAATTGGCTCAAAGTCAAGGTCACACCTAACATTCAAAGGTCACCAGATTATAATTCCTAAGCCCCAGAAAGGTTTTTCATGAAACCTTTTCTTTATGGCTGATTTCTCTACGGCCTTATTTTACAATCGGCATTTAAAAGCTAGAAGCTGCAGTCAACAGTACGAAATTTGAAGCAATTCGACAGATTTGATGGATGTGACTGATACAAGCATGGACAAAACACGTGGCGCATAAAACTTAAAATAATTAATTATTACACACATATACATTGTAGTACCACACATATGTTGACAATGATATGATTTGAGTACCTTTTAATTTCTGTCATATCTGAGCCTTGTAGCTGCTCTAAGAATGAAAAACACTGCATAAGAGTTAAGTAAAAAAAAGATTTAATTCATAACAGAAGAACAAGACATGTATCTCATTGTGATAGATGGGGGCACAATGATTTCCCAAGAGGTTTGTACACATTTATAGTCTTAAGCTGAAATAAGAAACATGTTAATGCATTGACAACTGGATGTTCTACAAAGTTTGTGTTTTGGTCGAGGAAAATAAGCAGGCTTGAGTGTCCGGAAGTACAAAAATAACAACAGTTTTTGGTCATGTCGTGCTGTAATTTCTTTTAATAGCTAAGCATTTTGTTTCAAGACATTTATTCTGTTTCTGTCTTATTTACCGATGCAACTTTTATTTCAGCAACCAAGGTTTTCCATTTGCCGATAAATAGCACCTTCTCAGACAGTCATATGGTCACCGTGTATCATTTCTAAAGCAGCTGGAGCTACGGAGTACGAAACCTTTGCTGCATGTTTATTTTCAGGCAAATGACGTGATTAACTATAATAAATGATGTTGTAAACTTAGTGTTTCTCCTATAAATATATATATACAGTCCAAGTGAGATGTTTACTATATGTACAAAACTTGTGTATCTTTGCAAGAGCGTATTAGTTTGACAGTTTTTTCTGCTACGGCGGCGGAAACTAGGTTTTGTCTGGAAGCCGCCGCGGCCCTGCCTGACGACGGGAACAGTGACACCAAACTTGGCCTAGTATATGTACAGCAGCAGCTATTTAAAAATGGCAAAGAATGGTACTTAGGTACCTACGGCAGACGATGAGCCAGGAGGATGCATGTATTATCCATTTTACAATAGTGTGTTGATATGCCGGTTTATATCTTTTCGAATATGGATTTTAGCACCTGGGAGCAAACGTTCATGCCATGTAGTCTAAAATAAATTCTAGCAAAATATGCTTCAGTAATGTACACAAATGTGCCAAGCACAGAAATAATATGAAGTATTGAGACGTTTCTGTAACTACTTACAGGTGCATTCGAATAAATGACTGTAATTTATCCATTCAGTTCGTTCTATCTGCATATAGCCAGTTTAGACTCCGGGTACTATATCATTACTCCTAATTTTCAGTACACATGCCCGATTGATTGTCTTGGCAGATGCACTTTATAATCGTTTCTAACCTGACTTACGCTTTTGTGTCTATTTGCAAAGAGTTGAAAAAATATGTTGTATCATGCCATAAACAATGCGAACACAAACAAAAAAGTATTCTACTCTCACTTTCGCCCGATGCGTACTTTCGAGTCGGGTCGATATACATAAGAACATAATAACACGCTCATAAAAACATAATGACACACTTAACAATGACATCATGAACTACCGAAAATCATTATCATACTAACATCTCTCGGACTGGCTAGTGTCTAATGTCTTAAAAAAGTGCGTGAGGCTAGGCTGCATCGTGAACTGTTTGTGTAAATGAGCGTTTGTTACAAAATTATTAACCCTATAGGAACGTCAGCAATAAGACTCTCGGCATTGTCACATGTTTCTAGGAACTTTGAAAGAATGTCACACGCTTTCAAGGCGGACTCAATTGTACATGTAGGGCGAGGCTGAGGATCCTCGACGATTTCCTCTTCGTCGTCACTCAGTTCCTCGCCGCTGCGCGAAGAAATAATGTTATTTACAATCATACTGTCACTAACTTCATCACATGTTGGCACCTGGTTATCTACATTTACATACTGTTCCATGGTAGCACCCCTGATAAGACGCGACAACTGAGCTAGAGAGATATCGTCATCAATTTCGTCGGACTCCGACTCTGGTAATGGCGCGGGTTCGAGATCGGCTCCAGCTTTGAATCCAGCATGCCCATAACAGTTTGCAATAGTTGCCTGGGTAACACCCCCCAGGCTTTGTGTACCATCCGCAACGCATCCAAGATAGTGATACACATTTCAGTTCCATTTTCTAGAGCTCGTATCTTTCTCGTAACAACCTGTTTTCTGTAATAAACTTTCAAGTTTCGAATAACACCTTGGTCCATAGGTTGCGTGACAATTATGCTATAAACAACGCGAACACCTATATGCCACAAAATGACGTCATATTATTCTGTATGACGTTTCATAAATATACGCGTACAATAACGCTTTGCATTTATTCACCTTAATATATATGTATAATATCTGATCATGTAAGAATCGAAATTGTTACCGTCTACTAAAAAACAATTCTTTGTCTTTCTGATGCGCAGTTAGAAACCACTCAGGCTTCCGGTCTTCGTGGTTAATTACTGCGAATCATATCTCCAAATCATTGTTTAGTAGACTATGAACACCGCTGGAACGGATATTAATTCATAAATCATGCGTTTTAGGTCTGATACTTTGTAGATGACACATAAGCTACCTTTCTGTAAGAATGATGTTTCTAGTGTGCAAGAACACGTTTAGCCCCCAAATATAGTTGATTACTTAACTGACCAAAACGAAATAAATAGAATATGGATACAAACTAAGTATATTTAGTTATTACGACAAAAAATCGATCAGCCCGAAAACAGTTGAGATCGAACATTTTTTAAATTGTACAAGGCAAAAAATCATATTTTTAATGGCACAGAGATCAGTATTATAATATCATAATTGAAGATGTCTAAAGCCACATGCTCCTCTATTGATCAATACAAAACCCTCTTAGCCCGCGGACGTTGTTTTTTAAAATGCTGTCAGCTTTCAAACTTTCATTTTCATATATCGCCGAGCTGATTGCATTTGTCAAAGGTGTATCAATATTGACATAGAAGTATTGACATGAGACTAAAAGCCAATTACTATGTCTGTTCCTTGAATTAATGCCAATAGGAACGCGAAAGCAATCAAAGACAAGTATCATATGACGTCTGCTGCATGCTGAGGGTCATTGAGGTGCACTGTTTAACTGGTTTCTGTAAGCTGAGTCAAGGTCGACGGAATGAGATCGTTTAAATAAGTAAACACACTTGACCTTCAGAGACCAATGTCAAAGTAAACGATGGACATAAAGCAATTGTTTAAATATCTGCAAACATTAACAGATTGTGCTGTCATTAACCACCATCAAATCGAACGTGATTTCGTAAAATTCGAGGTAAAAATAGAGTTGACATTGTCGATTGAAAGTCATGGTAGCGTTTCACTGGAATGCATCATTAAATGTTATTTTCACTAATTTGTTTTATTCTCCTTAGTAGGTTATTGAATGATACACTGGCTAAACAAGGGTCGTAGTTTAAGTCCTACATTTCTAATTCTTACTATCTAAATATAACAAGCCGTCGCTGAAACATCAATTTAAATTTTTGATCTTAAAATATATTTTAAAATGGTTGACTCCGAAACAAGGAGTTACAGTCTATATACTTCTTCCAAATATGTTATCTCATTTTATGTAACAATTGACTGTGTAAAACTTGGCAAAGGATTTAAAAATGCGGTACGATTTATGTTTCGGAGCCAGTGCAATACATAATCTTGGCAATTGCTGACTGCGGCATTCCTGTTTATTGCCCATTTTATGATTTTGGTTTTATGTAGGACATATTTATAATAATTTCTCGTGTTCAGACATCAACTACCGACTCATACGGTATGTCTTTCGAAATAGATTAAGTCTGTGCAACATGTATAGCAATAAACATTTCACCATACTTACTTTGTACCCAAACATGAGCCGAGTTTCCAATTACTTGTATCAGTTCGAAAAGAAAGACGATGAGATTTGATTAAAACATTATCATATAGTTTGGCCTTAAGCAGTGCACATGACTCTCGGTAAGGCATTGTATTCTTAGTAATTTGTGCTTTGCAACATAAATAACAAAACATGAAACGAGATGAAACAACCATTTAGGATCTGATACTTGTGTTTCATAAAAACTTAACCGTCCAGTACATGTACGTATCGTAGCTGGCAATATAAACACAGCAAAACAAAATTATGTATAGCTGATAGTTTTAGCATTGGCAAAGCTGGTATGAGCAGGCTAAATGTAGACATCTGGCAAATTATCAAAGTGGTTATACGGTGACCATGTCAAGATCATTTCCCAAACTTTGATAGGGGAGCAAATGCGTTTCTGACCACATTTGCATTGAAGATAAAATGTAGATGCAGCACAAAAGCCCAGTCAAAGCAGTAGAAAGGAGTTAGTTCTTCACCCCTGTAAAAGTTTAAAACGTCTCCTATTGATGGTTAGGCAATATTGGATGTCTTAAGGGATGCACATGGGATGATACTAACTTATTTTATGCCAAAAGGTATTATTACTGAAGCATCATGCCGAACACGAGACAAAAGCTCAGTCAAAACAGAGGAAACGAGATATTTTTACATCCTTGTAACAGCTTAAAATATGCCCTACGGCTGGTAAGGTAATTCTAGTTGTCTTCCGGAATGCACATGGGATGATACTTACTTAGTTTATGCCAAAATACAGAACAGTTACTGCCAACTATTATAGTGAAGTAAATGTTACATGGCACCGTCAAAACTCAAACAGTTCCGACCAAGGGTACATGTAGCCAAGAAAACGCATTTCTTCTGCATGACAACGCTCCTTCCTCTGCATGACAACGCCCCTTCTTCTGCATGACAACGCCCCTTCTTCTGCATGACAACGCCCCTACCAAAACCGCTTCGTCTACAATGAAAATTAAAATTTCTTTTAAATGACAATTGCTATCACACCCTCCCTTTTGCCCTGACCTTACTCCCTGTGACTTTTGTCTTTCCACTTTCCAGTACTAAATACATATGAATCCAGATAAGCTTTGATTTCAGATATACAGTATCGTTGACAGGTCTGTTTCATGGTTTGGAGAAAAGTACTAGAGTTCCCACAATAATGGCAAGGGTTCCCACACACATAGGTGCAGATGTTGAATACTTCGAAAAAGAGGAAACGATTGTTGAAAAAATATTTGCTACTTTCCGAATAGCGACCAGTACATTTAAAATGAATTTCAAAAAGCTGCTCAAACGAATGAATGTTGAATATCTCTGTGAGCACAAAAGCGACACCACTGTCAAGATAACGTTTCATGCATGCAACTACTGACAGATAGTATTTTAATCATTGTGCAGCTTTAGTTACTTTCATACAGACAAATTGTACAGAAACTAGATGGTTATTTTTGTCACAAAAACAAATGTCTCCCAAATGGCAGTTTGTCAATGATTGTAATACTGAGACAGGATATTAAAATAAAATAATTGTGGAGAAGAAGTGAAGATAAATAATTAAATTCCATTGTTGAGTGGGGAATGTGTCTGTTACATCTCATCACAGTTGCTGAACACTTCGTTCAGACACGAAATACAGTCACATGACTTTTATCTCTAATTGGACCTTGACCTTGAACAAAGGGTGGTCGTTACACGTATGCGCTCTGCACATCGTCTCAATATGGTGAACATTTGTGGTGAGTTATTCTAAAATCCTTCAAGGGGTACAAGAGATATGGAGCGGACACAAAAAATAGTCACATCACCTTTGATACAGTACACGCAATCTAATTGTCATTATCATCTTAGTAACAAATAAAAGCTACCACTTTCTTGTAATAATCTCATTAAAATATATACACAACTTTAACCGTACTTATATCTAGTGAGTTAATTGCTATATTTAATGTTTTTCCAAGATGATAAAGGGTAAAGCCTTCTCTATTAAGCTTCCAATTAAAATATGTTACAAACGAGAAATTGACCAACGGTCACTGTGACCTTGACCTTTGAACTACTGACCCCAAAAACAATAGGGATCATCTGCTCAATAAGACCATTCATCCTATGAAGTTTGAGAGCGTAGGTCAAAAGGAACTCTAGTTATCGTCCGGAAACGAAGAATGGACGGACGGACTGACGGACTCCCCCAGTTTGAGGGTTGTAGGTCAAAAGGAACTCTAGTTATCATCCGGAAATGAGAAATTGACCAACGGTGGGGGCTCACTGTGACCTTTGACCTTTTATCCTGACCCCACCCAAAACAATAGGGTCATCTGCTCTATAAGACCAATCATCCTATGAAGTTTGAGGTCTTAGGTCTAAAGGAACTCTAGTTATCATCCGGAAACGAGAAATTGACCAACGGTCAGTGTGACCTTGACCTTTGACCTACGACCCCAAAACAACAATAGGGATCATCAGCTCTATAAGACCAATCATCCTATGAAGTTTGAGGGCTGTAGGTCAAAAGGAACTCTAGTTATCATCCGGGGGAAACGAGAAATTGACCAACGGTCACTGACCTTGACCTTTGAACTACTGACCCCAAAAACAATAGGGATCATCTGCTCAATAAGACCATTCATCCTATGAAGTTTGAGAGCTGTAGGTCAAAAGGAACTCTAGTTATCGTCCGGAAACGAAGAATGGACGGACGGACTGACGGACTGACGGACGGACGGACTGACGGACAGGGCAAAAACAATATGTCTCCCCCCGAGGTGGGGAGACATAATTAATATGTAACCGGTAGAGTTGTTTTCAATGTTTTAAAAGCTCGTGGCAGTCTTTACAGCACCGACATGCACCTTCTGTTCGGTTTTAAATGTTACTGTCCACTGACCGTAACGCCATTTATTTATCACCATTTTATTTCACAAATATTCTGTAAGAAGAAGAACTGTATCTAGTTAGTATATAATTTCTGAAAAATAGGGTTTCCATTTTCTGCATACGAAGTAAAAAACGTAAATTGCGGTTTAGGAAGTGAAAATGTCTTAAATTGCCATGCAGAGACTTATATCGATATGAAAGTTTTAAGTGGGTATTCTTACAAACATTTTAGCTTTATTTCTAGCAGACGTTAAGACAAGTGCATTTCTAACTTCTACCAAAAGAGCTTTATGCATGACTGTGTCGAACACAAAAAAAAAGTAACATATATTGGGAAGTTTCATAGGACCAAATTACTGTAATTTATCCTCCGCTGTATAAGAACTATCTAGGTTACATTCCCGTTATTAGATAAGTGCAACTACTGTTACCGCATGTGCCCGACTCTCCTAGACAGATGCAGTTTGTAATCAAATTATTCATTTAAGGTTAGGAACTTTGAAGATAACATAAGTATCTTTCTACGAGCGTGATGTTCCCAGTATGGAAAAACACACACTCTTCTTCTCGATCAGCCTCCTAGATAATTGTTTAACTGACCCAGACGGGAAAAAACAGAATATGGATAAAAACTATATTTTTCAATTTATCTGATTAGACTGACAAAAACATCGATAAGCCCGAAGACAGTTGAGACAGGACATTTTTCGTAACATTCATTACAGTACAACTAACTCCGGTCTTATTTGTTCAAAATTAAAGTCGTCAGCTAAGAGCTTACAAACAGTTTACGGAGTGCACGCGGTGTTTCGACTAACATGGACTCTATATGTTAGAAGAACAAGTTTCTGTAATAAATTCCTCTTGGCGGTGGGTGAAAAGCCCTGTCATATTTTCCAAAGACTACACCTAGACCGGGCTTTGTCCCTGTGCCATTTATTTGTTTCCAAGCCTGAAAATTAATGTTTGCAGGTATAAATACGAGTCTAGAATTTTGAGTGCATCTGTTTTACAGTACCTTAGACATAAGCTGTTTTAAATTATTAGAATTTCCCAGTTTTCAGAAACACAAAAGCTTTCTTTCTGATGATAATTAAGTATTTTCGGATTTTGTTTATTCTCAAATTGTGTGTATTGTGCGAAAATGAAATAAAAGTATATCCTTGTTTTTGTAATTGATGCTTTCACTTTATTTATCATTGCTTTTTTGGTTTAGTCGAGGAACAAAATATTTGGCTTTGGTGTCTGGAGTAACTATTAACAATAAACCCAAACATTTTTTGTCCAGTGTAATTTGACTTCTTCTGTAACTGATGCGTCATTTTGTGTCTTAAAAATTGCAGAATTGACGGCATCAATAGAGTAACAGACGTCGCCCTAAAGTCACTTTGTCGCAACATGATCAGTAAAATCTTCTGTGAAATTCCTCAATTATAGAAATATCTCTTATGTTGAAATATATTTGCCAGTTTAGAAAACACATTCGAAATTGAAAATTGTTGTACCGACCAAACATTCATATTTCGTCGATATTTTCGCTGTGACGCTGTTAACTTAGCAAAGGTACTTGTGATTTCTGAAAGTTTGATGTTTTATCTTTATTGTATACTTTGAAGTCACTGTATCTCTGGAGAAAAATGAAAGAAAAAGAAAGAAGTTTTGTGGCAATTAATTGCTCAACTCAAAAAGACAGCCACGGACCTATTGTATTTCAAACAACTGACTTGTTCATAGCTTTTGTATTTCAACTGATAAATGTGTCTACATCCATTAGCCAATCTGGGTCTAACAACAAATTAATTAGGTCTTTTCCTCTTTGGAAACGGTGTCCAATCAATAGCCCACTGTCTGCTGCAAAGGAAATCTAATGTTACTCTAAATTGAAGTAATTTTATTTCTGAAGTCATAATGTTGTAGATTACATTGTTTATCTGAGCGAAAAGCTAACCTTACAATGACTATCTGGCTATCAAAGGCTGTTGAAGAGGCTCTAACTTGTATATCTCCGTAAATTTAACAGTTTTTACTGACCGTGAGTACTTGTGCATCTTTACTTAAATTCATATAGACAAATGAAATAAACATAACAATATACTGCATCACAAGTTAATGCAGATGTTCAACAAAAAGTTGCATGGGTTGCTCGATGACACTGATGAAAGTAGATTGTTTTATTTCAAATCATTATAAAGGGTACCTCCTGATAAACATTATCGATAAAATCAGCAGTTTAAAATATACTGCAGTAACGTAAACCATTCTATGGAACAGTTTTGATGCAAAAATTACATTGAGCCTTCTGACATCCCATCTTCCATTGTTACGTGTGTATTTGTCCATCTGATACATGATTCTTTTTGATATGTTCTATGCTTAAAACTGGAGAAATGATTACACCTTTCTGAGAGATGAATTGTTGTATTCTACATTATTTCATATATCAGTGTTCTGTATTTGCTATTAAACTGAACTTATATTTAAAGGTGATAGAGTAAACGGTCGAAATTAAGTTGAACAACCTGACTGCATTGTCTGGCTGTCATTCATACCCTCATCATAACATTCTATAAATGATACTGGATCGAAATGCAATAACTGCGTTTGTCATACTTGAAATGAGTGATTTTAACGTCTTTTAACATATAAGCCAACTGCTAATATAGACAACTTTGGTACGTTATACTGAAATAGGCATAACATATCTAAGCTAAACAACGCATGCCAGTTGGACGAACAATGCATGTCATAACGCACTGTTGAAACGTGCACTCGCATTATTACACCAGATGGCGCGCTTGCATCATTGACAATTTTCGGCACCTACGTAATAATCCGTACTTTTAGGAGAATTATGTCTTGGGGACATAAATGTTTTTGCCATGTCTGTCTGTCTGTCTGTCTGTCCGTCCGTTCGTCCGTCTGTCTGTCAAAATAGTGTCCGCTCCATATCTCCTAAACTCCTCGAAGGATTTTCATGAAACTTTGGTCAGATGTTCACCTCAATTACGCGATGTGCAGAGCCCGTTTATAAAATGCGCCGGCTCAAGGCCAAGGTCACAGTTCGAGATCAAAGGTTATATGACTATATTCAGTGTCCACTCCATATCTCTTGAACAATTTGTAGGATTTAAGAATAACTCAACACAAATCTTCACCATACTGACACGATGTGCAGAGCGCATGTAACAACCACCATGGTTCAAGGTCAAGGTCACTGTTACAAAAAATAGAAAAAAATGGTGCCACGTGGGAGACATGTTTTCGTGACAAAAACAACCATCTAGTTCGGAACTGCGACTGATATTAGTTTAATGACATTAAATTAGTGTAGGTTGTGACCCTTTGTATTGAACATATCAAAAAGAAACATGTTATATCAGATGGACAAATACACACGTAACAATGGAAGATGGAATATCAGAAGGCTCAGTTTAATTTTTGCATCAAAACTGTTCCATGCCATTCAATAATCTATGTAGAGTTGTTGTTGTACAATTAATGGGTGGATGCGATTTATTATAGAAAGCCTTTATATTGATTAATTGTGGTAAAATGAGGATTTTTTTTTCGCCATTTGAAATTGAATATAATCTGCTAGGTGTAGGGAGTGCCCCTTTAAGATTTGTAGAGGTTTTTATACATAGAACTTTAAAAGAATTAAATACCGGCACTAAAGGTAAAAACGATTTGAAATGTCTCGCAAAGGTTTAAACCAATTAGAAAACATTAAATAGTCTAAATATAAGTAATGTAGATCTCTCTTCTACCAGACTAGTGACGAAAGCTCCCGCATTATATTCGAATTTGCCAATCAAAGAGAAATTATAATGAAATATAATGGGATTTTTCTTTAACTGTAGAAACATTTTTTCGACCAATTAATTAATTTGCCCTTCGTTCTAATAGCCAATACATGTAGTCAGTACTGTATTAGTGTATTTTGTACATGTCTCCTGCAAATGCCCCATGTAGTTTTTAATCAACTCATGCGTATATATATTCTTTTATAGATAAAATCTTTGAGCGTGTTTCCCGGTAACACAAATACCTCTGCACGATTAGCCCTCAGTTGATCATTTAACTGACCCAGACAAAAAAAACAGCATATGGAAAAAGCTAAATAAATTTGATTATTCTGTCAAAAGCATCGATCAGCCTGAGGGTAGTTGAGACTGAACACTTTTCGTACAGTCTGCGACAAAAACACAAACTGAAATATACAATGTATTCGTTCAAAATCATGGTAGTATTCGGCTAGCTTAGCGAGTGCATACAACTGCAGGGGCTCTCTGAAATTGAAACCTTAAATACAAACAACAATTCACCACCAGATTAGACCATGCAAAAATCAGCATTTTCAATGTGTTCAAGCATCATTCAATTGAAGTGAACTTATTTGCATCTTACTGCACATAGTGTATTTTGGTGACAGTTTTATAAAAGCAACGTTTGGTTGCTGTGCATTTAAATGTGTTAAACTAATGATAATGCCGCATTAGTATTTGAAGTTGGTTCTTTAGAAATAAAAAAATGGACTTATAAATAATAGTTCCTTTCCTCGCAGTGATCTTACTGGTAGCAGGAAGAGTTTGATGTATTAGGTTAAAATCTATTATTTCCTATACCCTTTTACACACACCTATTTTAGCTGGACGTTTGAAAAAGATGTGCATAATTCCACTTTAAGGCTGTGTACCACTAAATGTTCTAAGTGTCTATACCGCTCCGTTATCAATCACCTAGGTCAAGGACAGTAAACTCTCTGTAAACATGTGAGGCCGCGCCTCAAAGGAATATGAATATTGAAACAGATGAATGACATGAACTAAAAGCCATCTACTATATCTGTTCCTTGAATTAATGGCACAAGGAATGGTAAGGTAAAGAAAAATAAATATCAAATGACGTCTGCTGCATCCTAGAGGTCATTCAATAACAACTGTAAATAGCTTTCCTTCCGCTGAACGAATCGTTTTAGCAAGTACACAAGCCCTAAAGTGACATTATGCGTATCTTACTGCATACTGTATAGTGTATTTTTGGTGATAGTTTTATAAAAGCAATTTTCGGTTGCTGTGCGTTTAAATGCGTTAGACTAATGATAATGCCGCATTAGTATTTGAAGTTGGTTCTTTAGAAATTAAAAAATGGACTAATTAAATAATAGTTCCTTCTCCTTTGTGTTTGTTGGTAGATATTTCGGCAGTGTAGTGGAAGGGAAGCAACTCCTGCATGCAGTTGTTGTTTTTTAATTTAATCTCCCAGTCAAATTAAGAAAAGTAATATTTGGAAAGTTATTATTTCGTACTGGTAGCAGAAAGAGTTTGGTGTATTGGGTTAAAAGCTACTATTTCGTCTACCCTTTTAACTCACACCTATTTCAGCTTGATTTCAACTTGAAAAAAATGTGCATAATTCCACTTTAAGATAAATCTTAAAGTAAACATAATTAGAACTAAAATTTTGTTTACCGCCGAAAATTCTAGACGGTATAGATGGATTCATTATAATATCTTAATATGTACTTTGTTTTAAGTTATTCTTGAACCTACAATATTCCTATATCTATTTATTAAAAAAGTATTTCCGGCTAAATGCATTACATTTTACCGACTGAAAGTCATGGTGACATATTAAGTTGATTTAATGTCAATAGTTTCAATTGGAATTAACAATTCGTGATAGAATGATTACTGTAAACACTTCGTTAGCAAACCTGGTTTTTCTGAATTGCATACACCTTGCATATTGCTGAGAGTGCATGTAGGTATTTGTTTATGTTGTGATGCACATAGATGTGTAATTCACAAAATGACTAACAAAGTCAGCCAAAAGCGGCCCAATCTAAATCAAAATATTTCAAGCATCGCTGAATCCTGTAAACACTTAGTTAGCAAACGTGGTTTTCTGAATTGCATACACCTTGCATATTGCTGATAGTGCATGTAGGTATTTGTTTATGTTGTGATGCACATAGAGTGTAATTCACAAAATGACTAACAAAGTCAGCCAAAAGCGGCCCAATCTAAATCAAAATATTTCAAGCATCGCTGAATCGTGCTCCCAAATGAAATCTTCAATTGGTTCACTACAAGGTAATGAGCATGTTTCTGTTTACTTTATCCCGACTGCATTGCATCTTGTATAATAAAACACCTTACTATTCAAACTCTGGCAAAGGTTTCACAAACACAGTTTTGGAGACAATGCGATACACAGTTTTAGCATTTACGAACTGTGGTTTTCGTTTTTGTTGTTTATTTTTTACGATATGTTTTATTTATTTGGAAAATACCTACAATACTTGATCGCCTTCGGATCTTCTGTTTAATCCAAACCGATGCCATGTCGAAAGCGTCCTTAGGCATGACACTGATATTGTTACATTGCCTACGTCTTTTCGAGCTGTCCGAGATCGACCCAATCTGAAGTGGCTCTTGAGTGAGATTAGTTTAAGTTGTAGCAACTTATTTCACAATCGAGAATAAATAAATCACTATATGTTGTCTCCAATAATCTATTAAACTCACGGGATTACTTTGAGTGTAAATACATGTTGTTCTTATACTACCAGAAATATGTCTTACCGGCAAAAGTGCGCTATGTTTAGTTCGAATTATTTCCTTATGTTGTTTAATCGAAAGAAGATGCTATTAATATTGCGAAATATTTTTTCAATGATACTGCAAAACATAGAATACAATGTACGTTTACAACTTTTTTTCTGACGAAACGATATTAATATAAAAAGAAAGGCACATGCCAAGTTTGTTTCAGAGTAAATAGAATACAGTTCTGTCATTCTATCAGAAAATATATTACATGTACTCTACATGTAAGTAAAGTAAAGTGATAACGTTACCTTAGAAGTCCACTACTAAGCGAAAATTAAGTGACAGTTATTTCAATGGCAATTACATTACCTTATGCAAGACACTACATAATGAAGATTTGCAGTTTAACATTTACAGAAAGTGTTTGGAACACGAAGAAAAGTATGTGTATTATGTTGAAATCTCAGTGATTCGACAAAATGACTACCCAGGTCTTTTTAACTTTGTTAATAATGCATAGAAAAATAATTGTACATGTACTGGAGTTTATTTAGAATTTCTACATACCAACTTTCATTTTTTATTAAAAATAACTTAATTTCTGTGTTTTTTAAAGTATATTTGAATTTTCGCTTTCGTTAGTATTGGACCTTTAAGTGTGTGTAACATGACTGATTATGTATAAAATATAAACATACACATATTTGGTTAAATTGAAATACTAATGCAGCAAATGGTTGAGGTTAAATTTCAACATTTATGCAGCTTTAAAATAGTACATGTACATGTATCCGGACAAAAACATTCTAAGACGTTGATTAAAAGAAAAAAAATTGGAAAGGGTACACTTGAGTTGGAACAGTTTCCTGCGCTTACATGAAGTAGCTCCCCTTGATACATGCACCTGTTCGCTGTTCATTTTGACTTCCCATTAAAACATATTTGATCTTATTTTGTTGTTGACCTGAAAACGGTATGATAGATATTTCCTTAATAAATGTGACATTGTTTCAACATATTATTTTCTGTTTTCTAATAAAACAAGACAGATGTTAGAAAGCACGTTAAAGAATTTATTTTGGTGTCTGTTATCAATTGCTTTAGCATATTTTTTTCTTGGAACATTTCATTCTACAGAAAAACAAGTAATTATAAAGCAATACCTAGGAAAATGGGGTATTATGTTTGTCTAGAAGGTATTACAAAGTCGATAAATATCTGGATACATTTAATGTCCGTTTTGCGATCTTTCTGTCTTTATGGAAATTCTGAAAGTGTTATTTGAAATTTTATCGACAGCATTTTATTGTAACAGTTATAACAATATACTAAACGTAGACATTAAGCACAAATTATTGACATATAAAATGTAATGAAAATGATCGAAAAATCTACCTATAATCTCAGCTGAATGATGCATTATTTTCTTAATCAAATTCTCTATACCTTTATCACTTGTTCTAGCTTGCATCTGTTTTTATATTTGCTCTACGGTCTCTCATAATACCTAAAAGCCGTTATCGCATTCTCATGTCAAAATTAATACCGCTAGATGCTGGAATATAGACAAGGTTAAGATAAGGCTAATAGTGTCTGATAATCAGCTGCCTCGTTTCGATAATTTTTTGTTTGCTTTGTAGAATGCGCAAAGAGTCATACTGTTACATATTATTTGAGATATTGTATAAATTGCTGAACTGCAAATGTTTTTCTCATTAGTAACATAACGTGAGTTTGCTTCAAATTTGGCATATAAATAAATAACTGAATGAAGGAAATAATAGACACATAGATGAATAAATAAATAGATAAATAAAATCGTTCTGTGGTCATCAATATTAGCTTTGGCTTTAGTTATATTGTTTGTCCGGCATAAATAAGACCCCATTATCGGTAAGTGCCCATCTCAGTAAGAATTTGCTATTGTGTTGAATCGTTTACTTGTTAAAACAAATAATTTGAAGAATCATTTTCTAACACGTCCCCCTAATGACGGAACAATGTGTTACACTTTAACACAGTGATATCATGCGGTTTTCAGAATTGTGCATGAAAAACATGAAACAGTGTAATTGATTATGCTGAACAAATGTATTCGTTTCAGAAAAAAATGTCTTTCCGACAACTCTTTTTCCAGATTCTCTATATTACCGTCACCATCTTGTATTGTGAAAGCAATCTGAAAGCAATCTGTAAAGAGCAAAGTTTGATTTGAATTCATGCAAATTCTAACCATCTTTAGCACGTGCCTCTATTTTATCAGTAGTACATAAAGGTATTGTTCAACTATGTTCTGAAATTAATTTGCCCTCTCTGATTTGTCAGTGAAAATAAATGTGAGTGATATGAATGAACAAAGCCATAGACAGAAATATACATATAATAATTTGCATCATTACGACAGTAATTTAGATGATCTTCTAAAGAGCTCAATTGACGGCATCGCATAGTTTCTACCTTTTAACTTGCATCCGATAATCTGCCAAACTATGCCAATAAGCAGAGTTTCTTTTAAATTTACGTTTCGGAAATAAATGTAAATATTCGAAAATTAAACTGTTCTTTGAATTCTGTAGGCATTTTATGAATTTTATGGAGTTTTCTATTATACAAAGTTTATTTCCATGATAAGTATGATTATAAAACTCATTTCATGACTTACACGAATAACAAGTAGATTCTAATTCTTCTGTTACAATACAATGTATAAACTAAAATATTTGTTCAAGCAGGACGTGTATGCAGTAAATACACGGTTCTTTGTAAGAATATATTACACATTCGTTAGTACCTGTGTCTTGAACTTCTCTAGATAGATCGTAACGTAGAAAAAAACAAAAATAATATCAAACAGGGAATGTCACGTACCAAAAACGCAGCCTCCCCAAAACAGCCCCACAGCACCCAGAAGGCACACCACCAACACACGCACGCACGCACGCACGCACGCACGCACGCACGCACGCACGCACGCAGACGCACGCCGCACGCACGCAGCACACACACAACACACACAATCTGACACACACACACATACACTACCAACACACACAAGCATACAAAGCAAACACACGAGGACAAAAGAACAATAACGGAACACAGGGGGCACCGCCTTGGAACGGTCGTGGCAAAAACACCACTGGGGGCAACCGGTTTTGGTGGCACCCACCTCCTCACCCCCCCAGTTCCAAAGTCACAGGACAGTGTAAATAAAAGAACCCTGCTAGGTGAACTCTAACACACGCAATGGAAACAAAAGGCATGGAGAAAAACAAAAAGCTCGTGTATAAAATATAAAAAGCAAACCTTGAGAACCAAAAACGTATGTACTCAAGCATTTGCAGAAGGCAGAACACCAAGAGAAACACCCTTAAGGGCCCGACGAAACAGGCCAGAGGACAGAAATCAAAACAGTTCGTCCCAGTGGGTTAAAAACTGCCCATCACGAGTCCCCCCTCTTCCGTCAGACACAATCAAAGAGGAAGCATAGCGTCCAACTGTAAACGGGTTGAACACCAAACATGCGGTGTGTCTCAAAACAGTAGGGTCGTAACCTCTTTTAACAAAACGTTTTATAATTTTAGCAAATACAGTTGGAAAATTGCCAGACCCAAAATCTACGAAGTTTGTAAACCACATCCCCATAAAAATCGGGTTTTGAAATACCTTCTCGCAGAAGAGTCTTTAGATTACTATTGAATTTCAAAACCAAATCAGAATTACGATAGTCCCTCCGAGCATTTGCTCTATCACCGTGCATTGCACTATCTTGTATGATATTTTAACGGCATCAATCGATCCGATGATGCGCACACATTTTTCTGCAAATCACATGAAATATAGTTAGCGGTGGTTTCAATTAATTACCTCCAGAAACTTTCTACTCATCTTGATCTATGTAATGCCCGATGATTTCCCCTGTGATTACCTTGATTTATATAGGGTTACTCAAATTGACTGAAAATCTTACTTGCGTTCACCATAAAGCCAAGAAAAGTGAGACAAAAGCGTGATGCCACAAAAACAAACTTATTTTGATCTAAATGTGATGTATTTTACAGTAACTACGTAGTGCATGTGCAAACTAACCACTTTATAATAGATCAATCAACCTCCCACAAATCTACATGATAGCTTTGTGCTACTAGTATACAAAACCAGCGTTCCAGAAAACACCGGAAAGTGTAATGACGTAATAAAGTGTCAATTTAAGCACAATAATGTTTCTTGTCTCTTACAATGCTTTGTGGTAAAAGCGCTTGCCTTGTAGAAAACAAACCCATCGACATTTCAAAGCTAGAGAAATAACCTATTTAGAGTAATCTATTTGGTAAGGATTAAGATATCTATTCTTGGAACAGTGCTCTGTCTTGAATTATTGTTGTCGCCTTTGGATGAAGTTTACCGTTCAACCATTCAAGTACATTATTGCCAAAAGGGAAGATGCATAAACTGTCTAAAAGTGCACCTTTTCGTTGGTGGTAAATTATTTAGTACTCTCTTCTACAGAGAATGTAAGATTAACAGGTTTGTAGACAAAATAGATTTTAAATATCCATAACATGTAACAACACTATTTTTATGGTTATGGTGTCCTTGACTTCAATATTCTTTTCAACAAAGTAAAACTTAGTGCCTAAATCACATAGCATTAAAAGAAGCGACGCATTGACTGTCATGTTTGCGCAGTTTATGAAGAAGCCAAAAATAAAACCACACAATATGATAATCTTGGTTAATCTTAATGAAAGTAATTTTTACATGCTAAATTAAGTGCATAGCGAACTTGCACTGACGACTACTGCTCTTAATATAATATACGTCCAATGGTATTCCATTTTTCTCTCAGATAAATGTTTTATATTTCAACGCACGTGCAACTTGTGAATGTGTCGGCGGCTTATTTACCCATGGAAACTGTAGTCTTGTAAAAAGCCAAAGGTGCAATCATTGAGCGTATTTGTTTTATATTAACACGAGGTTAACTGCACTTATTAAAACTCGTATGTAAAGAGGTTACAATAAATGTTAGTGTAAAGTATACTGTTTGTCTTATAATTTATCCCCGTGAGTATATTTTGATGTGTCCCTGGGAGGGAATTTACTTTCACTTACTGGAAGGACATACAAGGAATGAACAGTTTTAACTTCATGATAAAATGACGGCGAACAGGGTTAAACGGTGTATTCAGTGTTTACCATATGATCTTTTCAGTTTTATATGTTTTGAGAAATGATCATAAAGGAAGACCATACAAACATCACAGAGAACTAAATGTTTGAGAAGATGAGTAAAATGCTTCTGTTTCGGTTAAAACGTGTATTTATGTTTGTAATGGAGAGCAAGCGTATTTTGATGTCTTTCTATGTCTTGAGATACCAAGCCGTTTTGAACTATTTTGAAGTTAAGAGAACCAGTTTTTTAATACAGGTGCTTCCAGGCAAGGTAGAAGCAGCTTACGCCAAATGTGTTAACACGTTAAAATAAATATCACGTTAGGACGTTATAATAGTTCGAGTTCTAGGGAATAATTTTTCAGTTAAGTCCAGTCTACAACTTGTGAACAATTTATGAACAGTTTATTATCGTCAAACAAAGTATACGTTGATGACCTTTAAGAGTAAGCAGAAACTCGCTATATGTCAATATTTCTAAATATTTCTTAATAGAACGAAAGTCTGATTTGCCACAAGGGTAAACTCATCTTGAGTATGACATATCAAAATGAATAAAAGGGAAGATCGGACGTGCTATAACTGCACGGTTCTTTGTAATAATATATCACACATTCATTAGTACCTGTGTCTTGAACTTCTCCCGATAGATCGTTGCGTACATATTCCCTCCGAGCATCATCGTGCATTGCATTTTGTTTTGCATGATATTTAAACGGCATCAATCGATCCATTGATTCTCACACATTCTGCACTGCACGTGGAATTTAGTTAGCAGTGGTTTCAATTAATTACCTCCAGCAACTTTCTACTCATCTTGATCTATGTAGTGCTCGATGATTTCCCCTGTGATTACCTTGATTTATCTAGGGTTATTCAAATTGACTGAAATTCTCACGTACGTTCACCATAAAGACAAGAACAGTGAGACAAAAACGTGATGCCATTTTCCTTCAAACTCAAAAACAAACTTGTTTCGATCTAAATGTAATATATTTTGCAGTAATTACGTAGTGCATGTGCAAACATACCTCATAGAATAGATCAATCAACCTTCCTTAATTTTGTTTTAAATCCAAAAGATAGCTTTGTGCTACTAGCTTCCAGAAGACACGGAAAGTGTTATGACGTAATAAAGTTTCAATTCAGGTACAATTATATAACTTCCTGTCTCTTACAGTGCTCTGTGCTAAAAAGCGCGAACTTTGTGGAAAAAAACATCTTCATTTCAGAGCTAAAGAAATAACTTATTTAGAGTATGCTATTTGGTAAGAATTACGGCATCTATTCTTGGAACGGCGCATTGTCTTGAGTTATTATTGTCGACTTGAGAGGAAGTAAACCGTTCAACCATTCAAGTACATTATTACCTCGAGGGAAGATGTCTAAGCCTTCTAAAAGTGCACTTTTTCGTTGGTGGCGAATGATTTAGTAGACTGTTTTACAGAAAATGTAAGTTTAACAGATTTGCAGGCAACACATACTTTGAATATCCATAATATGTAACAAAAATACCTTTAATGGTTATGTATCCATGACTTCAATATTCATTCAACAAAGTAAGGCTTAGTGCCTAAATAACATAGCATTATAAGAAGCGACGCATTACCTGTTATGTCTGTGTAGCTTATGAACAAGCCTAAAATAAAATCAAACAACATAATTATCTTGATTAAATCATAGTAATAATTACAGGTTGAAGTAAGTGCAAAGTGAACTTGCACTGACAACTACTCTCTTAATATAATTTTCCATTTTTCTCTCGGATAAATGTTTAAAAATTCAACGCACGTGCAACTTGTGAAAGTGTCGGCGACAAATTTACCGACGGAAATTGTAGCCTTGTAAAAAGTCAAAGGTGCAATCATTGAGTGTATTTAATATATAATCTAGGTCTCAGAATTTAAGTTTATATGAAACACCAGTTTGTCTATTTTTTATTAGAACTCGTATTTAAAGAGGTTACTGTAAATTTAAGTGTAAAGTATACTGTTTGTCTCATAATTTATCCCCGTAAGTATATTTGATGTGAATAACCTTTATTTACTAGAAGGTCATACAAGGAATGAACAGTTTTAACTGTCTAATTTAACACAAGGGCCAAACTATCTAATATAAAATATAAATCTGCTGCCTTGAAATAGCATGAGTAACTTCATATCTCGTTCATCTGTTTTGTACAGACAGAAAGTAAAAAAAATATATTAATGTTAAAAATTCGCGAATTAGATTATTTTGCAAGCAATTTTATCTGACAGATTTACTGGTTAACAACACACGCAAATGTTGATAATAAGACAGTTATCAGATCAGGAAAATCTGCAGAATTCATTTTGTTGTAAGTTCTTCATCTGTTGAAAAATTGTCTTTAGTGTCTTTAAACATGTGAATGTTTTATTTCAAATATCGAAACATTCCTAAGTCTATAACTCTAAGCAAATATTTATAATCTTCCAATTATGAACAGTGCATTACAAAAAAAAGGGATTAGATAGTTATATAATACATCACATAATTCATCACAAGAATGAAAAAGTATATACAAAGCGCCGATTCACACACTTTTAAAAATTCATACGAATTGGAATATAGTATTTCTGTCATAACATAAGAATTCATTAAAAAGGGGAGGTGGAACAAATGCTACTGGACATGCCTACTGATATAAATACCGCTTAAATTCAACTCGTTTATACTTGAGAAACTAAAACCACTCCAATTGCGCGAGAATGTCTCGGCAAATTCAACACAGTACATTATTTTGACACGGAATTACTAGCAATCTTTCTAGGAAGAATAAATGTACGAAATTAATACAAATATTTACCTCTTATTTATACGAAACAGAAGATTGATTTATTCAGTTGACTGAGTGTTTTGGACGGATTTTCTTCTTATGCAGGAAATCAAGGAGTATACGATTGATGTTCGATTGTGCTGATTTCTGTGTTACCTTATATACTTTAGCTCTATCTGCTCCTATCTTTTATCAATGTATGATAATTTGCAAAATAGCCAATTTTAGTGTTCAGATGAATATTTATTTTACATCATTTGACCCAGATGTTTATTTGCTTCACTATGTAGGCAAAGGTGGGTTTTTTTTGTTTCAAGTAGGACATTCAATAATATGACAAAATATGTGTCACTATAATAGGAACTAATAGCTTTTAACCCAATACACCAAACTCTTCTTGCTACCAGTACTAAATAATAACTTTCCAAATATTACTTTTCTTATTTTGACTTGGAGAGTAAATTAAAAAAACTGCATGCAGGAGTTGCTTGCTTTCCACTGCCGAAATCTCTACCAACAACAACAAAAACACAAAGGAGATCACTGCGAAGAAAAGAACTATTATTTTATTGGTCCATTTTTTAATATTTCTAAGGCACCAACTTCAAATACTAATGCGGCATTATCATAAGTTCAACGCATTTAAATGCACAGCAACAGAAAACTGTCACCAAAAATACACCATGTGCAGTACAATGCGCATAATGTCACTTTAACTTCTTCATTTTTACAAAATTAAAATCGTGAAGGTCAATGGCTTCATACATACACAATGCATTTTATTCAACATTTTTTTTTCTTTTTTCGCGTCTTATATAAAGCTAAATTATGGTTAAATCACTTCATTTTAATAGGACTTCACACCTATAAAGTATACAAGCCGATAAATTAAGTTCAGTGTAAGAACATAGAATAGCTGCCAGGATTTGTTAGTACAAAAGGTTTCGTGGAATGAAAATGCCTTATATGGAAATAACTTATATGGAAATAACTTATATGGAAATAACTTGCATAAGATAAAATCAGAAGATTGAATTTTAGATCAAGTATAAGATAGTCTACGCCATTGTGATTGCAACTGAAATTTATATATTTATGGATCTATTTTGCTACTGTTTTTTTTAATGAAATTATATGATACATGTACGACAATCAACAAGTATGTTTTCAGTTTATCTATTTATATATGTTTATCGAAATATAACAGTTACGGTGAATTATATCCCGATAAACTATCTGACCACTCATTGAAAATCTGTTAGTAAAAATACCCGGATAAACGTCAAAAAGTATACCGAGCGTACTGAATGCCGGAAACCATACGACGATAACGTCGTTAAAATGACGTCATGTTTGCGATGCTTTCTGATGACGTTCCCCGCAATTTACGACATTTAAAGAAATAAACTCAGTTTGAGATTTGAAATGAACAGAACAAAATTTGGTATCGATGTTATATGTATATCACGATAATTGCACTCGTGAACACAAGTATTTTGTTCACTCGTGGCTGCGCAACTTGTGAACTTATCACTTTTGGTGCCCACTCTGTGAATTCATCAAAACGTGATAATACACCGAAACCAACAATTATCTTCTATGACATATTAAAATAAATAAAAGGAAAACATAGGTCGATTGACAAGTTTTACCAATATAAAGTCCGACTTTTTGCTACTTTCAGTAGAGTTCCCGCAATGCTACGGTGCATTTGTCAGAATATATCACACATTCAGTTTGTAGATTTGAAATGAACTTCTCTAGAAAAGATCGTTGGTGTCGATGTTTTCTCAGCATTGCTCTATATCATCGTGCAATTGCACTTGTTTACACCATAAGTATTTTAATTGCACTCAATCGATCCGATAATGCGCACACTTTTTCTGCACTGCACATGCAATTTAGTTAACAGTGGTTTACACTTAATTACCTCCAGCAAATTTCTACTATCGATCCATTTAGTGCCCGACGATGTCCCATGTTATTACTTTGATTTATCTACGGTTATTCATATTGACTGAAAATCTTACGTGCACATCATATACATGTAGGCAACACCGTGATGGCGTTTAGACTCAAAAATAAACTTACTATGATCAAAATGTATATATTTTGTAGTAACATTTTCTTTCATGCGTAGTTCATGTGCAAACATACAATATTGAATAGATCAGTGAACCTTCCTTGATTTAAATGATAGCTTTGTGCAATATAGAACCAGCGTTCCCGAAGACAACGGAAATAGCAGTGACGTCATAAAGAGTCAATAACTGCACAATTATTCTTCTGGTCTCTTACAATGCTCCGTTACTACTAAGTCTTGACAATGCCTTGTAGAAAATACATCGACATTTCAGAGCTAGAGAAATAACTTATTTAGAGTAGGCTATTTGATAAGGATTACGGCATCTATTCTGGGAACGGCGCTTTGTCTTGAATTATCATTGTCGCCTTTGGAGGATGTTAACCATTCAGCCATTCAAGTATATTATAGTCTCGGAAGAAGATGTCTAAACTTTCTATAAGCTCACTCTCTCGTAGGTGGAAATGATTTAGTATAATACTATTTTACAGAGAACGTATGCTTAACAGGTTCGTGGGCAACACAAACTTTAAATTCCATAAATTGTACCAAAGTTTTCTTGACTTGAACATTTACTTGAACATAGTAATGATTAATGAATAAAAACACATTGTATTATAAAGCGCGACGCATTGACAGTTTATGAACAAACTATAAATAAAACCACGAGGAGGAACTATTTAGATCTTTTGCGTTCGCATTATGATTTAATGATAGTAATATTTACAGGTTGAATTAAGTGCATTTGTTTGAAACTAAGCGTATCTTCAAATCATAAATACTGCACCGTTGGCTACTTCTCTTTAAAGAATGAACGTTTTACCCAAGATAAATATTTTATATTTCAACAGATGTGCAACTTGTAAATGTGTCAACGACTTATTTCCTATAGAAACTGTTGCCTATTTGATGCTGAATCGAGTTCTTAGAAGTTAAGTTTGCATGAATCGATGCTTTATGTATCTTACACAGACGGCTATAACCACAATAACACGTTCAATGGTATTCACTTTTTCTCTCAGATAAATTTTACATATATCAACGGATATGCAATATGTGAACGTGTCGACGACTTATTTACCCACGGAAACTGTACTGGTAAAAAGTCAAAGGTGCAATCATTGAGCGTCTTTGATTTTGAATCGAATTCTTAGAATTTAAGTCTATATGAATCGATACTTTAGTAACACCAGGTTAACTGTACTTGACTGTAATTCTTGCAGTAAATGATAGTGTAAAATGTATCGTTTGTCTCATAATTTATCAAAGTGAGTTTATTGGATGTGATCGTGAGAGTGAAATTATTTTTCATTTACAGAAATGACACAAAAGAAACTAATAGTCTTAAATTCATGAAAAAAGTAACATAGAACAGGGTTAAAGGGTGCATTGCATGTAAACGTATGATCTTTTGAGTTTGATATATTTCAAGCATAGCTGGGAACATATTATCTTTGCTTTGAGAAATAGTAATAAAGGAAGATCTCACAAAAATCACAGACAACTATGACTTGAACAATAAAATACAAATGAAATTCTTCGAAGCCGTCACGTAGAATAAAAAGATGACTAATCTGCGTCTATTTCAGCTAAAACATGAACACGTCTATTTATGTTTGGAATGGAGAGCGATCAACTTTCGATGATTTCATATTTATTATGACACCGAGTCGTTTTGAACTTTTCTTGGAAACCTATTAGTGTTCATATCAAGCGAGAGCAACGTTGAACGTATCAAACTGTTATAAACATCTCAATACTTTCAAGCAACAGAACGTTATATTAATTTGAGGTTTAGTGAATACATTTTTAACTAAGCCCAGTCTACAATGATATTATTTATTAACAATTTATTCTCGTTATTCTCGTTAAACAAAATAAACGTTGATGACCTTTGAAAGCAAGCGGAAACTCACTATTTGTCAATATTTTTAACGATTTCACAGAACGATAGTGCACAGGTTAAACTCCCTAAATATGAAATATGAATCTGCCGCTACAAGAACTGCCTTGAAATAGCATGAGGCACTTCATATCTCGTCCATCTCTGTTGTACAGACAGGATATAGAAACAAAAATATTAATGTAATAAACTTGCGAATTAAGGTATTTTGCAATTAATTAATGATAGCTGACAGATATCCTGGTTAACAACACATGCACGTGTTAATTATGAGACAGTTATCACATTAGGAAAATATGCAAAACGCATTTAGTTGGTAGTTCTTCATCTGTTATAAATTTGAGATTGGTGCCTTATGACGCGTGAAAGTTTACTTTAAAAAAAACATCTCCAATTGCGCGAGAATGTCAAGGCAAATTCAACATGTAAATAATTTGACACGGATTCTAGCATTCTTGTCTGTTGTTTATTTGTTTAGAAAGCTTAAAAGGTCAGCGTTTCACCAAACTGCTTGTATCTCTCCCGTGATGCCGTAAAAGTGAAATTTGAATGCCGAAAAAGGAGATAATTTTCGTGATTGCAATTTGCAGTCATTATAAGGTAGAGTTTGACCGCTGTACTCATACCCAACGGTGAAGGTATGCTACTTCTACGTGTGTTCCTGGCAGTGGTATCCAAAGGCGTTTAACGGCTTACGTGGGGGACTTACATGAAGCTCTTACTAACAAGAGGCCGACCCTGTGCCGGAGAGTGGGGGGGGGCTTATTTACTGCTGGAAGGTCCAAAACAAGAATTGGGGTGCAACAGACCTTCAGTGTCAGTCACGCTCTCCCGGTCACGTCCTAAGAATAAGATAAATTCCTAGTCCAAAAGTAAGTCACCCACGCGGCCAATCCGACCTAGATATATGTGACCCAAGTCCTTAAAAGTACTTCGCGTACAGCTAAAGGATGTAGCCCTTAAAAGAGCTTTTGTGCCTTCCCCCCAGCGCAGTCACTGTTAGGGAGGACTTAGCAAAGCAACAAAGAAGCCACTGGTCCCGCCATCCGGTAGTCGTCACCGGCTCGCGGGTTTTCTATCAAAGGCTGTCATCGTAACACATCTTCATCAACACACTAACAGCCATTGGCAGGGCCACTCCCTTTCATGTTAGCCAGCTCCTCGCCAGCTAAATTTGTACGAAGCCGAAGTCAAGCATCTTGCGAGACCCAGTGCCTGCTTCGCGACCTTCACGCCACGAAGGGCTGAAGCATTACATGTACAAGCAATCATTCGCTCATCCCGAAGGTTGTTCCAGCCTATTTAGGGTCTAGAACGTACCCCAGTACTAGATTTCCAGGAAGCGGACTCGATTGTGACTGGATAAATTGAAAGTTTTCTTCACATTCGAGCTAAAATAAATTAGTATAAACTAATTATTTTAGGAAGATATAAATGTCCGCGGCTTATACAAATAATTATTTTGTGTAAATTGACAATAGACTGGTTTATTCTTTGTAGTGAGTTGTGGTTGCCTACTAATTACATCTCATCAATTTAAAGTTTCATAGAAAATGTACTGAACGTATTTTATTAAAATACTTACTGAAAATTTGATGAGTATTTAGAAGAGAAATTAGTTTCTTCCATACAATTGAAATAAGTAACGATCTTACATTTTATGCTTTCATGAAATACGATATATCATAGAAAGTTTATATACATTATGAAATTAGCTTATTCTACCGTCTGACAGACCGAGATATGGTTTGAACCGTTTTTTGATATAGTTATTGCCTTTAAATAAAAAAAGGATGACTTACTTTTTATAGAAGCTTTTGGTCGGAGTTTCTGCTTGTGTATGTAAGTATTGTATATGTTATGTACGAATGTTTTAATCTATATATTACCTTTTATACAGTACCTCCTGTTGCATTTATCTTTTATCAATGCGTACTATATGAAAATTCGCAAATTTTGCAAAATAGTGTTCAGATAATTATTTTTTACATCATTTGGTCTAGTTGTGAAAATATTGCTCCATGTAGACAATTATGTTGATAGCGGTTAACGTTAGAACATTGCATAATGTAAATAAATATGATTGACTATTCATGGAGTGAGCTTAGTTAAATTGCAATAAAATTATGCTTCTTAAAACGCGTTCATTAGTTCACCACATTTGCACGTGTGAATGATTTCTTTATCAGATCAAAACAGAAATAAATCTTGCTTCCTTTGTTCATTTTGGGCAAGACAAGAAAAGGTGTTTCGAAGGGCATAGTTACTTCTCAAAAGGTATTAAAAGAAAAATAAAGTTATCGTTTAGAAAAAAGTACAGTGTGCATCCATAAGATTAAGAAGAAATGTATAACGTGTTCCTTTAATTTATGCAAAATTCCAATCGTGAATGCCTCTGGCAACAGACGCAACGCATCTTATGCAAACAATTTTTTTTTACGCATATTGGATCTAGTTTAGTTATGATTAGATCACTTCATTTAATTGGATTCCACACCTATAAAGTATACAAGCAGATAATTGTGTTCAGTTCTATCGACAGAAAGGGATTTTTGGTAGACTAAAGTCATATTTTAAATCATTTATTCTATATTAAAACCTAATTTCAGTAAATAGTGTTCTATTTCCATCACTTTTTGTTTTCAAAAGGAAGATCCTTCAGTTGCTGCTTATAATAACAATAGTTACAAAACCGGTTGAATAAGATGGTGTGAACTGAGTCTTTACAGTTATTTTCAGAAGACTTTTTAATTAACACGAGAGCATTACTGTAACTGACTTGGTTAAAAGTACCGGTAGGATGAAATCAGATACCAACTTCTTTTGAGACAATATTTTTGTTAAATATAATTTTTATTTGTTTCATGTGTATACTTATTTCTATCTTCTATTACCCAACCTTCCAGTTTGAAATACTATGCCAGCTGACAAAAATTGGTTTCGACATTTTGTGTGATATTTATATGTTTGCTTTTGTTGTTGCTTTATGTGATTTACTCCTTATTCACCATGCCACCCCAGTAACAAATCGACTAAATTTTAAAATCGAATTTTTATAATTATTGTTAAACTCTCTATTCCCATCCAATCCTCAATTAATAACAAGCGTGTATATGGTACATCACCTCCACTGGGTTTTAGTGCCTACATTTCTAATTGTCTTACCCCTAACGTTATATTGGAAAACAGTTTTCTCGTCGTAATCAGCAGAAAGGATACTATACAGAGCTGAAAGGCAATAAAACACCCTTATGTAATCCAATATTTAGTGACCAAGGATTGATATATGAATATAGTTTAAGAGAATATTTCGCGGTTGTCGACCTTTGGAATTCTTTACCACTTCAACTAATACGATCTGCATTAACATTGAGCCATAGCTCAAAATACCCAACTATAGACACTCCACGGATCAGAACAGTACACAGCAATGTAATAAACCGATGTTAAAAACATTTATAAAATAATTCCTCTCGGAATAATGCGAGGATTCAAAATTGTGATTTCTTAAACAAACAAAATATTTGAACATATGCTACCTACATACGCTGCATCTAGTAGTTTAAATCAGAACACTTTTAAAGGAAACACAAATTTTGAACGTATTCCTTGGCAAATTAGATTATGCAAATTAGCGTTAGAATATGAACTATTACTTTGCAACAATCTATATATTTACAAACAAAAGCAAAAACTCTGAAACAATTATTTGGAACGAAAACCCTTTTATGCTTAAACAAAGAAACATCTCCGAAAATCACCAGACTGCATACAAATTAATCACATAATATCAATATTATTTGACATTTTAATTAGCTTCATTATCATTCACTGTTTCCAAAAGAAGTAAATGTCACACATATTTCCGAGACATTATTAATACAAATTTCGTGAAGATTGCCGACATGAATTATAGCATGGACTTGACATTTATTGTGTATGGGTTAAATTTATTAATTTAATCGCTAGCATTGCCAATGGAATTACATTTTCAAGCGCTTTTGCGTATTTGTTTTTCAATTTTAAACCGAGTAAAGTAACGAACCGACATGTTTTTCAGACTCAAATGTAAGAGTGGAAAAGGTGAATAGTTGTAACAATTTTCGAAAGAGAACAGTACAAGAAAGTTCAAGTCCAATAATGATAAATACTTAATTCCTTGTCAGTTAAAAGGTATTTCCTTTGATCCACTTCCTGGCTAATATTATTTAACACATGATCTATGATACCGAATTGTTACCTTTGCCTTGTTCGTCTCGGTGAGATGAACATCTTAACCAAATGTTCGTTGAATATTGGTCTTAACTTTAAACAAAACTAAAACATTGACCTTACCAGACAGATGGACAGAGACAAAACATGACCTACCAGCACAGATGGAACAGAGACTAAAACAGACCTAACCAGCACAGAGGACAGAGAAGTACACGCGTCTGTGCGATGGGATCTACCCAACCAAAGTTTCATGAAAACCGTCAGATGGTCTAAAAATAAGCAGACACGAAAAAGCAAGACCCTTTTAAGAATCTGAGTAGCTTGTTTGAATACGAGCGGAATCGTTTCAATAAGATGTCGTTTGATACATGATTGTGAAAAGTTCGACGTATTTATTGAACAATGACCACTAAATGGGCCTTTGACCTTTGGGTGAGAAGATTTGACACATGGAAAGGTTCTGCACCTCGTCTAGGTGAGATGAACATTGGATTAAACTTTCATTAAAAAATTTCAGAACATTAAGAAGACATGGAATAGCTATACTCACTGTAGATCTGTAGGTATGACCTTGACCTTGAGCAGGCGGGATCGGGATATGACTTTTGCATAATTTTATCATATTGTTGAGACGAACACTTCAAGCCTCAGGAGCACTTAGAATTTACTGATTAAGTAACATAAATTTATTGATAGGATAATGGTAGAACAATGTTCTATTCACTCTAAAACAGTGTTGACATATGCATTTCTTTATTATTCAATTGTTTCTTCAAGAAAAAGTGTTGCCAGAAAGCCTTTTTTTTGCAATATCATTGAAGAAAATACTGCCCTATGTTTCTAATATGAACTTTCAATGTAAAAAGCAAAGTCAGGAGTGTTTTTGGTACAAGTAAAGGTCAATTCTGTCAGTAAGACATCTTTCTTGATAAAATGAAACCTACTTGTAAATAATGATGGCTTTTGACTGGACCACATAATGACTGCCGGCTGTTCTGGATGTGTGCTGCGTTTGTCCCTTTTATACTTAAGTTTCGGCTACACTTAGTTTTATTCAAAGTGGAAATGATGGAAAATCGTAGAGTTGTCACTTTTCCTTATTTGAGTAACCATCTACTTGCCATGTGACCAAGTCATTTACGTTTTTTTTCAATTTCAAAGGTTGTCAAACAATACATCATCAGTACAGAAACATTAAATTGAAAATTATCATAAATATTTGAAGGAAAAAAACCAATTACAGCAACAACCATTCTGAAGGATAGTTTTGATTCATATGATTGACGAAGTTATAAAAACCATTTGCAAAAAAAATTAAAAATCGAGAAAACCTCTTGCTCTGTTCATACTCCTATGAGCTTATTCAAACATTTTGCAATGTTTGCACATTAGATAAAGCTAAATTAGTGTTTAAGCTATTCATTTTAATTGGATTTCACACACAGGAAGTTCGCAAACGAAGAATTAAGTTCTGTTAGAGCATATAAATAGCTCCAAGGAATTGGTTAATAATTGGTTCAAGTTATTTTGCCCTCACAAATGGCCATATCTAGTTATTGTGAAGACTGATGTTGAAATCATAAAGTGTTATATGCATAACAAAAAGAGTGAATTTTCAATTTTTGATAAGGATTTTACTACAGGATTTTGACAGATATTGCTTTATATTCAATGGGAATAAACGGCTATACATCTAAATGTTTTTGGAATATAAATCAGTAATTAATGACTTTCTTTAACAGAGGTTGGTTACTATGAACATTTCCTTTTAACTTTGTAGAAAGAAAGTGTCGTATTTGGAAATGACATTTACATGTATTTAACTCAAGCATTAGATTAAAGTTCATAGAAATTACGAGATTGTTTGCGTCATGACATTGAAGTTGGAATGTCGATGTGCTCGATTTTTTTCTTTTAAGATTTACTAAGATGATACAGGCTAAAATTCAAATGAATCCCAGAAATGTTCTGGTTCCTAGGGATTATATCATAATGAAAAATGCATGCAAGGTAATTTAGTCACCCTAATAACATTATTTGCATTCATTAAATTTTTGTCAGTTGATGGTTTATCTGTTCGTGCTTAATTATAAAACACAAGAAAAAGTGAAATCTTAAAGACAGAACCTTTCCGTGCGACGGATGAATCGGGTTTGTTTAAAAAACTAGATATGCTTTATGTCACTTGTATTTTACCAATTCAGATGTTGATGAATTTGCAGTGCAGTAAGCATTACATGTCTTTTTAAATTGATTCGGCATTAACAAAATGTACTTAACAGTCTCAGTCAATTTTGCTTAAATTGTCTTTTTACTATTATTCGCCATTCTGGTATGATAACCATATATATCACATATTTCATTGTTGACCTATATACTCATAAGATGGATCATAAGATATATTTTTCTCAGAACCTGCTATAGTTGGATTATTATATCAATGGAAATGGAAAATATTACGTTTTATTATCTTCTCGTTCTTCTATTTGCCCTTGTGGAACTATATCAAACATGACATGATAATGGTTGGTAAATCCCTAGAGGATTTTCGAGAAACAGTTTCTAAGACATTTTTTAACACAAGCAATTGCTCTAGAACTTCGTAATATAGTAATATTTAGTTTATACTTATTTATTTTAGCTCGATTGTGAAGAAAGCTTGTAGCTTATCTAGTCACTTTCGAGTCCGCTGCCTGGAAAAACCGTACTTGTGTCATAGGAGGTACGGTCGTGACCCTTGTGGGGCTCGAACCCGCAACCTCCGAGATGAGCGGCAGACACCTTAACCTCTGCACAACCGCCCCCTTAAGAAATATTTACACACAATATAGAATGATGCTCCTCAATTTTGGAGACGCTTACAGAATTATAACAGTTAGTAAAGTTGACCATAATCATTTATGTACAATACAATCTTATCGTATTGACATACTTTTTTATTTCATTTTAAGGTATTGTAACCGCTGGCTGTCCAGCATCCACCTGATTGTATCGACACTTCCTCCGAAAGAAGTTGGCGGAAGTTGATGAATCATTGTATATACGTTTTACTAAAATTGAAGTGAAATATTTGGATATTTTCAAGTTTTTTGTAGAGTTGTATGTTAAAGTTAAACGAAATAGGATTAAATCTTACTACGTTGCTTTATCATCAAAAAACATAATCATAATGCAAATGCAAAACCTTTTAATTTGTAAGCTTTTAACTTCGTGACAACATAAATATAAAAAAGTTCCTTTAATGGCAATGAAATAATTGTTTTCAATTTATGAATGAAAGATATTCTAAACGAAATCCTATTTATCTTTCAGAACATAAGCAGCGATTAAATCCTCTTTCTTTACAGAAAGTAGAATATCTTACAACTTTAACAGTAACACATTTGAGGACGTCACATAACAACAAATTTGGAGCGTAATTTGCTTCAAGACAATAACACCTAGGTATACATACGATTCTGTTAAACACAGTGTCATGCAGCGTGTGCTAAAGAGCATTATGCGATAACTAGTATGATTTTAACTGATATCAATATGATTATTGTTGATAAGAATAACCTTATCGTACAGTTAAATTCATGATCGTTGCTTTGAAAATAACTCAGTGTCGTGCGTCATGATATGGCATAGTGGGAAGCTGTTTGCCTCTGGATCGAACAGTCCCTGGTACGTACACTACCAGTGTCATGGTGGTAGTGTACAATAATTCTACATAATTCCACTTTCTACATAATTCCACTTTTCTACATTTATTCCACTTCACATTATTCCATCTGGAACGAGTCTCGAATACGCTCAATCTTTGTTGGAAGAACATGTTTTGCAATCAAGAATAAATAAATAAGTATAACTACCCTTTAAATGAATAAATAAATTCCTTACTGCAAGTTTATACGTAAGCCTTTACCTATTTTGAATAATTCTTTTTTTGTTGGAGAGTAAGTTTTGAAAAAAAAGCCTGGGGTATTTTGGTGTGAATTCAATTCATTAATTAACGACTTGGTAAGGATAACTGACCATAATTTATTCTGATTGAATACAGAAAAGTGGTGTAAGTAAAAACTGTAAAAGGCATTTTTGAGTCATTGAAACATACTTTACAGTCAAAAATTGTTTAAGGGCTATATGAACAATTTCTAAAATGATTTAAAGAATTCTTCTATTTCATGTAACATTTACGAAGAACAACTGTTACGCATTAAACAATCGACTGTTTAAATAAAACAATTTTGTCGGGTTAGAATAATTAGAATTACTAAAATAAATATACAACGAAGTCTTGAGACGGAGATATCAACACTTGTTAAGTTAAACAGGCGAAAGGAGCATAGACCTGGCTCGAAAATTAAACAATCGAAACCTCTTTTAGTAATTTAGTATCAGCTCTTGATTCAAAGTATATATGGTTTGTCCGGTACGGCACAGACATACTGTTGAGGTGCTCTAAAATGCACGTGTAGCACTTACGATCCCGCGTGATATCCTTTGCACAGCCGGCATATTTTTGTTACACTCTCGAAAGACATGCATGTGTTTTTGTAAACACTGTACATCACGTTATGCTACATTCGGAATGCGCGTGTTGTGTACGTCAGCTAATAGATTGAGCTGTAACATGAAAGTAAAATTTCCATTGACCCACCTACAGAGGTCAGGCACAGGGGTCACCCTGTCTGCTACCCTGCGCATGGACTTCTTTTTGCCAACGAAAGGTTGATTTTAAGCGTTCTCATAAGATGCCAATATACCTAGGTTTGAGTACGACATGTCTGCTTTATGCCTATGAAAAAATATTTGCACGCACTCAAAACACTATCCCACAGGGGCCTGTACGCGAACGTTGGTAAAACGAAAATTTTCAATTCTGGTAAAATTTTGTCCAAGGTCATTTTCAAGGTTGTCTTAAAGTGTCAGCAATTGCCTCGGACGTCTGAGTTTTCAACATTCAGGAGCTGTCGGCATAGCCTTTAAATTCATACAGACAAAACATGTTCTGTACAGTAACTGTCGCTTCAGTCTATGGAAGGCAAAACCTGTCTTAACCAGCGTATACGGTTTAGTACGTTATGGACGTCCAAAGGATATGCCATGAAATTACATATTGGCCATATTGAGGGTCGGCAACTTTAATCACGTGTGCCCATTTACAGCTGGTGGTCTGAGACATATATGATATTAGGAATACTGGCCAGAGATTGTCCCGGGAATTGTACGCAGGTCCTTTGGGTTTTTAAAAGAACTGCTTAACCACGCCACAGCATATTCACCCTAGAATTTTCAAGAATAAAGTAAATGGAAAGTGTATCCATATGAAAATAAGAGAATGAAATGAAAAACTTAAATGTCAAATATTTAATTACGTTTTTCATTTATACTTATAATGTTTAGGTTTTCTTTGAACACGCTTCACCAATTCATCGTTCTGAAAGTAAAGAAATCTGACGTTCTCGGTCCATACAAAGGCTTTATCAGAGATATAGATTAATGCTCTGATTGAATGTGAACAAGAAAAACTGTGATACTACGTATCGCAGCGGGCCTAGAAACAAAGCGTTCATGTAAATATTTTGAAATAGGAGATGCAACTTTACAACAGAGACAGAATAAATTTATATTCTTGGTTCGTGTAAAGCAAATACTTGACTATTACCATTTAGTAACTCTTTCACATTTCCATTTTCATTAAAAAGAAACGAAAGTATATTCATGAAAAAGCTTTAATCTATCTTTACGCTCTTTCCGTTTTTGTTTTCATCAGGATTTTTTAGATTTTATAAACGATCCCTATTTTCATTCCTATTTTAATTAAAACAAAGTTAACACTATGTTCCATCAAGGTGATTCTCAGAATATACAATACTATCCCTGCCTCTATCCTCACAAAATCGTTTGCAGTCAAAATGGTTGTGAACAAAACAACGCATATTTTCACGATTACTGAAAAGTCTCGTTATTAAAAGAGCATACCAACTAATTAGTTAACTTTGGCAAGCTGTCAGTTTATTGCTGTAGACCAGTCTGATAACACAACATGTATACCAGTCTGATAAAAATAGGAAGTGCATCCCGACCAGTTAGTAAACGTTGGCCACCTGTCACTCTTTTGCTCCAACATGACATGCCTGATTGAAATAGACTGTCAGTGACTGCACAGTGATACTTCCATTCAAAGACAAACTGAAGTGTGATTGTAAATATTAAATTTTAAAAATCGAGTCATAATTACGTAATGGTACCACTTTACCCGATACCGGAAGATACCGGCATGTTTGACTGATATCGGTTTTTATACTGGCCGAACAATAATTTTTTTCACTTCTTATTAGACGTTACATAAGCATATAAAATAATTTGACGTTTACATGAATTTAAGATAGAAAAATCAAATTTTTGACAATTTTAAAGCTGCACAATGAACAGTGGTTTAACCCATTTTTGTATCGGACCTACCTAGGCGATTTTCATTCATTTCATAACATTTTGTTCAAAGAACTATACACGACTTCACTTACATGTTACGTTTTCCAACCACGTATTAAGTATATATTTATGTTCCTTATGCTATTCTTTATCCTTATACATTTGAAGATAAATTTACGTTTGGGCTACATTATGATAGATCAATTGCTTATCGGAAAATGGAAAATGTTAATAATTCATTAACGGTTGTGCATTTCTAACGTTTCATCAGGGTCTTCGATTACTTGATGTCTTTATACGTTTAATTTTGCACGTACGCATTGTAAGAACTAAGTATTTACGATATTTTCCATGAGCCTTTCTGAAATAAACTGATTCAAGAAATTTCTGTTATTAATAAGATTTTTGTTAACTTACTTGAAATGTATTCTTTTTTTTGAAATCCTTGTCTAAGGAAACTTTCAGTAATTTTACTAATGTTTTTCAGCACGGTAACTGGTTGCGTATATTAAGGTGAATGGGCTCGTGAATCGGAAGGGAGATTGAAAGTAATATATAGATTATGAAAATTACTTTATTACTAGGAGACGTAGCCTCCGAGAAATGATGTAATTATTCAAGTCAACAGTAATCCATCTATTTTGTATTATGACACATTTGCTTGGTTGCGCTATTGTATTTGTTCTCTTTTGTAGAAATACCATGTTTTTCCCAGTTTTAAGCTCCGCCCCGATATAAAATGCAAATTATCAACAATACAGTACATTGGTTTCCTATGAATATATACAATATACTATAAAGAGTTGTTATAGATGTTCTTCAAAAAATTACAGACTGTATGGGCGAACTTTGCAGACAGTGTGTCAGATAATAAAAATCATCCGCCTGGTACTGTAGATGATCTTCATTTACACCCGTTGTGTTACTCCCACATGTGTGGTGCCAGGGTCCCCACTGTGTAACAGGCCTTAAGGTTGGTTCGTGTTGGTGTGTGGTTGGTCAATTATTCTGTGTATTTTTTTTTTTTTTTTTTTTTTTTTTTTTTTTTTTTTTTTTTTTTTTTTTTTTTTTTTGGGGGTTGGGGGGGGGGTTTTTTTTTGGGGGGGGGGGGGGTTTTTGGGGGGGGGGGGTTTTTTTTTGGGGGGTTTTTTTTTTTTTTTTTTTTTTTTTTTTTTAATAAGGGGGGGGGTCAATTACTTCTAAATCTAATGCATTGAATTAGCATTACTTGCTCAAATATCAGATATCTATCTATCATTTCAAAAGTAATGCATTAGCTATAGCATTGACTCAAACAATTTGAAACCTAAATTTAGAACTCAGTTTTGTTACTTCTGAGTTTAACATATTTACAAAATAAACAAGACACATGAAGACAGCAAACTTCAAAATAGAAAAAAATAACTATCAAGCACATGTCTCTTGTTTAATCACTTTTGTAAGTTCACTTTCGTATCTAAAATTTACTATTGTAATACTTAATAAACTTTTGGCACATCAAAGTGATTCAGCACAATCATGTTTGCACATTACATGCAACTCTAACTGCCTTCTTAATTTCACAAACTATAAATCTATAAGTGGTCCACTGATCTTAAATTACAAATCATTTCTGTCACAGTGATCTATTCGTATCGTATATTAGTGCTTTATCGTTGGTACCGCTTTCCCATATGAACAACGCCCCCAGAAGAGGTTAGTTATTTTAGGATTCGGAGGATAGTGCAAGATACAGAAAGCATCCCAATTCCAGAGACACCCCTGATTCTTATACATGCCAGGTGTATAGCACCCATACGTGGGACCTCGGTTTTAGTCTCATCCGAAAGACTGTTAGTAATTTTAGTTGGTCAGCCCCGGGAATCGAACCCGCTACCCCGAGATTACAAGTCTCGTGCTCTACCGATTGAGCTAACCGGGCTGACTGATCTATTCGCAGTTAGGCAAAGTGGTCAATTACTGTTTGAGTTCATTTTGAGCAAATCCTGACAACAAAATACATCTAAACAACTTCAATTTGCTTTAACACCCTAAATACAATATATTTAAATAGCTACAAGTCATATGATTATGTATTTTAATAAATCCGTTTATATTTAAATGGCAATTACAATATACATAACATGATAGCTCAGGTCATCTCTATATGATCAAAGACACACTTCAGATACAGTTGTACACAGCCTTACTGTAAAATTTGTGTTTATCTATCAACCTGTGACAACAGCTTATGCAGAACTTCTAATTAATTAGCAAATTTTAGACATCCAATGCATTGAATTAGCATTTAGATCTAATCCAAAAATGTCTACATTAGTCATTAGGTGCCTTTAAGTTAGTTAAAGAAAATCTAATGCATAAGCAATTCATTAGCATTAGATTTTGCATTACCCCTCCCTGATTAATATAACGATAGTTTATGCTTTTAATTTTTCTATAGCTAATAAATAAATCTAAAACTTGTAGGTGTATCTTTTATTATAATTTGTCAGAATGTAACCCATGTGCCATAGAAAGTATTTACACGTACCTATGATAAGATTACGCAGATCAGAAGAACCCCAAAATGGATACTTGCATGTTGAGATTTAATTAACGTTTTTATTTACATTTTATTGAGGTTTATCCCTTACTGCTTTTTACATGTATCCAAAACAAGTACAGTACAAACACATAAACAGAATTCTTCGTAGAATCATTTAGTTTATATAAACATTGAAAAATTACTTTTCTCTACACAAATATACCATCGAACGATAAGCCTATGAAAATGATAGCAAGCGCCGTAACAACATTATTTACATTGACAACGTACATTACGACAAAGTATTTACGCAACGGATAGCAACTCGGACTCTTTGTAGATCGAGTTAAATCGATACTTACATCTATGCCCTGTTATTTCGAAACGCAATTCAAAGACATTGGCAGAATTGCATGATGGACATCACATTTGATGAGAACTGAAAATTTAGTTTTTTTGCTGGTATATTGAAACAACAAAACAACATTCGTCATATCTCACTGCGCTTTATTTGATTTATTATTGTGCTTTCCTGATACATCCTCAGAGCTCTTGATTTCTTAATTATCTATACCTAAGTAGAGGAAGGCGGCGTTATAATCGCAGAAATAAGCGAAATGGAATCTTTATAGACCAAGCAGTCATTAAACACATTTAAGAAAACCGAGGCAAAAATATTCAGAGGCTCGATATGGAAGATAAATATTGATATACGGACTCAAATACGCGTCTTGTGTTTGTTAAATATTCGTCAAATTGGTTAAGACTAAATGGATATTACAGTGCATACCACTGCGACTGTAAATATTGATGTTACGACAAATGTTATTTGATTCGTCCTGTAAAAGGTTATCAATACATCAGGAACAGATATTGGACCAGTTGTAAGATGTTTGGAAAAATACAAAAAAGTGTTAATCTTTGGAGATGTTTTGAAGTGTGTCAGTCAATTTATTAAGCAAAATTACCAATGACAGATTGTTTCCCTCAGTAAAAATTATGTGATCCATACGGAAGCGTATAATGGTCGCCAGTTGCTAGATATTTATGTAGATTTGATGCGAAAATATCGCATCATGTTTGAAATCTTACGGGAAAAGCAAGATAGTAATAGAAATATTGCATGAAATTGTAGCATTCGTTCCTTAAGAACAGCAAGTAAAATCATTTTGAACGGTATAGTTATTGCATGAAAGATTTATCTTGCTTGTGTAAGATAATTTATTACGAAAATGAGTTAATATTTAGCCCGACGTCGGTGAAACTAGGTAGATAGCTGGGAAAGTTCTCTTTGAGCTCACCCTAGCCTGCTTGCCTGTCTGTCGTCTGTCCACACTTACCGTCTGAACATTCTATAAGAACAATCGTCATGAAAATTGGTCAGAATATTTTTCTTGAGATCTCTCGACCGAAAGTGAAACCAGGTCACGCGGGGTCAAATCATAGACCATGTCAAATAATAAAAATATTCCAAATATGTAGAAACCACATTTGTACCCAACCAAACCGTAAAATTTGTTAGAATGTTTGTCTTGATAAAATATAGGACAAGAAAGAAACTATATTACGTGTGATCAAAACCTAGGATACCAGGTAAAAAAATGAAAAAACTCGTGATAGCTCCAGAAGCCAAATTTGCACCCAATCACCCGGGATGTCTTGATAAATGCTATGTCAAGTTTGAAATTTGGTCACATCATAAAATCTAGATCACAAGGTGAACTCATAGAACATCAACATTCTAGAATTTACATTTTGAATCAAATCATCTTGAAAATTAATCAGAATGTTTGTTTTGATGAACTCTATGTTTAGTTTTAAACTGGGATTCGTGGGGTCAGGGGTCAAAAGTAGGACACCAGGTAAAATAATAGAAACATCTACGAACTCTAGATGCCACATTTGACACACCGGCATCAGTCAGATGAACTTGAAAGAAAGTTTGTCTTGGTGAACTTTAGTCAAGACCGAAACTGCGTAACATCTGGTAAAAAGTTAGGTCACTTTGTACATTGTTTTTAAACCTACGTTTGGAACGTGTTTACCGTTTCGTAAAGAGATTTTAAAAAATTGTCAGCGGTTGGCATTGATCATGACTTTAGACTTACTTTTTGTCTTTGGGACAGGATAGCGATATAGGACCATCTTGGCCCTCTTGTAATTCATTATAGCCGAGGGCTGTAGAGTAAATGATTGTTTTCGGTTTCAGCTTTGCGCGAGAAAAATACGTCAGATAAGAACTTGATTTGCCAAATATATGTGTCGTATTCGGGAAAAAAGTTTGTTTAGTAATAGTTTTAGCAAGATATTATATTGTGATTGCTTTTGACGTCTAACGTGTACGAAAACAAACAGCTCTGTTTTTAATCAATTGTTTTATTTTATCATGACATAACGCACAATTGCAAAATATTATCAAGCAAAGTCAACATATTACCACACACATGTCTAGTTGATATAAACAGTAACTGTCGACCATTATACGCTTCCGTAGATCCATATTAATCAAAATTAGCTTTCTACATAGGCCCAAAATAGAAAGGCACTGATTTCATGTGACTTTGATATTTGGCAAACATTCGGCTATTGTAGAGAAATAAATGGAACCCATTAGGGACAATGGAGCGGAATAATAAAATCATCTTCAAATAATATTCCAGACATTTTTTATGTAAATTTAGATTGCTCTGCATCTGTAAATGCTTTTAATTGAAATAAATGTAATATACTAACATGGAACATCTACATATATGTGAGACAACTCAATAAGGCTTATGAATGCAAAAGGAATAAAAAACATATTCTAATCATGTTCCTTTATATTTACTAAAACGTAAAAGCTATCTCTTGTGCATCAGTATACGTTCAAAAAAAGAAAACTTGTTTCAATTGCAGTTTTTTTACCTTGTCTAGGACAAAAGACATGTTTACAGCTGTTTTCGAAACTTATTCTATTTCGTTATACAACGGTTATTTCTATGCAATATGATATATCCTTAAATTCTAAACTTTAAAATACACTATGTACTAGTAAAAGCATTATAGTTGCTTTGATTATGATTTAAAGAGGCACCCCCTACATCTAGCAGATTATATTCTCGAAACATAGATTATGTGTTCAATGAACGTAAAATGATAAATAAATACAATTTCAAAGAAGAACCTATGGCAAAAAATGCCTCATTTTACCATAATTGATCAATATAGAGGCTTTCTGTAATAAATAGCTGAAACTTTTAGGTTAAGTTATATAACTTCCAAAATATCTATTATTTATATTTCGGAGGTTATTTAGTTTGACATCAGTTATAGGGTGTGTCCCTTTAAGCTTTGCAACAGAGACGCTACATGAATAAAAATTGAATGCAAACGCAACCATGTATTCTTAATCCCATATATAGGAACACATGCAAGAAAACTTTCCGGCGAGAAATCAAGTTGTTCAAAATTTAATTTGCGCAAAATCAAACTGAGCGAGTACATGTTGTACAAACTAACAACAGACATATTAATTTCTTGTAAGTTCTTACATGCTACCAACATCTCGTTAATCACTAGCTTCAGACCGAAATTTACGTACTATAAAATCCATTACCTCATACTTCATACTACTGAATATTTTATGTAGCTATTGGTGAAGAATTACTTTCTTACACATATTAATGGAAAATAACAAGTTCTACGCTTCAGTAAAATGCAAAATAACACACATTACGGTTAAAAGGATGGTAAATATATGCTTTTGAAATACTAAATACTCGTCGCTATTTAAATTTATAAACGAATATGAAAAAAAACTAACATAGGAACGTAACATATTTTGTAGTTGTAACTCTTTACATCTGCTAGTCACGGAAAAGGTGTTAACAGTTAAGCATTATGCTCGTAATAATGGCATGTTTTATGAATTATTGTCGATGCCGAAAAATTTATACATTTTATAATCTTAATGTCCATGTAGGAAAGATCAAGATAGACAAAGCCATCTTGTAGTTAGTTCTATTGAAAGACTTATAACACTTTTCTTTATTAGTTGCAACTCATTTACAGCATACAGTGACCGAATAATTAAATAATTGTTAAGATTTCTTCCCACATCTATCGCGGCCATAGTAGGTTATCACAGTGCCAATAATAACTTTAAGAGTACAATCACCTCTTCTGGGCTTCAGTGTCTTAATGGCTAATTGTCTCACCCCTAACATAATATCGGAAAACAGTTTTCCCGTCAGAGTCAGAAGAATGGATTCTATACAGAGCTGAAAGGCAATAAAACACATCTTACGTAATCCAATATTCAGTGGCTAAGGATTGATATATTGTCTAAAAGAATATTTCTTAGCTGTCAGTTATTTAGGATCTGTTACGACTTCGTCTATTACATGTACGAACTGTCTGCATTTAACTAGCTATCGCTTCTCGTACTACCTTTGTACAAAAAAGACTAATGTCAATAGCTTACTAAAGCTCAAAAGACCTTAGTAAAGTTGCTTTAATGATATATTTTTAATTATTAACAAATCGGAACAAAAACATTCTTAGTAACAGGATTCGTCAGTGACAACTTATTTTATTTTAACTTCCCTCATCATAATATCTAACTACATCTAGATATTATTTGAACAAGCAAATACTTCATCAGCAATTGAAGTTACATATAAGTTTGACGTTCATTATTCTGTAAAAATTTTACATGCTCGTATCTTTTGCCAGTATTGTCATCGAATATTTCTCTGTATCATTAGAGATAGCACAGAAACATGTTTGACGAAGATATAAAAAGACATGATAGAACAAAAATAAAGCACACTTTTACTTATTCAATTCTATTTGTTATTCATCTACATTTGACATCATGTTTTCTGTTTATTGATAAACACAATGAATAGAACGAACCATATATCGTAAGACATGGCTAAGACGAATATTGTACTAGAGAAATGACGATGCAAATATGCAATTATAGAATGATGAAATGGTGCAATGGCGAAAACTTACAGAAAGAACTTGAAATGAACGTTTCATGAGATACAATATTTCAACGTACTAAGCAGTTGTTCTCGGACTTCTTTATATGAAATAACTGTAATATTTATGTTTCTGAAGTGATACCTTTTATGCATGTCTTTATAATTTCTGTATTACTGAAATCACTTCACAAATAACATACTAAACAATTACAAGTTTTCTCTGGCAGCCTTATTTCTTAAAATCGATACTTTTTATAATAGTGTTACTATAATCTGTTGAATTGACATTAACCAGCCTATGTCGTTTTTAGAAAAAATAACTGCATCTAAATGTTATATAAAACAAGGAGCACCATCACATAAAACATAACATACTTGCTGCGCATTTATTGTATAACATCATATTAAGTACAATGTCTTCTCCTTTCTATGAGCTATGAAGGTTTCCTATATTTCCTGTAGGAGGAAGACACACAGTGTCAAGTTCTACTTGTTTATTACTATTTAGCATTTTTTCTGAGAATTGTAAAAGAATTATAACCACTTAGAAAAATCAAATAATAATTTGCACATATTTGTTAACTTTTTGTATTATATTATGTTTATGAAGTACGTGTGTGCTTATTTGAATGCTCATTAATTTTCTGCTGATTGAACACTGAAGCAATGAAAAGCAATCAACATCCTTTTGTTTTATTAATTTATACTGAAAAGGATTGTTATCATCCGATTCTGAAAGGTTAACATGAACCTTATTTTATCTTCGTCTCTCTGGGTCTCGCTATAAAATTGAAGTTGTATCATCATGAACAATAGAAACGGCTCTTAACATTGAAAAGCTTTTAAAAGATAATTGGATTTTATTTCGGAAAGATTGTGAAAGAGATAGACAACATTATATCTTCTCTTCCCTCGGCCTCTTTACAAACTTGAAATCGTGTTATCCGAAACAATAAAAAGTTAAAAACAGTCATTGTCACTGAGGAAGCAACAGCGGAAATAAACGTTTACCATGAATCAAAATATAATAGTGTTATTAAACAATTGGACTCATAAATTGTTAAAAAAAACATTAAGAGTTCTACTTATAAACTTTTCATACAATTATTATCGTTATATGGCCAACAGACACATTAACCAATTAAGGCTTTACATAGTTACGAGATTCAAAATAAGATGTGTCCGTATATTAAACAAATAACGAAAAACGTGGTCTTTTTATATGATGTTATATTTCGGTATAATTGTTGCTAGTGTTTCTGTAGACTTGAAGCTCACTTGGCTCTCTCTATATATAGAAGAAAGTGTATAGTATTTCAACAATGTATATGATATAGTATGATAAAAAAATCATCCAGGCCAGACTGTGTATAGATTCATTTTCTACGTAAGATGATGCCCGTTAGTATACTAGTATATTCTAGTATTCTTTAGGGATTTGATATTGCAGTGCATTAATACATTGTAGTAAGTAAATTTCGTAATCACTTAAAATAAAAGTAACTTAATGTACTTGTGATATGTTTTTTTTTAAAAGTACAAAGTTAAGGATACCATGTACATAATTCACTGTACGTAATTCCCTGTATATGATCCAACGGCGCACTTTCTTTACATTTCCTTAAGGTATTCGATTTCTTAATGGTTTATTATCTTTACCCTAATACAGGAAAGCAGCATTTTCTCGTAAGAAGACTGAAGCAGAATTGATTCTTTATAGAACAATGCGGAAATAAAACACTGCAGAAGTCTTGGGAAATACTCAGAGGCAAGGGAAGAAGAGTATTATTGATAAATGGATTCAGAGGCCTTGGATGTTTACTTATATTCGCCATCAGACACTAAAACTTGTGCGTACATTCACACAAAAGTATACATTAACTACATTTGTAACTCACCACTCTTGTCCAAAACTTGTAATTATAAAAGGACAAGACAATTCGCAAAATTTGATAAATTGCTT
>JAFMSR010000005.1:25770028-25827528 GCA_022818135.1 Saxidomus purpurata | reverse complement strand
AAAGGGCATTCACTAAAATTGGTGTCAAATTAAAAATTTTCCAAAGCATTAATAATAGAACTTTGATTTGCATGTATCACTACTTAACTAAAAGGTTTTAAACTATACGTTCCAGTCATCATCTGTTAAGTCAGCGTTTTGAGATATGCTGTAGTACACTCTACCACAAAACATTCATGAATTTATGTAAAGTTGTTGTACAATTAATGGGCAGATAGCGATTTAGTACAAAAAGTCTCTATGTTGTTTGTTTGTCTTAGAATGAGACAATTTTCCGATGTACACTTATAATTCAAAATTGTATTGGTGTATCCATTTGCGTTCATTGAACACACAATTTATGTTTAGAGAATATCAAAAAAACTGCTAGATGTAAGGAGTGCCCCTTTAACTTTTTCTTAACTATGTAAGCTTATCTCTGTACCAAGCTTCAATTTAACGTTCCCTGATTATAGAGAAAATTTCAGACTATCTATTTAATATTAGATATATTGATCAATCATATTCCAAGAGAAATTGAATGCACCCTAATGATATATTTATCAAATTGTATTTGATGTGACAAAGCAAAATGAGTTAATGCTTTCCACAGATTAAAATATTCCTTATTTGTAACAACCTATATTTAGTCTTACCACAAAATATCTAATGATATTTAAAACATACCGATATATCCTATATTGTCTGTATTAAACCTCTAATGTGAAAAATATGCAAATAAAGTAACTCACATTTAGATATATGATAAATCAAAATAGAAGATTCCAATATTCGTCCTCAAATTATCACTGATTGGCAGGAATCGTTCTGATCAACGTCCCAGTCTTATTGTCTTTGACATGTAAGAAAACGTGATTTGTTTTAAGCAGCTTTTATATTCCATCCACACGACGTGAAGTTATTTTTGGAAAAGATGTTTTTCTCGAAAAATCAATAAATAGAATTAAAGGGGCACTCCCTACATCCAGCCGATTATATTCTCGAAACATAGATTATGTGTTCAATGAACGTAAAATGATCATTGAACACAATTTAAAAGAAGACTCTATGGCCAAAAATGCCTAATTTCACCACAATTTATCAATAAAGAAGCTTTTTGTTATAAATCGCATCCAACCATTAATTGTACAACAACAACTGTACATAGAGTATTGAGTGGTTAATGGTACTTCTGTTTATTTTAAACCGCTGATTTTATCGATTTTATCGATACTGACTGGGCATGCATAGCTGAAACGTTTAGGTTGAGTTATAATACCTCCTAAGATTCTGTTATTTATGTTTTGGAGGTTATTTAGTTTGGCATCAGTTATATGGTATAGGTATATGGTTACCATAAAACATAATTGTAAATAAGAATGCATTTTAGCCATTTATATAATATAGGATCTAATATTTTAATGAGACAATACTGAACGGCATTATTCTAAGAAGAAACCTATAGCACTGATTTATACTCTATGAAAAATAAATGTTACCAAAGAGTTAATCATATGCTAAAATTAAGAATGTTACCAAAATGTTAACTATATGTTTGATATTATAAAATAAGTTTTATTTCAATTAAGTATAGTAAAGTATCAAATTAAGTAACCTTCAAAATATAATTTTTCAATAGAATATTCGAATGTATTATAACTTAATCTAAAAGTTTAAGCTATGCTTTCCAGTCAGAATTCAAACCAGCGGTTTAGAATGTGTTGCAGTACCCTTAACCATGCATTATCTATGTAGAGTTGTTGTTGAAGAATTAATGGGTTGTTAGCCATTTACTACAGAAGGCTTCCATATTGGTTAATTGTGGTAAAATGAGGCATTTGTCGCCATATGTTGTTCTTTATTTTTTTATTATTTATCACTGAACACATTATTTATGTTTCGAGAATATAATCTGCTAGATGTAGGGTATGTCCCTTTAAAGTGAATTGTACTATAAATGCAGTACAGACTATAAGCTTCAATACACATTGCTTTCTTACGGATTAACTATTGTCGGGGGCTTTCAGACAGGAAGCGACGACAGATATATATCGATTCAATATTTTCGTAGACAAGGACCGTCAGTATCTTTTAACAGATAGTTGCATTTACAAATCCCGAGAAACCACAAGACAACACCTGATACCGTTTACATCACAAGCTTTTCTTGCGTCATCAGCACAAGAGAAGACACTTTCAGCTGATTGTTCTTCAGTGCATTGATTGTCTGTCGAACTTCTTTCAATGATAATATAAAATACTTAGGATAGTATGTAGTATGAAATGAATATGTGACGGGTCGAACTGTCTTATCAACTTTGCGACGTTTAAAAAGGTAAAAATCAAATACTGTTAAATTTTCGAAATAAACGACTCAACATTGTCTATTCGGTTGGAGGGCATACTGACAAAAACAATAACTCATGTCCACCAGTTTTCTCTCTCTCTCTCTCTCTCTCTCTCTCTCTCTCTGTCTCTGTCTCTGTCTCTCTCTCTGATTTAAAGGTTAGTAAAGCAGCAACATTTAATGCACACATTACTAAGAGAACGATGTTGTGAATATCCTTTAAAATGCTATTAGTGTTTGTAATGATTTTTTTGTCCAATCGCAGCGCATAATTTCCTGCAATGTAACTTCGGTAAATTGATATTGTTATATTATATATTTAGTAAATAGGAGCAAATCCTGATTTACAAAAATAGTTGCTACAATAACTGCGCCGTGCCTATTTCCGTTAATGCATCAAAATGAACACTTACCTATACATAGCCGATCGTGTTGTCACAACAAGGTTTATAATGAATTCGCCATTTCTTTGATCTGAAATTTCAAAGCTCATATCGTTTATTACGGAATTAAGTCTGACATTTTCATAATCCGTTACGTCTCTGTCCGTTAAAGTTTCTATGAATGTAAAGGAGGTGGAATTACGTGAGAAACGTGTCCAGGATGATACCAAGAGAATTATGACTCCCACATTAACCGTTCTTGTCAATTGTGTTTCTATTGCACTTAATTTGGAGATCAGTAAAGGATACGAAAATCTCTGCAAATATTCGAAAGACCGGCTCTAGATAAAAAATATTATGTATGATCTGCGAGGAATTTAAACAATAAAATCTGAATTCATAGATTTTCTAATCTATATGAATTATATGGTTTCATTTTAGTTCGTGAAAAGGAATCTTGTAGTACTGGTGGCTCGATATGTTTATGTTTAATTAGTTTGATAAACCTTGCAACAGGTGAGCATGACAATAAGGGAGTATTTCCATACACCCGTAGGGACGAATTATGGAAACACCCTCTGTGGGCGGTGTCCACACTATGTTCGCTCTCTAAGTCGAACAATTTTCATCTGATCTTTACCAAACTTGCTGTACATGCTTCAGGGCATAACACCTTGGCCAAAATTTATAACTACCTAAATCGTCCAAGGCACTTTTGTATTTTGGCTCTTTAAATGTGCAGAATTGGTCGAATTAGCCTTGTCCGCTCCCTATGTCAAATATTTTTTATCTGATCTTCAACAAACTTGGTGAAAACATTTGTAGGCATTATATCTAGGTCAACTGCCATAACCAGCCAAATAGCAATAGGCATTTTTGGGTAATGGCCCCAAAATTATGCAAATTGACCAAATTAGCCTTGTCCGCTAAAAAGTTAAGCAGTTTCATTTGAGCTTCACCAAACTTGGTGAAAATATAAGTTGGCATAAAAATCTCGCCAAGTTTGATAACCAGCAAAATCGCCTACGGCACTTTTGGATTATGGCCCTTTAGTTATCGAAAAATGATGAAATTGACCCCAGCTTTATATTTCAAACAGGTGAATTAGCATTGTCCGCTCTGTGGTTCTATCAGGTTTTACAAAATCAATTAATTGCCAGATACTGAGTTATGCCTTATTGACGGGTGCATTTTGTGACAGTTTGACACTCTTGTTTCATATAAAATAAATACAACTTTCTTTGTGACCCAGAGATATTTGTTTCAAGTGTATGTCGAATTTTATTTAAATTTAAGAACAAATTACCAGTCACATCTGTATAACTTAACATACAAATTGTTTTATGAGGCAAATCCCTATTTCCAGTGAATAATTGTTTGAGAGACCCCCGCCAATAGAAAAACAGCAACAAAAACAAACAAACCAAATAACTTAAAGCCTGGGGTTATAAAATAATCATTTACGGTTTACGCAATGTCCTTTTTGTTATTTGATAGGGTTATGAAGAACAAAACTGTTCTGAATATTATTATTTACATAACAAATACAAGATTTTACTGTACAAAGCAATATGTCAATATCATATCTGAAATTAACAATCATACTGCTATAGAAAAAGAAGGGGGTAGGCCTGAAGAATAATCGTTCCGAGAAATAGATTGTGACAGAAATAAAATTGAAAACAGAAATCATAACGGGTAATACTATATTGATTTGAATGTCATTTAAAAGACAGTGTTGCAAATATTAAGGATTATAAAACTTACATGCCTCACATGAACTCGGACAGCATTAACTACATGTAAATAGATTCTACCAAGGTATTTCTCAGTGTTAAAATGCATGAATTGTTTTAATTCAAATATGATCTAGCCTCTATTTTTCAACAGTGTTCAGTTCTTTTTTACTAATTGGTGACTTTTAATATAGCCAGTAAGGCTATCGTTTCTGTTCAATTCCTGCTTCATCATGATTCAAGGATCTAACTTCCTAAAACAACAGAATGTATATTATATGTGTTTCGTTTTGTTCTATAGAGTGCATAAAGCACACCCAAACATGAATCACGAGTTTGTGTCTTTATATATGAAGAGTTAAATAATCTGTTGTTTTTTACGCAATAAACAACGCACGAAACGATATGCCGCATGACGTTATTTAAATATACGCGTAGAAAATAACGCTTTGCATTTATTCACCTTTTGTATTATCTGATCATGTTAGAATCGAAACAACGTCCTTTTCAGCGTTGATAAACACCGCTGGAACAGTTAGAGTTTCATACTAAACAATGACATTCGTATTTGTGTATTCTTGACATTTTGGTGATTTTATCATTATTTCTGTTCTTAAAGTCAAAAAATATTTGATATTCCTATGATTACATAGTTATACTTTACCCGACACAAATTTTAAAAAGTACATACCTTTCTTCAAGGCAAGAGACAGTTAAAGTGACATTATGAACATTGTTCTCAAGAAAAAATCCAGTTGAAATAGGTGTGTGTGAAAAGGGTAGAGGAAATAATAGCTTTTAACCCAATACACCAAACTCTTCCTGCTACCAGTACGAAATAATAACTTTCCAAATATTACTTTACCTGTTTTGACTGGGAGAGTCAATTAAAAAAACTGCATGCAGGAGTTGCTTCCCTTCCGCTGCAGGAATCTCTCTACCACCATCTACAACAACACAAGCGAGATCACTGCGAAGGAAGGAACTATTATTTTATTTGTCCATTTGTTTTTCATTTCTAAAGCACCAACTTCAAATACTAATGCGGCATTATCATTACTTTTTCACAAACCGAAAATCGCTTTTATAAAACTGTCACCAAAAATACACTATGTGCAAGATGAGCATAATTTCACTTAAAGCACTCCCTTAAATTGGTGTCAAATTAAATAACTTCAAAAGTGCATAATATAATATTTGCAAAACTATAACTTAAACTAAAATCTATACATTCCAGTTATTATGTGTAAAAATCAACGTTTTAGTATATAAGTATGTTGAAGTACATAAAACACTCAATTAATGTATGTTAAGTTTTTGTAGTACAATTAACGGGTAGATAGCGATATATTATAGAGGGCCTCTATGTTGATTGTTTGTGCATAAATGATGCTGTTCTTTAAAACTGTATCTATTTATCATTTAACGTTTATTGAACACAGTTACTGTATTATTTCTGGAGAATTTAATCCGCTAGTTGTAGGGAGTGTTCATTTTATTGATCAAAAGTTCCTTTCCTTTTAAATGCATCTAATCTTAATTGCTTTATACGTACATCACATTTAAATTACATCTAGTCTGTGTAATATATTGCAAAAAGCAGTGTTAATAAGTGTCATGGATGCACGCAGTGAACAGTACACGTTTAAAGCACTCCGAATAACGTTAAAGGGGACTCCCTCTAATTAATATCAACCTAAATAACCTCCAAAACGTAAATAATAAAATCTTTGAAAGTATAATATCAATTTAATCTAAAAGTCTAAGCGATGCATTCCCTGTAATTATCGATGAAATCAACAGTTTAAAATATACTGTAGTACCGTAAACAATGAATCAATAATCTATGTAGAGTTGTTGTTGTACAATTAATGGGTGAATGCGATTTATTATAGAAAACTTTAATTGTGGTAAAATGAGACATTTTCGCCATAGGTTCTTCTTTGAAATTGCATTTATTTATCATTTTACATTCATTAAACACATAATTTATGTTTCGAGAAAGTAAACTGCTAAATGTAGGAAGTATCCCTTTAAACACGTATTAACATAATTCTTGTACAAAATGTAGCAATATCCGTTCTGAGGAAAAGACTGAAAGATACTCCTAATTGAATGTATTGGATAACATTCGCATCAATACGATTTTCATTTTGACGTGTATAGTAAGGTTTTGTCGAATACTAAATATTCACCTGATTAGGCTACACCAAATTGCTTTGTAGGTCATCGGATACTCTGTCACACAACCGGAGCAAGCGGGCGCAATTAAACATATAGGAAAATAATATTATTTCATGAAATTTCCTTCCAGCGAAAATTAAAAACTAAGCGAAATATAATAACTAATAATAACTACACCAACAATCGTAGATTGATAGGTATGTTTGTTTCGTTTCATTTAGGCTAACAAGCCCATGTGGTCATACAATACAGTACAAACAACGAACAGTGTGAACATAACAATATACATGCATTATATAAACATACATATGTATATATTATAAGCATTAACGATTTTATTATCCCATATGGAGAAGGTCAATCGTATAATATTGGGTTATAAAAGGTTTATTTAGCTTCTAAAACAAAATACAACTAGAATCAGGTGAGTTTTATCAATTATTTTCAAATTAATCAGCTTAAAATTTGTAATTATATATTTTTTTCATGAACTATAGAGAAAAGGAAGCGAATGAGTCAAATGACCAAGTTATTCATTAGTAAAAGATCTAGCTGGACAAAATGGATTTTTATGTAATGTATGTGCGCTTATTTTATATATTGGGTACTACATGTATATTGTTTATGCTATGCTATGTTTATGCTATGCGCATGTCTGAAACACTTCAGAATCTTTAATTAAATTAAGAAATAATATGTATCCATGTTTGGTTTATCGTAGAATAACCCGAGTTTGGAGTTTTTATGCGCAAGAATATATCACGAAGGCTTTCGTGATATATTATTAGGCATAAGAACAACAAACGAGGGTTTTTCTACCATAAACCAAACTTATATACTTATTATTTCGATTCTAACACGACTCATTCGAAACAACATTTAAAGGAAATGAGATAACTATTTTCATCGAACGTAATTTAAACTTGCCTGCTAATTTTTTCTTCAACCTTAAAGACCTATCAGTATCATGAGATGTATACGCGAGTTTCAGATTTTTCTTCAACCTAAACTACAGTATCATAAAAAAGAGAAAAAAAATAATCTAATTTTCAAGTAGATGTAACAGGAATTTCATTTATAGAAATGGTTCGAATTTTCGAGTTTAAATGACGCCACAGTTTCTCTTGTGTAAACAAAAACAATTACAACAAAACAGTAAATAAAGTCAGCGTAAATGGTATTATGGTAACATTAATCAAGCTAACTGGACGTGTGTCATCTATCGGACCCCCCCGTTTTACCCCAATACATCCACAGTATGCCATGTAAAATCCGCTTTACGTCGGGTAAATTGAACAGCCAAAACATGATGCAGCGTGCAGCGTCGTTCAATGGCGGTTTACTGCAGAATAATCCAAATGGATTGCATGTATGTAGGTTATTCGCTAGTCGTATTAGAATAAACATTTTCCAGAATACTGAAAGAGCTGAATATCAGTTAACACTGTATTTTCCGATCAGTTTGCAGGGCAATAAAAAGAATAATTACTGTACGTGTATCAATATAAGCGGAGTACTAGTTTTCGCGCTATAAGCGGGATCGGGTGTGCGTTTATTCATGTCCAGCGCTGATATTTGACTAAACGGAAGGGATACAATAACATTCATCTTATTGAAAATACCATAATTACTATTCAACAGAACATAGATAAATACATTTTATTGCGACTGTAACAATGAATACATACATTCAATAATATTTTGCAGAAAGTTTTGAAAAGAAATATTAAATATGTATAAAATTTTAATGTAAAGTTAAATGTTTGTGTAAATTAAAATGCATTTTCATTTTCGCAATTGTCCGTAAAACACCTTCGGAGTAGATCGCCAGTTTGTCTGGTTGCGCTAATTACAATGTTATCATGACAAAGGCATTTCACTGCTTTCCAAACCAAAAATTATCACCATCTGTAGATTGTACTGTTTAAACAACATTATACAGATGGATGTGAATGAACAAATTTATTGCTGTTCAATGCGTGCAAAACTTACAGGTATTGAAGTAATAACCAATCGAAATTTGAAACCGTAATCCCTCGAACAAATTGTTTGTGATATGTATCTGAGACTTGTTGCACATTCAAAATAAATTGTGTCTTTTTTTATAAAAAGAAAAAAAAATGTATATAAACATGTAGTCCTAAATTTATCGTAACGACGAGTTTTAGTCTTTCCGTATTTCATCGGAAATTGGTAGCTTAAAACCGCTGATAGCTTACTTTAGCGTTGCTGATGTTTTGCTAATTCAAGTACGCGCTAATAAGTCGAAACTCCTCAATTCATTGTGGTTGCGCTAATATTTAGCTGCGCTAAAATGTTTTAACAAATCACGTACTACTACTACGTAAATATGTCGCAAATGATATTTTATTTCACAGGAATATAATTATTTCCGAGCAGGCACACACTGTATTATTGACCTTAAGGCAACGTCTGACTACAACTACACCAATAATTGCTTCTCACCTCGGCAGTTCCACGGGAGATAGTTTTCATACAGTATTGGACTTGCTCATCGCGTACATGTGCTGTTTTTCCAATACAATTTCAATAGTATTCGTTCGTACTGAAGTGTATTCAAAAAGTGTACAGGAACTTTAAGACCCTATTTTTAGTGAAAAAACATGTATGAATAATATTTATATATCAATTATTGGATGGAGAAACAATAAATGTATCACTGTAATAGCTGATACAGTAACACAATGGTATGTATGCTACTAGCTTCCATATATTGTTTTCTGCCAATTTGTGCTTGTATGAATTTCGTTTATATGTGTTATAATTTTTAATAATTTGTGTATTACGACACGCGCCCCACCATGCATCAAATTGAGTATTAAGAGTGAAAGTACCAATCAACCGGCAATATCAGAACGCACTCTTGTTTGAGTTTGAACCTTTGAGATTTCTCACAGAAGAAGGACCTATAAATCATTAAGCCGAGTGGGAGGGGGAGGGGGAGGGGGTGGGGGGTTCAGAATAATAATAGCATTAATAATAGTAATAAATCAAATAATAATTAATAAATATAATATTCAATCAATCTTTGTTACCAATGATATATGAATATGAATAATAATAACTGCTTTATGAATTTGTATTGGTGATGTCAATGATAATGATAATATCGGTGCAATGATACTTCGCAAGAAAAAAATATTGTGAAGTCGTAATAACGCGAAAAAAGGCGTAATAATGCAAAAAAAGCGTAATAACGCGAAACATGGCGTAATAACGTAAAGAAAGGCGTAATAACGCTAAACAAAGGCGTTTTAACGCTAATAAAGGCGTTATAACGCGAAAGAAAGGCGTTGTAACGCGAAAGAAAGGCGTTATAACGCGAAAGTAAAGGCGTTATAACGCTAATAATATAGGAATAACTGTTTTGTAATTTTGATATTTGCGACTGTATATATGGTTTTTAATGGTCGCAAATATTTTTAACGGCGACGGCGTTAGCCGGAGCTGTTAAAACTGTTTGCGACCATTAAAACCGTATATACGGTCGCAAATATCAAAATCACTAAATAGTTATCCCTTTTCTAACGCACAATGTGTCTAAATGCGATAATTAAAACGCCGTTTGAAGTTTGCGACTATATATACGTTATTTAATAGTCGCAAATATAAACGACGTCACCAATCAGAAACGACGTCACATCAATATTGCGTTAGAAAAGGCGTTATAACGCGAAAGAATGGCGTAGTAACGCAAACTAAAGGCGTAGAAATGCGAAAGTAAAGGCGTAATCACGCTATTAAAAGGCGTTATAACGCTATTAAAAGGCGTTATAACGCGAAATAAAAGGCGTTATAACGCTAAACAAAGGCGTATTAACGCTATTAAAAGGCGTTATAACGCGAAAGAAAGGCGTTATAACGCGGAACAAAATGCGTAATAACGCGAAATAGAAGGCGTTATAACGCGAAATAAAAGGCGTTATAACGCGAAAGAAAAGCGTTATAACGCGAATCAAAAGGCGTAATAACTCGAATCTTAAGGCGTAATAACGCCTTTTGAAAGTCGTAATAACGCCTTTTTAGATAAAAGGTAATCTTTACAATGTTGATAAATATTTGTAGTAAATTGGCATTAATGCAAGTTTTTTTCACGAAGATGCATGTAATATTTAATGAATGACAGACTTTTCGAAAGGGCATGTTGACGCTAAAAGATTTTTAAAAAATAGTGAAAGATATGTGTTCGCATTTTGACTTCTAACTAAAATCAGGAACTGTCTATGGTATGGAGTATTCCTGCTTAAATTGCAATTAATAAATACATTTTGCGTTTTATCAGCTTTCCATTGATATAAAACATGTTGAAATGTCTTCCGTTTGAAGAAAGTCAGGTATACCGATATCGGAAATCGGCTTTTAGGCCCATCTGATAAAAGCTCTTAAAAATGAAAAAGTCGAAAAAATAATTTGATAATTCAATTATTTGACTGGATTTCGCCGATTAATTTTTTTCATACAGTGACAATTTGTCTGACGTCCAATCTTTGTGTATTATACGCACTTGTGGAGCCGCCGTGGCGCAGTGGTAGCGCGTTCGCCTCAGGATCGAAGGGCCCCGGCTTCGATCCCTACCATTGTCATGTCGGTAGTGTCCTTAAACAAGACATAGATAATTCCACATTGCCTCTCTCTCTTCGAGGTTGATTCCATCTAGAATGAGTCTCGAGAGCGATTAATATAAGTTGTAAGAACTTATTTCGCAATCGAGACTAAATAAATTAGTATAGACTTAAAATTTTACTCTGTGTGCATACATGGGCCAACTTACTTTCATTTCGTGTTAAGATAAGTATGTTGTCAATACAAAATTTGCTGATTGTATACATACATTCGTGACTTATATCTTGAATACGGTATATATGTGAATGTGTACAAACACTTATTTACTTAACTTTATATATGTTGTATCTTACACATTTTGTTCTATGTATGCTATTCTTAACAATTACAGTATTGCTCGCACTAGTCTATATTTGTTAAATCACTGAAAAGTGGAAATAAAGAGTATATATCCATTGTCTGCAAGGTTAAAAAAGTATCTTAAAAGCAGTAATCGAGTTGCATATACATTGTACATAAAAAGGCGTTATAACGACTTTCTTTCGCGTTATTACGCCTTTTGTTCCGCGTTATAACGCTTTTCTTTCGCGTTATAACGCCTTTCAATAGCGTTAATACGCCTTTGTTTAGCGTTATAACGCCTTTTATTTCGCGTTATAACGCCTTACTTTCGCATTATAACGCCCTTTGTTCGCGTTATAACGCCTTTATTTTACGTTATAACGCCTTTCTTTCGCGTTATAACGCCATTTAATAGCATTAATATACCTTTGTTTAGCGTTATAACGCCTTTTATTTCGCGTTATAACGCCTTACTTTCGCGTTATTACGCCTTTTGTTCTGCGTTATAACCCCTTTATTTTGCGTTATAACGCCTTTTCATCGCGTTATGACGCCTTTCTTTCGCGTTACTACGCCTTTAGGTTGCGTTACTTCGCCTTTTCTTCGCGTTATAGCGCCTTTCATTAGCGTTATAACGCCTTTCTGTCGCGTTATAACGCCTTTACTTTCGCGTAATAACGCCTTTGTTTCACGTTATAACGCCTTTATTACCGTTAAAACGCCTTTGTTTAGCGTTATTACGCCTTTCTTTGCGTTATTATGCCTTTTTTCGCGTTATTACGCCTTTTTTTGCGTTATTACGACTTCACAATATTTTTTTTTCTTGCGAATGGTCCTAATAGGCTTTCGTAGATACTACATATTAAGGCTAACAAGAAAAACTGTGATACAAAGTATCACAGCGGGATACAAAGTATCACAGCGGGCCAACAAACAATAATCCCATGTAAATATTTTTGGAAATTGGTGATGGTTGATATTGAGGCATGGCCCCAAAAGAACTCGAGGAAACCAATTCTGGTTGAACAAGCAAAACCTGACACGACACCACATCTACTTACTGACCTGTAATATCGAAACTTTACTTTTATCAAATAATATTTATACAGTATGTCCAGGAATGCTCTATAGACCGTTCCTGGTATGTCTCAATTTTTCATTACCATTATCCTTATTAATTTGACACGAATGAAGATTTATGATTATTTGCTGTAAAATATTCTAAAATGGTTAAAAAGCCAAAAAGCAGAAAAAAGTAAAAAAAATGGGTGTTGATGTGATTCGAACTCGTGGATTCGTAAAAGTATACGTACACAAAAGTGTTTGACCTAGTGGATTTAACCATTAGACCACCGACACACTCTATGAAACGAACGACAACTCAATTACAAACGACAACTCTTGCTTTTCCAAAAAAATTGACTGTGTCTACAGTTTTCATCTCAGAAGTACCTCAATTTTATAACGAAGTGAGACGCATATGTTCGATCTAGTGCTTAAATCTCCATGCATCTTTTACTCACCACGTATTAAATATAGCGGGCCGCTGCAATAATGATTAATAACATTTGAATAACTATTGATACAGACATGATAATGGTTACCATCATAAAGAACATTATAATTATCAGAGTCAATAAAAATAGGAAAAAAGTGATATATGTAGATAAGGAATTAGATTCACCTGTAAATTACTTCCCATGAATATGCGGTTTTAAACTGATCCTGGAATCTTAATCATTATTGTATTGTGTTTAAGATGCAGCAGATGTATGAACGACGTTTGATCGCTCTGGGAAAATGCTGTTATTATTATTAAGATTTTCATTATCGTGTCTTTAACGATCTGACAATATATTTGATAACTTTAACCGGCACGTCACAAAACGATTAGAAATAATTTTATGCTATCATGAAAAAATGTTATTACCGTTCTGCGGGATAAAAAAGATCAATCAATACAAATGCCTCATCTCGAACGATTAACCCAGATAGGGAAGGTGACATAGACTTAGTTCTAAAAGCCATTTATAAGAAATTGAGCACTCTGACCCACCTAAACATTTCGTGGTGTTGGAAAAAATCAACAACTTGAGTGGATGTTTTCGTATCAATGAGAGGGAATTAACGTGTACCACTTCAATAAGATAATCTGGTGAGGATTGTTATAGTTATGGTTTCCCGCAAGAGTACATAATTATTCTCTTCCGCTAAAAGTTCACTTGAATGCAAGTAACAAACATGAACTAAGTATTCTTTTCGTCAATTTATGGAAATGTTATATGTGTATCTGATAAATGACATTTAGATAGATACTTCTCGCCAAAAGTATGGTATAAATGCTTCCAGATTAATTTAGAGAAATATTGACAACAATGTGAACAAGAGGCCAATCATTATAACTTCGAATGAAAGTTCAAAGGGGCTTTCTGTGGTGAAACGATCCCTAGACTTGAGCAACTCTTTCTCGAAATCTTATTTTACTAAATACACCAGGTGTTAAAATGATTTATCATCCCAGGTATTAATGAGACAACAAAACAAACATGTGCACACATTTGTATAAGACACTTTCCGTTGTTTAGAGTTAACAATGCTGCTGAAACACACTAAATGGTTAGAAAAGTTGTACATAATAATGTATGCTGAGTTTATTCTCTAACTGAAAAATGTAAATTAAAATATCAAACATAACATATGACGGGGACTGTGACAATTGGTCCAGACGAGCATTAATTATCATTGCGCAAATGTAAAAGAACAAAATGACCAAATTTCATCAAATTTCGACTAGGCGTAACCATTTAAAAATGATGTTTATTGGTAATGGCATTCACAAATATGCATGAAAATGATTCTATCAAGTCTTTATCATAAGGCATATTACCATAGCAACCACTGATTCTGTCACATTCGGAAAAGTGAAAATTAGGGCACGGTCAATCAAAATGATGTTTGAAAAGTTGATAAATGATAACAAAATTAAAACAAGTGAAATTATGTGTTATCAGATTATATTTCAAGAAAAAAATACCTTCGTATGAATGTGTAAAAAGGCAATCTACAAAGTCAAATATATTGACGCTAAAATTACTGTTTTGACGTTACAAACATCATTATGAAGAATAACAATGTGTGTTATCTGAAAACAAGCATAACTTTTAAAGTAGTTCGTAGATTCACTTGACATTTTCAATTCATAGTCAACAGACTTCTCACTTTTTAGAAAACATGTAAAATGGAACCACGGGTGGACCTAAGAAAGGGGCACAAGATGGTGAATAAATACGGAATGAGGCCTACCTTACCACTGACAAAGAAACTTGACATCTGGTTACAGCTGGACTAAAAAAACGGTCCTTTCATAGCCTAAACGTCACAGTCAGATCACGGACCTTACCTTACCTCTGACCCAAAGTCGAACTTACCGTATTTCATGAGTTACAGCTATGTACCGAAAATTATTTAAATCGGTCAAGCCCATGAGTACTGTCGTCGAGCCGGACCTGACCAGCCTCGACCCAAAGTCACTACCTGTTTCATAAAGGCCTGACCAAAAAAAACGGTCAGCCTTTCAGAGTACACAAAGTACAGTCGACCGGACCTTACCACCTGACCCAAGTCGAACTACCTATTTCATAAAGTGACGTACCAAATATACGGATTTAAACGGTCAGCCTTTCATTGTACACCGAAATGTTTACAGTTCAAGCACTGTACCTGACCCTGACCCCAAAGTAAATTAAACTTTTTCTAAAGTGCACTACCAAAAATTATTTAAACGTCAAGCCTTTATGAGTTATCACCGAAACGTTTCAGTTCAATCCTTACCTTACCTTGACTACTGACCCCAAATTAACTTACCTATTTCTGAATGACTACTAAAAAATATTCAAAAGGGTAAAGTCGTTCATGAGTTACATCGAAACCATGAAAAGCAACAGACCGACACAAACGACAAGCCCCATACCCCCCCTTGTGGGGTATAATAAAATGTGTGATATTTACTCATCTTGACCCATTTTCATAGTCACAGTCACATTTGTGGATTTATCAATACATTTTGACTAGCTGAGGATAATAACAAAATATTTTCACTGTAACCTTAATTATCCAATTGGAACAAGGCTCTTATACAGAATAATACATTTTGTTTATAACGTAAGCAACATTCATGATTCAAGTAATAAATATAAGTTATTAATGTCTTTCTTACAATTAGGATGACCACTCTGAAGGGTTAGCTCAGTAAAAGTACTGTCTGCAATAGACTGAGCCTTGCTAAGCTTGCTTTGCTTCGAATGTATCATCTGCCATTTATGAATAATTATAGAAAATTTCAGTATACATGTATGCCTTCGGGGAGCCTTCATGTTCAACTGAATTCACAACATCTAGTTCGAATCCCATTGGAGTCGTTGAATTCTTCAATGCAGAGAATTCATCCTGACGTATATTGTGACATTATCAATTTTATTGTACTGCTATGCTCACAATTAGCAATGGAAAATCTGTAATAGGTTTTTATAGCATGATCGTTATCATCATTGTATCGCTTAATATGTTCAGTCATTGTTTGCTCAGTCTAAAAGCTCCATTTATTGATTTGGTACCCTAACTATGCAAACATAGAATAGTTGACATAATAAGCAAATGTTAGGATTATAATTATACATGTATATATATAACTATATTCGTATTCCTAATTATTGCAAATACGTTAAAGCTAACATGTTATAATTTAACAATTACTTGCACTGTTTCCCAGAACGCCATATGGCATTTCTCATACATTGTTTACTGGTTCCCGACTAACAGGTTCAATTCAGTTGTAAACAGGTAGTTTCCGTTCCTAACCAGCTTGAGACTGAAAATGATATTGGTAATAGTTAAAGTACATGTAGCAAGCAGATGAACGTTAACCGCGCGATTATTTTTAGCTTACTTCATATCACTACAGTTTTTGTAATTTTGTTTTAAATTACATATAGGTTACATATCAAAAGCTATTATACACGTTTGCACAAACGCGTAATGCTTTATTATTGTCACGTCATTAGAGCATCAAGAACAAATTTCATCTGACAGAAAAATCTCGTATATTAAAGTATGAATCATAAAATGCGGACTATTGACTCAATTGCTATGTACTTTTAGAATTGCCCTATCTCACAAACAGCTAATTTCTAAATATTTCATGCAAAGACAAACATTCCAAATATGTTTTTGTACAATGTATGATAAAATAGTGTTTTCTTTGCCTCAGAGAACCCTTTTGAACAGAATGCATGTGAATGCATTCCCTGTGGTGTATAATTATTTCCTTTACCTCATTCAGACAGTCGGTGTTTATTAAATCAAGAATTTCCTGTTCTCGATTCCACAGGGACTTTGTCCGCCGGACATGCAGGCGGTAACAACTCAATGGTCTCAATCAAAGACCAGATGATGTCCTTCCTCAATGTTACATAATAGTTAATTATTGATCAGATTCTGTGCTTATTACAGAACTAGAATCATTGAAAAAGAAAAATGTAAACGAAATGGTAAAGATGAAACTAACAGTGTTTTTCCTTTATACACTTCATCTATAACAATGCAAACGTTATCGGAAATTTCCATTTCCTATTGTTTTTCCTTTATTTATTCGTTGTATCAGATAAGTTCTGAAATAAATAATGTGGATCACCTTCGCGTCAAACCTTCCTATTATTTATGCGAGTTAGCTGAGAGACTATTTCTCTCAATAGCAGTAAAATCTAAAAGGCATACCAATTGTTTCTTCATTATAAATTGGATAAAGATAATATGTTTTATTCAAGCTGAAATTGTTTCAAAACATTATAAAGTAAAAATAAATATGAGTACTTAAGCATGATGGTAAATTTTACGATTCACTTAGTTCAATCTTTCATCTCATTTGATCGTTCGTGTTGAATGACATTTGACATTTTATAGCATGTCTTATGGCTTCATTAAAGCTAAAAATATCATGATATCTGATATAAATTTCCGATTTAGAACAGTATTGTATTGCATTTGTACAAATATAAAGCAAATAAGCATCATACTGTAATACAGTAAGCTACTACATATTTGCATGCAGGAAATTCTGTATATAACGACTTTAGTACATGCAGCAACCCCAAAGGGAACCAATTTTGTTGGGGTGTTGCTGAATGGAGGTTAATGACTTTAGATATAACGCTTGGGAAATCAGTGCTCTTCGGAGGTGTTGTTTAGAGAGGTCGGACTGTATAGCGAAATTCCGGATATAAGTAACCCAATTTCTGGACCTAAATTTTTGTCTTCTTTATACAATACGAAAATGCTCTCATGCACTTAGAAACACAAATGGAACTTTTTTTTTTTTTTTTGGGTGATTCCTGCTATAAGGATCAAACTTAGATGGACTAAAGCAGTTCGTTATATACGGAGTTTACTGACATGTACATTTTTAAATAAGAGATACTCGCACTATTAACAAATGGAAAAGTTGCGTGTCTGGAAAAAAACTAATTGTGTATGGTAGTTGTGTTTTCCTGTTCCGTATCCAAAGCAATTTTAGCGTAAAACATCTAAAAGGCTGCTAATCGTTTATGAATTATTCGCATGTTAGCATTAATCCATCCTGAATGATAACAAAACCAAGGAAGTTAATTGTTTCTTCTTATATTCACTGTTTGTTTAAGATTTCAAACAAAACACCTCATATCTTAATTAAAGCCAAAAACACAGATCTATTACGTGTATTCGCAATTCATATCGTAGACCTATGTTGGGCAAGCGAGCTAAACCCGTGATATAAACCTTTGTTACTTAAAAATTAATTGATTCCGTTTGATTGAAAATATTTGTCTATTTCTTTCCTCCAATACTCGAGTGAGTAAAGGACACCATGACCGTATATCTCGCGTAACAAACGACATTTCTAGACCAGTCCCTAGAAAAGTCAAAACCACACCTACCTTCGTACATCATTAAATATTTGTAACATTGTATTGTTTATACTCAATAGCTATTTGGCATCAACAATTTTGTTTTGTATGTCAAATTACGAATACAATTTTAGAAACTATCAGGATTCAAGGTATCACAGAATTCAACCTTTTTAGAAACACCAAAACATACTTGCTTAACACAACACCCTAACGATTTAAAAACAAACACTTTTTAAATGCGGTGGTAATATTCATGAGATTATCTTAATACGGACATTTCATTACAATTTAAAATTTGTAAGAAGGCAAGAACCTGCGTTCCGTAACTATTCTGATCAATGATATATCTCCACAAACATATTACTTGGTCAATTTCAATAAGACTTGTCCGACAATCACGTGATTGGAAGGGCAGAAAAAACTATTTATCACTGATTAAACTATATCGGATTCACATATATAAAAAATGTAATGAAAATGTGATTTATGAGAATGCTGAAGCCTACTTCTGCGTTCGTTGAATATAAACAACTTGCAAAAATGAAATACAGATAAAGATTGAAATAAGGAGATAAAAATAAAAAGCTGAAAACACAAAACAGATAAGTACATATGTCAGCGTCAGTGACTCATAAACAGACTGTACTCCGTGTAAATGATACACATTTTGCAATATATGGCTTACAATAAAGTTTCTTTTAAAATTTGAAAATTTGGATTTGTTCCTTATATCAGGTGTTTGTTTTATCTATATAGCCTTTTCGTATTTTATAAAGAAGACAAAAATCAGGTCCAGAAAAATTTGTTCCTTTTATCATGAATTTCGCTATATACGGAGTCGTTATAAACTGAGTTTACTGTACAACGATATTGCAAATTCATCAAATTCTTTTTTACAAGCTTGACAATAATTTCCCATTAATTCTTGCTTCGATTTAGATGTTGTCAAACTGTGATGAATTACGCTAACTAGAAAACAAATCACTTCAGCTAGAAATTTTACATTATCACTGTGGTCTGATTTTCAACAGTTCCGGAATGAAAATAACCTTGTCAAATTAAATCAAAACTGGATTCACTCAGAAGAAAATAAAGCGTCTACAAATTTCTTAGATACAGAAAAGATTATGGAAAGGCAAAAGTGCTTTATATTCAACGTAAATGTTATTTCATTCAATATAACAATCAAATGTTGATATGCTCTAAATTAGTTTAAAAAAGATGTGCATAAAGGCATAGTATGTATAAACTAATGCTGACATATATATGTACGTATATCATATATTTACATCTAAGGGAGATAATTAGAATTATAGTAATACATGTATTTTTATCTTCTATCATATGAAAATTAAGATAAGTTTCTAGTGAAGATTATCATTACAAAAAGTAATTATAAAGGTTATAGAGATATTCCAAATGAATCTTTTTATTTGAGAAGTTCATTTATTGCCATGCATTGAATGCATATAACAGTCATATAAATGTAAGCAGACAAGGTCTAGATGTAAAAAACCGCTAAACTTCGCAGGACATCATTTTGTAGATTAACGGTATTGTTTCAGGGACAATATAGCTTTGCCTTCTTACATTAATGTAATTTATATCTCATATATGTCCATATACAATGACAAAAGAAACCCATTTCAGGAGAATTAGATGTTTTATGTGCAATAAGATAAAACCGATCCACAGTAAAGTTAAGGGGGACATTCATATAACAAGAAATTGATATATTGAGTTGCCGTTATTACATCTCGGTGGTATAAGCTGTGTTTTTGTCAGTTGTAATCAGTAAAGGTCGCCCGGATGTAATCCATCAGTAGGTTATGGTTGACTAACAGAAGCAGAAACTCCCCGGGGCTTTATCGAGTTATCAAATAAACAACTAGCTGGAGATGTTTCTGGGAGCTTGGTAATTATGTTATCTCGTATTTCTGCAAGCTTTGTCCAGCTAAAAGCTTTTTATAATGGTTAGTAATATTGATGAGTTCAAATAAAACATTAGCGAATAAAAATATTTCATTAATCGATTTCTTACTGTGACTCTATAGATTTTGTAACAGAGTTCGACAAAATATTTAATCTGTCACAGAATGGGGTAAATGCAAAACGGGGATGAAACAACTTACGGTTTTATGGAGGGAAAGCAATTAACAATGCAATCGTTGTCATTCCAATGTAAAGTTATCGACAAGTTACTTCAAAAGAACTTGAAGTGAAACATTGACCTACAATACTAAAGCATCAACCTATAAATACCAACTATTTTGACATAATAGTTAGTACATAAACTAAGAACGTTCAACAAGTTTTTTTTTTATAATTTTTCGTTTTTGTAATTCTATTTATTACGAAAAGCCTTTGTGTTTTTTGTAGAAAGATGCAACTCCGCTGCATGTATTTTGAACAAAGCATGCTGCTAACAGGAGAATAGCCGGTAGTTCAATGAAACAAAATGTTTACACATTTTTCTTGCCCTTTGGCCTTAATTTGATAGACTGACAACTCTGTCTTAAGCCATGGCATAGAAACAAATGAAAAACATGAGTTTGCATTGTCTGTAAAATTTACAGTGAAAGTCAAGCTTTTTGATTTGGCTTCAGATCAATTGATTTTAAACAAGAAGTAACAATAATTTAGTATTTATGTAAATACTATTAGATGCATGTAGAACATGTGCAATTTATAAATATAGCGCATTATTTTCAAGAGCAGGAAGGGAAGTAAAACTATTTGCTTGTTTCGTATTTCATTAAAAAAGACAGTTTCTGACACGAACCATCAGTAGCGAAGGTTCTAATGCAAAAATGGATACCATTATGTGTCAAAAAGTATACTATATATTGTGTTGAATACAGATGGTTATTCAGCGTTTTTTTCCCCGTGGACCCTTCATATATCCATCTGTCTTTCAATCAGGTGTCAGCAAAATCTCGAAGCATTCCTCCCCTTCCCTAAACGCCAGTCTCGGAATTAGGAACACAGGTCTCACAGCGTGACACGATGTAGGGTCGTTTATAACATATACACAAGAACATTGTCCAGGTGTATAAAATATGGTTTATATTTTATCATTTAGTTTCATCATGAGATCATCTTTCATATTTAGTAAGAGGTTTTCCTTGTTCTGTTACATTACCGAACACAAAATGCAAAACACGACCCAAAGTAACGTGCGTGCTGCATTTTTTGATATCAATTTTATGTTCTTTTGGAGGTTTTTCATTATTGAATGCATTTTGTTATTATTTCCTGCTTCCTGCTTGAGAATAACAAAAGGCCCATAATAGCAAACTATTTCTTATCCATTCTGTTTGTTTTTATTTTGTTCTCAAATTTCAAACTTCCTATTAATCTCTCATCTTCTCATGTGAGTATTTTTTATTGTCTTTGTTTATTGTCTTTGTTAATTACCTTTCTTAATTGTCAAAATGCATCCGTGAGTCCATACATTTTCTTGGGTAGCTTCATTTCAAAAAGTTGTATCTTGTATGTATATACATTTTCATATCTCTAAATTAAATGAGATATTTCCTCTTTTCATTTCACAAAACTTGCTACGAGAATAGTCGAAATAGTTGTTTTATAAAATGTTAATCAGAATGACTCTTCCATGAAATTCATTTTGTTTTGACTACAAAACAAACTAGTCGAGACATTTTGACAAGTTTTATTCTGCTTTATGTATCTTCTCCTTCATCTTTATTAAGAACTACGTTTATATAACATAACATATCTTTATTGGCATAAAACAGCACATAGCTTTATAGCCTAATAATACATTCACATATACAGTATAATAACACATGCAAAAACTAATGACACATTTTTATGAGGACCTAAAAATATATATTTTTGTTTTGACCAATCAGTAATTTTCCTGAAAGCCTAAAACTACGTTGTGTATTAAACTAGTTTAAAAATCGATAAATTTGCATTAAGTAACCTGTCTTCTTTCGAAGGCAATGTATAAGAATTTAGCTAAATTATTTATAATTTTATTAGAAATGGATTCAATTTTTTGTAATGTTGGCCAATGGCAGTAGTAAGGTTTGAAAAATCGTTTAATACGTAAGTCCACCACAGTTCCGTCAATGAATTTTTTCTTTAAGACCTTATTTATGTACAGTTTGTTTCACACAATGCGCGCTGATTTGTGCTCCTTTTTGGGCCTGTGTGGCAAGCGGTAGTAGGGCTTTCCGCGCCTTTCGAATAGGCAATGGCTGATGCACCCTAACACCTTGGCATAATTGTTTCATGTTTACCTTGACGCAAGTATCGTAGGACCTTAAACGAATACGCTCACGATCTGTGTAATTGTGAAATTTTACGACAATCGGTCGTGGCTTAAGTGCTGAGTTGGAGCCCAGTCTGTGAGCCCTATCGAATCGGATGTTAACTGGGTCAATATCAAGAACGTCTTTTATAAACACTTTTACGAGATTCTCACAATTCTCGGGTGGTGTACTCTGCAGTTCAGCTTGAACAGTTTGTTCCATTGGCTCTTCGTGGCTATTTGGAGTAGGTTGGTTTTCCGTGATTCCGTAGAATTTTCGCGCTTAGAGCGTGACTCTAGATCTATTATTTTATCATTCATTTTGTCTGTTTTCTTTTCAAAGCTCCTCATGTTGCCTTTCATCTCATTACAATATATTTCTAGCTTCTTTACTTCTAATTGTGGCTTTTTAATAATTATATAATAATATATATTATATGTTATTTAGTTTTTGAAGTGGTATATGGGGATATATCACCCGCCTAGACTTATATTACCCGAGCCGTTAGGCGAGGGTAATATTATGTCAAGGCGAGTAATATATCCCCATATATCACATAAAAAAACAAATAACAATTTTATTACCCTTCCCTGTCTCAAATATTAAAATATTCCGTTTATGTTTTATTTATTTAACGACTGGACGTAACCAGACGTTCAAATCCCCTTATGATACCTCAATGTCACTACGTGAGACGGACTTTGAGTAGTGGACGGGGCGAACAAGGTTATGGGGTAAAAATATATATTACCGGCTTGCCTGTATATGAAAATCTAAAGTACCAATCAGAATGCAAATTTCATGGGGAATAATTAGCCCAAGCGTTGCGTTTTCAATGTTCGCAAGGAGGTGTTACAACGAAATTGTAATCTTTTGTGATTAACCGCAGTATGAATTTCAATTCTGAATTCATCTCCGCTCCATATTTAGGTTATGCTATATATTGAAGCTGATCAATAATTCAGCTTACTAATAGATGATATATAAAGATAAGACTATTGATCGACGACCCTTCCGTTTATCACTGCTCTACATTTATTTAATTAACTAATATTGAGTCAGATTTAAGTAGAATAAATCTCAGATGTAAACCGTTTATGAGTTTATTCGTTACTCTTCAATACGTTGGGTACATACCATAAATCATAAATTAGATACCGTGATAAAGCAGTCTTAAATACTTTACAAATGACTTTCAATCATTTCTACCACGTACTTTTACACTAATATTCTTTCCTAGTTTCAACATCTGAAACGATTTAATTTCAAAGTTCATGTATTTCAAAGTTCATGTATTTCAATATTACCTTAGCATAAGTGCTAATGTTCAATCATTGCATATTTCTTCGTCACCTGTTATGTTTCTCGCAAAATCGACGTTAAAGACACTTATCTGTAAAGATTGTGTTTACTTATGATTCAAATGATGTCAATTTTCAAGCCTGATAAAATATTAGTACAGGTATGGGTATTGAAATTAAGTTTAAAACTTTAACAGTCATGCCAGTATGGGTTTTGACTTCTGTTTTGAACAAGCTGATTGTAATTTAATGGCGTTGAACAGTCTTACGATAAACGAAGTAATTTTGCAGCTAAGAAATAACTGTATACAAACTCTGAGGTGACAGGTGGTCATTCTTGAAGAATCCACGTCCTTTCTCCTACCTTCTGTGTTGGCTCATTAACGTGGTCTGTCAACACTTTAAAGGGACATACCCATAAACTGATGTCAAGCTCAATAACCTCCAAAACATAAATAATAGAATCTTTGGAAGTATTATAACTTAACCTAAAGGTTTCAGCTATGCATTCCCTTTCATTATCGATAAAATCAGCGGTTTAAAATATACTGCAGTACCGTAAAACATTCAATAGCCTATGTAGAGTTGTTGTTGTACAATTAATGGGTGGATGCGATTTATTACAGAAAGCCTCTATATTGATCAATTGTAGTAAAATAAGGCATTTTTCGCAATAGGTTTTTCTTTGAAATTGTATTCATTTGTTATTTTACGTTAATTGAACACATAATATATGTTTCGAGAATATAATCTGCTAGATGCAGGGAGTGCCTCTTTAATTGTATACTTAAGTATTGATGATCTGCGTTAATTGTTGTTCTGTTATGGCCTAGCATATACGGTTCGGTCATCACTATGTACATGATGCAGATAAGTTGTTAATAGTAATGGCTAGACGGAAAAGGTTCTGTGTCACTGCCAACTTATTGATTGTGCCTTTCCCATTTATAAAAATAGATAATATAAGATGAACACATGACTTGTGAATTTTATACGTCATGTTTGCTGGATCGAAAAAAGACACCTTTAGAGTGGTGTAAGATAGCTTTTGGCTAGTGTTGTCAAAAAGAGCAAAGCGTTATGGAAAACCTGTCTGAAGTTCGGTAAATCATTAATCCACAGACACATGCATCACTTTAAAGTCTGACTTCTTTCCTTTTTTCCGCATGATCGCGCACAATGTTAAGGTAAATATTATACTATTGAATAACACACATACAACTCTTTAGTCACGAATTTTGTATTTGTCGCGGTCGATTTCCAAATTACAGGATGCGTAGTCGTAATATTAGTCAATTATACGTTCCGGCAGACATAATTATTGGTTGGAAACTGTTTATGAGCACAAATTACAGTACACTAGTGATGTCACTAAAATCGATAAGGTCGCGTTTTGAACAGAAGAAAAAGGAATTACGTTTTCACAAGATCAGTTTATTTATAGTTCACTTAAGTTAGATATACGCCGAAGATGATTACAAAGCTTTTATGGAGAGTTAATGAAGTTCTTTAGTTTAATTACACCATCTTCTTATAAGAAAGACGCGTTTAATGAAAAATAATTACGACCTTGGTATTAGAAGATAGAGTATCACACATGGGAGGAAGTAATGTATATAACATGTACTAATAAGATTTATCAAAAAACAAATGGTATGGTGACTTTCTAACTCTTAATAGATGCAAACCTGGAACGGCCACATCTACCAACTTCAAACCCAGAAACATTCGCAAATATCATTTATATCGCGTTTGCAAAATGTGACAAAATTCGCGGCTATAAACCTCGTAACACTGTCAGAACTTGTGTTTAGAAATAAACAGTTTTACCCCTATCTTAAAATTCATCATATGCAATTATTAACCGAGCGGAATAAAGTTACATTTGTAATGCTGAATTGATTAAAAGTGAAAAATCTACTTAAATGTATTATTTACCCTCAATATTGCAGTTTTGGCACTCTGTCTGTTAAGTTTTCAACATTATATGGAGAGTAACGAAATACAAATGTAGAACTGTTCAACGACAAGAAAACTTAAAAAGTTTGCAATTTTTTTCCATACGAAAAGCAAAATATCGTAGGAACTTTTTAAGCATCGAAAACAAAACTGATATGTAAAGCATATCCAACCCACAGATAGGCTTTCGAAAATGTGAAAATCATGACCAAAATAGTATGCATGCAACTCTATTCCTACTGCAAAACTATTATGACTAGATTTCCTGCAGAAGTATAATGTAAAGATACAATGTTCCGTAATACATTTTTTGCCATAAACTTGCCATCAAGGTTGTCCCAAACAATGTAATGTCTGCATCGGTATGTTCTCCGTTTTTTGCAGCCTATATGATTAATTGAAGTGTATTATAGTTCGACGTGGGCGCACAGTCTGACATGTCTGGCCAGTAGATAAATAAAAAGTAACGTGAACTGTCAAATATTCCAATGTCAGTTTAGACAGAAGATGCCAAGTTCAGAATTCGGGTTTGTGTAGTACTTTTTTGAAAAAGTATTTAAAAATAAACAATCTAAATGACGTTTGTGTGATAAGATAGATATCAACTGGGTTACAAATAAGAAGAATAAACTGCAAAACAAACATGTCTTACGTATTTAATGTTAAAAGCAATTTCCTGCTGTGAATTTTGCCCCTTTTGATCAATTTTAAAGAAACCATACTTATTAAACACTCGTCTAAAACAACAATTTACTAACAAAAGAAAGATAGACCTGCTTAATATTTTCTCTCAAATAGTTGACGTATGCCTGACGTTTCTTTTGTTATCATTTCGTTTTTGCATCAAAAGGTGTTGCCAATTAGGGCTTCTTACTCTGTTGCAATATAATGGAACAAAATACTGCGATGTATTTTTGACAAGTAATTTTGAGTTAACAAGCAATGTTGGGAGTACTTATTGTATAAATATCTATCCACTTCGTTGGTTAGATGTCTTTCAAGTCACATGTATAAACATACTTATATGTACTACGAGCAAGTGATCATGGGCCTAAGAATATGTAGACTATAATAATATCATTTTTCGACTTTAACTTGTCAGTATGGGTTTGACTTCTGTTCTGAACAAGCTGATTGTTAACACTTAGAATAGATAGGTATTAGTTATTTTAAAATGGTATTGTCTTGTTGCGGTGGGATCTGTAACCAACCAGTCGTGCTGCAATTAAGCTTTTAAAGGACAGAATGTGGGTTCACTCAGTGCTAATTGTCTTTGGATGAACATTTCAACTTCCTCTCATAGGTCATGAACTGCCTCGGATGCATGTGCATTTTGTATGTTTGAGCTAGATTTTTATTGAAAGTAAAGGTGCAAATGAGAACAAGGTTTCGGATTTACCAAACATGTGTACACACTGTTAGTTTACCAAGAAGTCATTGCATGAAGACAAACACCGCATTTTATTGCATTCATAGGTCAATGACTTCTTTGTCAGACATACTCTTTTCTTTCTTTTTTTCGCAAAAGCCCACATATTCAAATGTTTTCTGTCATGTTTAGGCCGGTAGAGCACCTTCCATTTTTTAAAATGTAAACAAACGTGTCCCTATAAATTGAGGCTGTCTTTTAAAATTCCGAGCTTTCATTTCGCGTTCACCATATGAAATTCAAATTGTACCCAAAATTTCCGCAGTAGATATTTGAAATCCAAAGTCATTTGCAACTATTGCAAGTAAAACGAAGTTTTGCGACACACATTTCTAATTAGACAATTCGTAAATATCATAGAACTATATCCCTGTGTATAAAACCATTTTTCGTCACTGTAGGATACATAGTACAGGTAGAGAAACGAAAACTCAAATATTTGTTCTGAATAACATTCAAAAATGAGTAAAAAACATATTCTGTTTAGCTTTTATAACAGACGTCTAACTGCGTCCTATAACCCATATGCATACGTGTGTTACCTTGCTCGGGTTCGAGGTCGAACTTGATTGCGATTGGTCGCTTATCATTAGACAGTTACGATTCTTTCATGTATTTGTTAACATCTGTTCACATTAGATAAATGTAAGCCATCGACAAAGCATGACACATTTGTAAGATATTCCTTCAACTGACTGAACTTGAATCATTTTACATTGTATGTATGCAACAACAAAAAGTAAAAAAATGTTAACAAGTTTATCTATAAAGTATTCTTTTTTTCCGGGAAACTTGATACAATTGTCATGGGAGTTTGAGTAATATATATATATATATATATAATATATACATACAGTCTTAGTGAAATGAAAACAAAGTGGTTTTGAACAAAAGAAGGTCACTTGAAACCTTGAAACTGATCACTAAGACTTTCTAATCTTTGGAAGCGCTTGTCAATTAAAGAATTGAATAGGCAGAACCTTTTCAGTGAGTACGTCTGAGAAGTGAGATGGTTGAATTTGTATTTACTGTGAGTCTATATATAGAAAGACATCATTCTAGATGCTTCGCAGGGTTCTATACAATCCCCTCTCGGCTGGATACAATAAACGAATTTCACCATTTTTACTCTGAAGACTGTGATGGTCATATGAAGCAATGGAATTAGACATTCATCACTTTAGTTAACTGTTGAGTTGTGAATTCATCTCAGTCATTGCTTAAGATAGATCTGTAAGATATGTGCCTAGCTTTGTTGAGACTACATAAACACGAAAATTATTGTACTATCGACATTACATATAGCCCTATTTCATTTAAGAAGAACAATCCTAAAATCGATATGATATATTGTATTATTTCGTGTCTGAGTAATTTTACAAAAGAAATTGATGGGAATCACTCTCAGACTATAATGATGTGTGTACTATTATTGTTGTCATGCAAATAAATGAAACATGACATTTTGACCCGAAGGTGTTGTCCGAAAAGGGGGTCTCCCGCTTACTTTTATTCACCATTAAGATAATTACATAAGAACCGCATTGTTCAGGAATACCATAGCTTTTTGTACGTCATTTATTGATTCCACTGTCGTATCTCGAAAAGCAGTTCTGGCAGATGATAGTCAGGTATGGGGAAGTGTGCTGCAGAGAACATGCATAGGCTTATCTTTAGAGTGGATTGAAATTAAAGTAATTGAATGGATAATGAAAACGCATGTCGAAAGTTTATTTTGATTTAATGAAATCGCATTTTCCACATCTGCAATACGAGAAAGTTATCATGTAAAAATAGGTATGATTTGAGATTTAGTGCATGCGAGAAGCACGTTTACCGTTATTTTCTTTAAAATCAGCGCCAAAGTACACATGCATTGTCTGTTTGAATAATCTTTATTTAGAATGTTTTGTAAAAATAGATAAACTCTAAGGTTTTGTAATTATACACGTACTGTCCGGTTAGGATAATTTTACAATGACGCAACAGAAGAGTCTACTTTTATCGGGTAAACACGTTATCTTATTACAAGGGAGAGCACTAGGCGTAATTAATGTCAATATATATTATTATTGTACACTATATGCAGTCGCGGTCACTATAGTGCAGTAGGTTACGACTACGGTTCCTCATTATTTTGGTTGTGTCGAACATGAGTTCATATTGGGACTTGTACATTCAAAATTTTACTCTCTTTTTTTCAGTAAGATTGTTTTAATTTATTTCTTCTTTTTTTTGTTTCATTGATATGTTTACTTCTATAATCATTTAAATTCATGTTTTTCTGACTGTACTTAGAACACATTAAACCAAATTTTGCCCTTTTAGATAATTCAAAGGAACAATGTCATGTACCTTCATTACTTGTCAAATCATCGTAGTTTTGGTAATACTAGTTCAATGTACATATTCCATTACACGAGATGCCAATGACACGAAATGCTCATGCTTGAAATGGTTATAGAATCTTTGAAAGTTTTAGTCATTTTACTTTCGTTTATTGTTTATTGTCCAAAAAGATTGAAAAGAAGCATACATCTACACAATTAAAATTTTACCTGAAGTAATACTGAAATAATTCAATGGAAAAAAATATTAAGCTTCGATGAGGATCGAGCCAGTCCTTAAAATCTTTATTGTAGACACCCAGCGCCCTACCCACTGCACTAACGCACCGTTCTACCCTACGTTCATGTATTTTAAAGCCTATAACCCTTCTCTATAAATATGCTCTACCTGTTTACGCAATGCTTGTAAACTTTTGTGTACACATATATCTGTTACGTCACTGTCACATTATCTAAACTAAGTTATACCAATTTCTTTTAAAACATGAGTGAAAATTAACCGGCAATGTAGTGTATTTCCATAAAGTTTGATATTCATTCTGACCTGGCATTTATCGTTACACAAAATGTCATATACGGATACATGTATATAAGATATCTACTTGCCATAAAAGATCGGTGAAATATTATATAATACTGCATTAACATTGCATAAACACCTGCAGTAGCGTTAGGTAAATATCACAATTTCCGCAAGAAATATAGTGAAAATTAGTCCTTGATATGCAAAGAATATACAACAAATATTAAGAATTACTTTTTTTTTAAAAAGACTTCCTTCTTTCAAATGGAATATTCGCTTTAGATAATACAATTAACTTCTCATTTAAAACATCCGTGTGCATGCATATAGATAACTCATTTAATAGAGTGATATAAAATTACACTAACAATGTATGCAATCTATATTCATATTTAATATGATTTTTTACAAGCATGCATATAGATAACTCATTTAATAGAGTGATATAAAATTACTGTAACAATGTATGCAATCTATATTCATATTTAATATGATTTTTTACAAGCATGCATATAGATAACTCATTTAATAGAGTGATATAAAATTACTGTCACAATGTATGCAATCTATATTCATATTTAATATGATTTTTTACAAGTGTATACTCATTTAAAATATATATTTGGTTAAATAATCTCAATCTTTAGACAACATTGACTTGGTATTGCAGTCAGGTCTCAATCTTTGGACAACATTGACTTGGTATTGCAGTCAGGTCTCAATCTTTGGACAACATTGACTTGGTATTGCAGTCAGGTCTCAATCTTTGGACAACATTGACTTGGTATTGCAGTCAAGTAAAACAAAACTCCCTAGATTTTCAAATTTTGTTTGGTTCCAGTGTATATATTACAGATTTGGAGTCATACTCAGGTCTTTGCAAATTCATCGGGGGAGAAATCCAAGACGGCCGGGTCTATATACAACCCAAACGAGGAAGTAGGATACCTGCTGCGTTTCATATAAAAACAATACATGCTTCCATTTTCAAACTTTTAACAAGTGAAAGATATAAAAAAATGATGCACCAGTAGTAGTAGTAGTAGTATAGTAATAGTAATAATAATAATATTAATAATAATAATAATAATAATAATAATAATAATAATATTAATATCTTTATTTAAAGAAAGTTTACACATAAAGCTATGCTCAAAACATGCCTTCTAGAAAAGAAACAAAAAAAAAGCAATCAGAGGCAAAGAAAAAAGTTTTTGAAACAACAAATACATTTACACTAAAAGTCATTCAATCCAGACAAACACTCGTAATTAATCCTACATGTAGTATATGTTTAATGAAAAGTGAAATTTTAGTTATCAGTCATACAATGCACGTAATTTATCATAATTTAAAAGTTATAAGTTAAAGTTTCATAATATTTATAACGCCATCTCGTTATCAGCAAATCATAGGCCTGGAGCGAACTCACCACAAAAGTGTTCTAGAAAGTGAAAACAGGAAATTCCTCACAAAGTGATCATTTAGTTTCACTACAAAAACATCTTATTATACATTACAGTATGATACCCACACCCGCTCTGTACATTACTGAAAAATGATAACAATGCGCCTTGAGAAACTTGCTCAGATGTATAGACAAGCGGTTAGAAGAACTCATGTAAGTATATTCTACTTGAATTTACATACTAAGTAATTTTGTTTTTATGTATGCATCGGATTACTTTTAAATATTCTCTACATTGAATTAGGAAATAACAAGGCCCATTATGTTTGTCAAGTCAACATTTCTATATCTGGTATTATTACATTTTAATTTGAAATATATCAATAATGTACATTTTGCCTTTCAATCGAAGTCATTTTCTAACCATCTGGACTAAAGGTGTATTCAAACAGTTACGAGAAACTGATCAAAGTATTACGCTCTAGACGCCAAACTTTCGTGAAGGCAGGTTCTGAGAAAAACATTTCTTGCAAATGAAACAATTAATGCATCTGAAATGCAATAAAGGTCAATTTGAAATGGTAAAAGGACAACACAATCACTTCATGTGAGATTCTTCAAATTAGAAAAAAACATTGGAAAAATGGCCTTGGAGTCGCTACAGTTTAGAACTTTGACATTTGTTGTTGATTTGTCGCCGCCTCGTCTAATTATTCAATTATCTTAATGACTGGAAAGCAGCCGATCGTTCTCATGTCTTAGTCTTGGTAAATTAGATGTTAATGTGCTTAACATGAAAAAAATGTCTTTGCCTGTACTTTTTGTTGTTTCAAAGCAACGATGTCTTCATTAATCAACTCATTCATTCACTCATTGGCTCCCTAACTGACTCCACTGGCAGTAATACAAAGTTCTTCTACAAGTGCGTATGTATCTATTCCACTTTATAAACTCTGCTGGAATGTAAAAGATACAAGATATAATCTTCATTTCATGCATTTTATGAAACATAGCAGGGCATAAGTACCTGTTGTGAAATGTTACTTTAAGATAACGGTCTCCCTTTGATCACAATAAAATATATCTTTAGATGCATTGAAACTCTCAGATATTTTGCACTTCAAGTCTCATGTGACATATTTCAGTTTGGAATATTAACATGTAATAAAAGAAAATCTTAATTTTCTGTTCGTTTTCCTGTTACATGTTGTCGCCGTCAAAAAAGCTTAAAAATCGTTTCCCCAACAACTGATGTAAGTTTAAGCGCATATAAATAACCATGTCTCGGTTAATTTTCAAGATACAGTTGTAAAAAGCTCAATTTTTCAGGAATTATCTTATTACAGATATCAGTTTAACAGCACAACAGAAATTTGTTAGATTTGTTTAAAAAACAAAGAACTTTGTTGGGTTCATCAAAAACATAAAACCGTGTAAACAGAATGTTTGCTAAAGAAACTTTAAAAAATTGAGCAAGATCTTTTGCCGTGGAAGTTAGCCATAACGTACTGTGAAGTGAATGCTTTATTTGATTGGTATAATATTTACGAAAGCTTGGTAGAGTAGAACTGATCAAATGTTCCAGAAATTGACACGCATCAACATATGTTATATCAATGCCGTGAAGCAGTTACATAACAATCTGAAATAACACTAGATCGATCAAAATGTTTTATATAACGAATACTAAATATAGCTAGGCAGCAGAATATAGAAGTATAGACTTTAAATAAAAGAAAAACAATATTAGAATATTTCATAGAGAGTGCCTGAAGCTGTTGACAAATGTAGTCATAATTAGTCGACATTAGTTTCAGACACGCTTAGTCAGGGAAATGGTATTTGTTCGTTCTCTTATACGCGGTTAGAATAATTGCAGACCAAGATTCTGTAAAGAAATTGGACTCTATCATTATAAAAGCTTCTGATTTCCAAAATAACAGCAGTCAATGAAAAACAGCTATTGCTAAGAATATACTAATATACGATTGAAAGAATATAAAAAATACAAATGCAATTGTTTCGGCAGTCGTTTTAGTGACGAAACATTTTTGAAGGGAAGTTAGTGGCGTTCAGTATTTAGGCGGCTTTATGCAGATGGTCACAGGAATTATGAGTACATATGTAAATCAAGTCACGTGACCTTTCTTACGTTGTAGTATACACTAGTCTGTGAAAGCTTGCATTCGCCCTTTTTTCTGAAATTTTTCATCATTTTAAATCAACAATGTGTTATGTGAAACTATTGGATAGAAACATGTATCAATATGCTTTCTCTGACTCCATAGTAAAAAATAACATAAATATAATGTCAAAGTAAACATTTAATATTATGATGTCTTCCCCTCAGAATGCGAAGCTCATGATATATAGCCCCCAGCTAACTGTAACATTACATTACTCCGTGATTAACATGAAGGACCCGCTCTCGTTCAAGCATCAGATAGCTCCAAGACATTATAAATTGATTTCACTGTCACATTTTCCAGCGTATCTCAAAGGAATAATCAGGAAAAAAATAGTTCTGGCAGATGGTAGTGAGGTATGGTAAAAGTGTGTTGCAGATATCGTGCAGCGGCTAATTTTCAGGATTGATTGAAATCAAAGTAATGGTAGGGATAATGAAGGGATAATGTAAATGCATCCTGACAGCTTATTATTTTTTAATGAAAGCACATTTCCACCATCCGAAATAGCATAAAGTTGTTTTATGGAGTAAGTGCTGTAACAGGCACGCGAAATTTCCCACTATAATTGTCCTTGAATGTGTCAAATAGTGTTACATTGCTTTGTTGTTGCAATGTTTTATCCCAAGGACAAATCTCATAAATTTGTTTATGTATCTTCGATTCCACATTTCATGTCGTTATATGACAAGAAATATAAAAACCTTTAGATTATGAGAAAGCATTCTTAATAACTAAAAAGTGAGAGTAATCGCAAGTATGGTTAGAACCTCAGGTGGAATTTTATTAATTAGTGTTTTTTTTTCTTTATCTGTGACATTTACATATTATAACGTGAAATACTATGGTAACTTTAATAAAATGCTCTATTTACTACTCTAAAACATCGTTGACGCATGCAGCTGTTGTTGTTATTTGTTGTTTCCTTTCACGAGAAAGAGCGCTCACATGTTGCAACATCATTGAACAAGATAGTGTGCTACATTTACAAAAATAACTATACGTTATGAATGAGCATGACATTTACAAATAATGGCAATTTTCGCCAGTAAGATATTTTACTTTGTAATTTAAATGCTACAAGTAATTGTAATTGATAACCAGCCAAATTTCCTCAGTCATTCCTGTGTTATTGCTCTTTAAATGCCAAAAAAGTGAAAAATTTAGAGTTTTTCGATCTCTTACTTAAAAAAATCCAGAAGAATTCTTCCACTAACTTGTTATAAATTTTTACTGGCGTAATATCTCGGTCGATTTCAACAGCAAACCAATCACCTTAGTCACTTCGGATTTATTACCCTTTAATTTCCATCGTTTGACCAGCTCTCTAACTTACATGCGTTTATCTTGTTGCTACAGTTCACGCCATCATTAATGATTGAAAATCTCTGTCAATGGTACTAGCCTCCACAAAATATAGGAATATAGCAATTTAAACATAACAAAATGTTTTAATTTTTTCGAAGCAGACCCAAAAAACTTGACGGACGTATTTGTGTGACAGCATGACACTCTCTTTTGGGTTAAATTGTTAATATATACATTTACTGAAACTAATCATGCCTATTTCTTTAAATTTGATTAGTCCAAAGTAAGCGAATGCTAAAGATAACAATTTCAAAGTTTCAGTGGTAGAGTATTTTCATATAACTATAAAGTTTTCATCAGCTTTTTTTTTCATTCATTCATTTACTCATTTTTATTCAATACATTTAGTCATTCAGATTATTCACCTTTCTCAAATGTTTGCTTCATAACGTAAAAACTAATTAGCAGATTCACAAAAGAAGGAAAGTACAGTTACTTGATACTATGTTTCATCTCATGATAGATTTTGTTACAGCAGCTATTTTGTCTGTTGTTATGTGCGGCGTTAAATAAGGCTTCTTTAATTTCTGACACTGATATTACAATTTTCTCGATGACAGGCAACAGTCTGTACAAACAACAAGCAGAAAATATTATTACGTCAGTCTACGTCAGGGCTCACTCATTCATTACTCCAGTTTACATTTCTCGGTACTTTTGCACTTAGTTTTACAATATAACACAAAGAAATAGACATAGGCTTATCATGTATTACTATCACACTTCTTAGGAGAGAACTTTTGTTTTTCATTGAAAACAGAAAATAGAAAGGATTTTCTTCTTTTGATATTGCATCCTTTTGTTTTTCAGTGAAAACAGAAAAAAGAAAGGATTTTCTTCTTTTGATATGAATCCTTTTGTTTGTTTTTAATCGAAAACGAAAATAGTAAGGACTTTCTTCTTTTGGTTATCGTATCAGACTATTAATAGATCGTATGAGTGTAATACTATGTTTGTAAGAATTATATTTGAAAATAGCATTGTCGGTAAGATGCTTGATATTGGCCTGAGTATGTTAAGATGCACATATACTTATTGTTTTATCCTCTTATCCTTATACATTATAAGCAGGTGGTCACATAAAAGCATGATCTGGTAAACTGTTCATAGAGACAATTATAAGCGAAACTCGTATCAATTTTCACAACCTAAAATGTACTATGTCTGACCTTAATGTTGATTCCTGAAAATGTACTGCACTAAAAATTAACAAGCCAAGACATATAGTTATGCAATGTTAATGGAAGTAGCTTTGCTTAATTGTAGCACTTCTGTCAAATCTGAACTGACACGCTTTCGGTCAATACCTGTTCAACAAATATCACTTGTCTATTATTTACTCTTTTGTATGCAAATAATGAAAATGTGAAGGCAGTGTTTGGTCATTATGAAAGGCAAATATCATGGAAATGTTTAATTGATGAGCTTTGAAATAAGTGACAAATATGTTCGTAGTCCACGTTTCGTTTTATAAGTACACACAGACGTACATGTAAGAGAAAACTATCGAATGCACTGCAGTGTCTACAAGCTTTCCGTCTTTTATTTTTTTCGTACAAAGCAGATAGTGTACAAATATTAAAGTATTTTTACTGAGTTAACTTATACCGTCTTTCATTTAAATGTATGGTATCATGACAAATTCTGTTACTGTGTATATTCATTTATTTATTTATTTGGATAAGTATAAATTTGTTGAAACTAGGTGCCAAGTGGTCGTAGATAAATGCGAGTGATGCCTAGGCTTATGGTGGTTCGTACAACCATAATATGTTTCTCAAGTGATTTCTCTAAGGAAATGTTTATGTTGCAAAGTCGTAGACCAAGGGAGGGGGGAGTTATTCCATGTTTATAGGTATGTAGTAGTTATCGATGTAAGTCATGCCTTGGAAGTAAAAAATTATAGTGGGTTATCGTAGGCCAATGCCAGTTACGTGTACGGCTTGTAGAAAGTATTTCGCAGCCCAATGTGAGTGATGCTTGGGAATACAATGGCCTCAGAAGAAAATTCGAGTGATGTAGCTCAATCTGAGTGATGGACTCGAGATCCACGTAGATAAATTTACAGCTAAATGCTATAATATGTTTCTCTTCAAATAACTTCTCTGAAGGAAAACGTTAGAGTAGTTCCAAAGTTTATACAAAGGGAAAGAAAAGAAACATGGACTACATATGGAGCCACTGATATTTTATTAACATGAATGAATAGGGAAAATAATATAGTATCTTATTCGGGTGTCTACAAACTCATCTGCGAAAATTCGGAATGCCACTAAACAAATTTAATCAATTTGAGTTTTTAAAATATTTTATTTCATAGTCACAATGTATGATATCCAGTTACCTCCGTTGAACCTCGAGACGGCACATAGAAACACTTCACTTAATTAACCTTTACCTACAATCTTTAATGTGTGAATTATCATACCTGGGCCCGGTAAACATCTGGTTCATAAAGCTTCAGACATAAATGAAATATACATTACTTGATTGTAAGTAAATTGTAGAGAAAATTATGAGTGTTCCCCTAATTGCCGGCGTAAACTTCACCCGGTCAATCTAGATGAGAACTAACAAAGCCGAATAATAACAAAATTGATTTATCTCACATTGATAACGTGCATTCTATATAGCTATCTGCACTTACAGAATTCTTTTTGTTTTCGCGCAAGTTTATATTTGCTTTAAAAAGTAAATTAAGTTTTAAAACATACATGTAGTTGAAGCTATATTTACCCGAAGAAGCAAATAGATGTTGATTGTGTGTAGTTTTCTATTTTTATTAAACAGCAAAATGTTTAATTTTTAAATGCAAATTAATAGTTGCTACAATATCATTGTGTTTGAAATATTATTGTACTAAACGGATATCATTTCAAAATTATTTTCATATTTCATAATTTATTCAATTTCGGTCGTAACTTTGTCATGTAATTTGCTAACTTTTCAATTTATTCTGTGAAGAATTTTCCTTTAGTCAGAAATCAAACGCTTTGTTTGTGCTATCATTACATCTCTCTTGCACAAACTTAGTATATTTCAAGTTAAACATTTCTTAGACCTACTTTCCGAACATAAATATTACTTAATTGGGCAAATCCGTTTCGTGGGCAATAACATCGGCAATATATTTCTCTTATTTTACAAATGGCCGTAGATGACGTGTTAAGTAGGTTTCAGGCAGTAAAATTTAGAGCGGACTGTCAGTGTGTATCAAGTTTTCCCTGTTGTGAGTAATGAAAATAAGATTTTGGCAGATGATCTCCAAGATGTAGAATATGTCACACAGAGACAATCCCGACTATCGATCTATAATACAGTTTGAAGTGAGAAATGATAGGCTTGCAATGTATGAAACACAAATCGTCTATTAAAGAAGCCTTTATAAGGAAATGGGGTTTAACGTCGTAGTTGTAGATGTCATAGATATCAAATGTAACCCACTCTAATATAAAGATACAATACGTCATATGTAAGTGCTAACATATTTGTGTATGTAAGTCTTTGTTTATAAAATTTCTTCAAAGGCAAACAAAATTTGATAGTGAATTTTCCGTTCGTTTATAAGCAGCACAAAGAATTATTATTATGCTGTGCTTTCAGACCATTGTAATTAGGATGTTTGTCAAACACAACCTCCCACACAGTCTGTTATTATCACATAGGCAATAATTACCATTATCAGAACTGGTTTTGTGATATTTACCGAACGTACGTGGAATATAAATATTTTTTTTTTACATAATCGTGTATATCAAGTAACCAATGTTGACACTTAAACAGTCACGTGTCTATGAAACAGTGAACATACCATTGCTTTGTGATCATTTGGTCGGTCAAGAGAAAATAGAAACTGGGTGTTCAGTAGAACACTTGTGTCGCCCTCTGACAAATCTTATTACAAAAAGGGCATAATTATGTCAAACATGACATTGACTTACAAAATTTGTCAACATCATGACCCTTTGTCATAAGCAATGTAATTTGAAAGTTTGATGAAGAAATCTTAAGAAATGGCAAAGTTAAAACCAATATTAAGTTTTCGTGACAAAAACTTAGTGCAATAAGGAGCATACCTCAGTCAAATTTGACCTTGACCTACACAATTTGGCATAATCAAGACCATATTGTCATAAGCAAAGTTTGAAGAAGAAATCTTAAGAAATGGCAAAGTTATAGCTAACGTTAAGTTTTTGTGACGGACGGACAGACGGACGGACGGACAAAGCGATCACTATGTATCACCTTTCCTCCAAAAGGGCGACACAAAAAGACTGCAAAAATCCTTGCAGTGATAGATTATAACTTTAGTCGGGAAGCGATCGAAACAATGCAAATCCACACTATACCATGAACCAACCACTGTGCAGCAAAGCATGTAATCCCCTCATTAATTTCTACTTCGAAATCTATTTTTCCACATGTTCTTGCAAAGGAAGCGTTAGGTTAAATACTAAAATTACCCCTAAACGGAGCATGTAATGTACCGGAAAAGTATCGGAAATCAAAACAATAGTTATTTTAATTCATTTGTCATATCTATTCACTAATCTATATTCCAAACAATAAAACCACATCATTTATCAAATACAGTTTTCCGTTCAAAGTAGTACAAATTTCAGCCAATTAGAAACATTCATCAAATTGCAATAATGTTTACAGACCGAATGCCTTTCAAAGTATCCTAGATAATTGTAGAAACACATTTTCATCAGAGGATAAATATTTACGATAAGTAATATCTACTGTTATTTGAAGACTTTATTTTGATCTTAAATTTCAGCTAATATTACGCATAGTCTCGTGAATGATTATATGATTGTTAGTAAGGTTAAAGTACGTTTAAAAGAATAAGTTAGAATGGAAATGCCTTAAATTTTGTCGTTTCAATTTTGCTAATCCTTCCTCCTTTCCTTCCTTCCTTCCTTTTCCTTTCTCTTGCATGACTTTAGTGCAAGAAATGTGTTCACCATTCCATAATTAGTCAATTTAGCTTTTCGTTTATTCTGAAAACTTTTGGGCTGTTTCTTTCGAACTACATCAAACTAGTGCCAGAACGGAAAATTCAAAAGAACACAAGACTACTGTAATGACGTTTCAGACTTAATAGAAGTCGTAAAATAAACGAGGCGTCATTGCTGACTGAAGATGAATGTAAAGCTTCTCGCAGAACATGTCAAACGTGTATAATTAAAGAAAAGCCATATATGTCGATTTATCTGCAGTGTCGTTTCTATCTCGTTGCCTTCTAGTAACGGATTATCCAAATAGCGAAGTCAAACAAACTGTCAACATAAAACGCATACATTTGATGCCAACATGCCACCGTATTCATTTGTCTGTAAAAGTCTCGTATACTACTACGGTGAAGGAAGTAAAGAACAGTTATTAAACATATTTACTATTAATCTAGGTTATGGTAAATGGTGAAAATGTAATCCGTTTGACCGTTTGAACAAGAGGAATCAGATGCATGACGTATTTTTATTTTCATAATTTTGGGTAGAAATCAAGTAAAACGACATCTGCTTTTTAATAACTAAATGTTTATGCAGGCCTGCAAACATAGGCTACGCTCATAGGCTTGGTAAAAATCAGAAATGTTTATTTTCGTCTGCGTTTCACTTAAACATTTTAAATGTAGGTTAAAAAATAATGGCTTGTTCCAAACATTGAGAGTCTAGTAAAATTGGAAGGTTCGGAGACAAGCAGCATCGAATATTAGCCTCAGGTGAATTACTTGGTATTGATCTAAAATTAGATTAACTTCATTAAGCCTCGAAGTAGAGCACATACTGACTTTTTAGACAAGTAGGCAGCATGAGAACGCTTCTACTTGCTCCTTGTGTTGACATTCCAGTAATTATACATGTCCTCTTCTTTGAAGTTTTGCGAAGGAATGAGGTACTTTTTGAAATTTATTTTGCTCACTGTGTTGCTTTTCAGAGATTTATTGATTTATTACCTATTTTAGATAATAATCAAAGTAATCGTGGCCTTCTTTTAAAGAAACCTCTAATGTGACCAATTCATTTTTATTTGCTTAATGACAAAATTACATGATCGTTGTTCGTGATAAGTTATAGGATAGAAAACGACTAGGATGTGTTATGGGTATACAGTATAATACGTTTTATGTTCTGGAGCAGGATGAAGAAAAGGTATTCAGGAAAAGAATCGGCTGCTGTTATATGCTCGTAGTTTTCTATCCTGCAACTGTGTTATTGCATCGACAAAAACTCTAACATAAAATATAAAATGTATACGTAAGACAACTTTAATTTCCTTTCTTCTTGATTAATATTCTATCTGACTACCAATAATAATTAAAGCGCTGTGAGCGCTGAAGGCCTGGGGGCTATAGGTTAACTCCCCGAAAAACAACTTTTCACCTACGTGTTCTGCGTTGAATCTTACCTAAAGCGCGGGTCGAAATGTGCAGAGGACGAAATTCAATATATGACACAGAATGAATGATTCACAAATATATGGGTGACAGGGAAGTTTGTTTTATTATGAAATGTACGTTAAATGAAAAATAATCACATAGTCACCATTATAAAATGTTTAAGCCAGTACTAGTAATTCGATCTGCGCTTTGTACAACTTCAAGCGATATGATCTGATGATGTGGATCGAAAAGTATTGTGTACCAATGACAAGACCTTGAAACAGAAATAAACAAAGCAATACCAGCAATGAAATATAAATACAGTACTGTACAATGTGTATAACAGAGAAAACCAAAAATGATTCTGGGTTACCTTGTAGTTGTAATCAGTGAAACCATTCACTGGGCCTCGACATGCAGCGTCCTCGATAAATGGCGGGTGAATTTGATCACGTTAGTTCCTTCTCGGGAATGTACGTAAATTATATCTTTTTTTAGAGACATTTATTTTTAGGTAAATATATATGTAATCGTTCGTAAATAACAAAGTTGTCAATGAAATAACATCGGAAATTTGAAAATCAAACTACAAACTCTTATATCGAGCTTCGTACGTTTTCGTAAATTTCCGTAAATATCCGTACTTTTCCGTGATATGCATATGATTATCTTCCGTAATCAGCTAACAGCGCATTAATTTCTAAAACAGAAAAAATGTGTAATGCAGCCCGTAAGCTATATACCTTCCTGCAGTCGTTTGAAGTTTTATGTACTATAATTTTTATTTGTAACATGTTCTTATCATATACGGCATTCAAACAGAAGATTGATCTGGTCTGTCTTGCACTACTTTCGCATAGCGCATGTTTACAGTTGTTATTCGCACATAGCACGGCTAAAATTCTTGCAGGGTTTGAAATGTGGTATACTAACTTAGGCCTTGGGGACTTTCAGTCCCCAGGCCAAAAATAGCACTATTTACACGCTACAATTTAATTTATTTTTAACACCTTTTGGGACTGCTGTTATCTGGGTCAGCATAAATTGGTTTTGATTAGATTTGACACGAAATAATTATGATACACAATGTATCAGTAAAACTGTGCATTTAATAAAATGAAACATTTTTTCCTCAAATTTGCTGTCTAAGATGTTATAGGTATTAAGCACAAAGTCTTAAGGATTAATGGATACATGTTTGCTTAGTTTTAATAGCTTATCGCATGTTTTTTCATTTATATTTATATTCTAAGAGTTAAGTGGTATTTAGCACAGAACCTTAAGGATTAGATAAATACATGTTTTCTATGTTTTTGATAGCTTATCGCATGGTACAGAGGCATTTTTGTCTGTCTAAAAGCGTATGTTTGATACATAGCATGTCGCTGACAGTCTTTCAATATTTGGTGAAAACCGTAGCCTCAAAGGTCAGACTGAATACAAGAAGCAATTTAAAACAAAACATAAAAGTCTTTTTACACTAACCTTCCCTTTATCTCTTGCTGCAGTATATAACAAGTATTCTGTTATTTGTCCGTTAGACAATGCAATGTTTCCTATCCTATAACTATACATTTTTATATTAAGTCAGAACTTTTCAAGGTTTGAGGCAGTGGTTTGCACTTGAAATTGGAAGTTTACCAGTTATGTGCTACATACATGTATCATGTACACCATTTCAGTGGTACCCTAATTAACACACACACATTTTTATAATATCACAACTGTTCCATGACTTAACAATCGCAGAAACCTAACCTGTAAAAACATCATGCATTTACTTTAAACGTGACAGCGATAATGTTAATGTAAATTTTACGAATTTATTTTAGTTCGATTAAGAAGAAATCATCTTCAACATTGACAATTTTGTTATATTTGCTATAATTACTACTTCATTGCAACGTTATAAGAAAACGAAATTGACAAATTGTAAACCTACACTTCCAGGCAAATATTTGACTATTTTACTGAGTAAATATCAATACAATGGTATTTGAATAGTGTTGAGAGAATTTTAATTAAAGAGCATTTTGATGACTTGATATGTTACAGTAATACTTGTCATAGATTGATCACTCAAGATAATTGGTCACAGGCTACATAGTTTCAAACTAGTAACATGTTGTAAAATGTCACGGTCTGATACAAAACAAAATTCCAGGAATGCCCGAAATTCAATGTTGTTCTATTTTCCAAGATGACAGTCTCCATTAGATAAGCGAATGGTTTCTCGTTGGCAAAGACTGCGTCTTCTTCATCTGTAAACTTAATAACAACACATTAAAGTTCATACATCGTAGACAGCATATGCAAGATATGACCGTTTTCTGAGGAGGTTAAAATATTAAGACGTAAGGTGTGGACCCACCTTAACCAAGGCCAACGAAATCTTATCATTGAATTTTATTACCTTTAGTCTAATAAACCATGCACAAATTACCGTATACAAATGTTGTTTAATGACGCGTTATCTTAATTAATTTCTTAATTTTCATCGTGAACTGGAACAGCTTTATACGATCTTACTCGGGAGTGAATTGGAAACGTTTTTCTTCAGCAGTATTTCAAACAGAGAAATACTCCACGGCTATTGTAAAGATGTAGAAGCCAGTTTCAAGCTGTATTTACCTGTTACAATTCCAGAAAATTATATTTGGTCTTAGTAATGAACCTTTAAAAGAAGAGCAAAACTTTTTAGCAAATGCCGCAGTACTGAATACTCTTTCACGAAAGTTGTTAATAGCACGTACATGTATAGTAGTTGCAGTTGCATGAAAGTGAAACAATACGTTTTACCAAACAAACATGCATAAATAACACAGAAGGGAAATAGTAACTATTACTAGCTAGGCAACGAAACGAATAATTATCACTAGCTAAACATTAAAGTTCAAAGACTTTAAATGAATTGATCTGGATAAAGCACGTTATTTATCATTCAATCTTTTTCTCAATGCGGAAAAGTATATACCGGCTTTAACTTGAATAATTCGTCGTCCTATGTTAAATCAATTTCTTCAGATACAAGAATCGCAAAAAAGAGAAAGGAGAGAAGAAAAAAAAAAGAATCGAATTGTAATAATGACATAATTACAGCCCGGAAAGTCGTAAAACTATCTAGGATCATCGCGGAAAACACATAAGTATCGGGAGACAAATGTTTACGGGCAGTCATCGGCGTTTTCTCTGTAAATTGATGAATTACTTTCTGGTCTGGAGGTCTATATATTGCACTGGTACATTGTATAGGGTAAAAATTCAATTTTTTCATATGATTGTCTACGATTCGTGAATAAGGTAAACAAGTTTGGCAAACAAACATTTTCCATTCTGTGCACCGGAAGGCAGTTCGTTTGATATCTTACTCACTGAAACCGTTTCCTCTATTTTGTTTTTATCATTGGAATTATGACAGAATGAACAATCTTATTAGGTTTTATAAGGCTTTAGACACTGTAAAATGTCTTCATAAATGCATTGTTTTTCGTGGTTTCCGAGTCTCTTCTAATGCGTTTTGTCAAAAAAACTGGCCGATGAATGAAAACAGACTGCATTCATAAAATGAAAGGAGTGAATGAAAATAAAACGTGTTAAAATGTAACGTACGGCAGTCGAAAATTCAAATATAAGGACAGGCGTTTCTGTAACCGTGATATGTGACGTAAAACGAGGACGTCTTAACATTACTTTTGAAACGGCATAAAAGTAGTCTAAACACGTCCGGACGACAACGCATATTTCACAAAATAAGAAAAGACTCCATTTTTCCATGTTCTGCAAAGATTAATAGTTTCTTTCGTGAACATATAAAAGATTATGAAATTTGAATGAATACAGCGTCTTCCTCTTCGACATAATTTACGCAGCTGGCATACAAAATATTGCATGACATAATTTGTTTGTTTTATCATTTAACGATACTTTTGAAACATAACATTCACAGCAAAAGACTAAAAAGATCAACATGAGTTCAAATAATGGAGAATGAATGTCAATACTATGATGCTACCTTCCGTAACTGAAGTTCAACTTATTTCTTTTATTTCCAACCAGCTTTCATGCCTGTATAAAGTTGTGGACAACGTGCATAATATATCAAGCATATCTGAATTATCAGACAAAGCCAGTGTCATTTATAACATAATTATAGAGAGTTGTTCCTCGCTCCACAAAAGTTAAAGTGAATGGCACATGTTACTCTCAATAACTTCAGATCCTACTCATAATCTTGTGGTTTCATTTCCCGTACGTTAATTTTATTTTAAGTCATGTAATATTGATTACTGAACAATAGTACTGTATCTCGGAATACTGTATCAGTTTAAGTCATTTTGTTTTAGGTAACAGTTTCTGTTTAGCTCTGTTTATCTTATATACTGGTACAATTTTAGCAAATGCTAACATGAATATTTAATTTAGAATTACAAGCTCAGATATTCCAAGGTGAGAAATGCGATATAATAGACCATCCTTTATTTTCGTTATCCAATTTGGTATTCAAACAGGCATTGTTAATCAAACAGCAATGTATAATCGAGCAGGTAGCATAAATGTTAGTAGAGGTAATACTTACCACATTTCAAGAGATAGAATGTTCTGCTGGGTTAATATTTGTCCGTGTAAATAAGTAAGCTAATTTCTAAGCAAGTTTCAATGTACAGGCGCGGGAGCATGCTGGGTCGGACATAGGAAAGTAAACCGACTTCCAGGAAACTGATGGAGGAAGTGTAATGACTTTTTTCTTCATTTTTTGATTAATACGGATACTTTTAAGTGCCTTCGTGTTTTTTTAAAAGTTATGGAAAGTGAGGTTACCTATTTTACTGTGGATTTAAAGTAGGTATTTGGGTGTTATTATTCCACATTTTAAGCGGTTTGCATAAGATTTCTTATTGTAATAGAAGTTTTAACTCTTAAGAAAGGCTTCGAATGTTGTATTGTGCATTTTCGGTAAAGTGATGCAAATGTATCCTTAATGCATCCCTCGACTGGCCATGTCTAGGAAGGCTTTGACTGTAACCATTCTCCTTTGCAACCATATATATAATTGTTGTGTCCTATAGTACTTAAAGTATATCAAATATAGTATATACAAATCTACATGATACATAAATCAAGCTAGTATATACATAATTTCTTTCTATTAAAGTGACATTATGCGCATTTTCTTCAAGTAAAAATCCAGCTGAAAATGGTGTGTGTACAAAAGTGTAGAGGAAATAATAACTTTTAACCCAATACACCAAACTCTTCCCGCTACCAGTATAAAAAAATAACTTTCAAAATATTGATTTTTTTATTTGACTGAGAGAGTCAATTTAAGAAAAGAATAACTGCATGCAGGAGTTGCTTCCCTTCCACTGCCGAAATCTCTACAAACATCAACAACGACACATTCAACTATCATTTTATCAGTCCGATTTTTTTTAACCTAAAGCACCAACTTCAAATACTAATGCGGCATAATCATTGATTTAACACATTTAAATGAATTGCTTATATAAAACTGTCACCAAAAATACACTTTGTGCAGTAATATGCGCATAATGTCACTTTAATCTACTACCACTCGTTTCTGAAATATTATTTCAATACCGTGCCTTTTGCTCTTTTCAAAACACATTTGCGTGGGTTTAAACATGATAAAATATCTTCCATTTGAAGATGATGACATTTTAATTTCGCTTTCCTTTTACTCATTTTATACAACAGCATTAAGACAATGGACAACGTCAGAATATTTTTTGGCTTTTTCACTTTCTAAATACAATACAATGGAATAATCTATGTCATATCAGCGTGTAGCTAGCCGCGGAAACTGTTAAAGAGCATCTTAATGACACAATGTTTGCATACAGGTTTTCAAGACCTTATATCATAAAGGTATTGTGCTCAGTAGTAAATTGTTTCAGTCTTGTAATTTGTTGATACTAAAATATATTAATAATAATATTTGTTGTATACCAAATAGTCTAAACCTTTAAGCGAGTTCACAATAAAAGGTTTAATGTTTTTATCTGTTTTATTGCGTCAGTTTACTCTATAGTCTTGGAAATGAATCATAAAAGATGTGTAATCGTACACCTGCTGCTCGTCTCCAATGTTATTCCTAGCTGTAACACTATGTTTCAGCTGGGAGCCAGACAGTTTAATGATTTGCTTATTGGCTCTTATATTCATTAAATACCCGACATAATAAAACAGGAATACTTATCATAACATTTTAAGGCACGGCGAATAAAAATCAGGGAACATGGCGGAAATCTGAGGAATATATTTGGCTGATACGTTCAGATTTAAGGTGTTAGTTAAACGGCCGCCATCTTGAAATATCTTCTCGGCTTATCTTGACGTCATGCTTGTCGTATAACCAGCCAGATTAGAATATGCCTCTCTTTACTTCGTTCAGGAAACGAGATAAACTCGGTGTTTAGAAATTTGATTTTCAAGCTTTTAATTTACCAAAGGACTTTTTATGTTCTTTTCTTTTTCTTTTTTGACTAAAGTTGTATAAAGTCCAAAAAGAATTATTTTATCGGTACATGTAGCATGACTAATGAATGGAAGCTGAGAATTGAAATTAGCAATAAAGACTACACCAATTTTTACAGTTTTCTTTACCTACTTGTACATAATGGCAAAATTTTAATAAATTTCTGCTGAAATCACACTCCGAAAGAATGATATTGGTTGAACTAAGATATTGAATACTCACATCAATGTTGTTTTTTTCTTCAAAAGTGATATTTTAGAGGTATTTGTAAGTTCTGCACGTTATTGTCTGTTTCTGACGATTTACTGTCAACGAAGATGATAGTTTTGATAGAATGAATATGTTTAACTTTGATCAGTTAATATGTATATAGTAAAATCTTCATTTAGTCAGTGATTTTGATATTGGCACTGTTATTTGTCCGAGGGCATTCGTATTACACGAGTGCAGTATACAAATGCCCTCAAACGAAGTTACAAGGCCAATATCAAATCACTCATTTCATAACATATACTAATCGATAACACTTACGTTTATCATAGGTACACGTAAGTTCGGCTGTGTAATCAATTAACTTATAACTTCTAATTAATCAAACGATAAACAGCATGTCAAATTACATAACACATCTGACTATAGTATTTCTATTGAAGGTTTTCTTGGTTATCCTTGATTGATTAGTGCACAGAGATCATCAAATGCCTCCCCCTTCTGACTATTAACATAATAAGAAAGTCTCGGCTTCATTGTACATGAACAGGGTTGTACATTTTATTATGCTTTCCTCGCATTATTTTTGTTTAAATAAGGAAAGTCTTATTCGGTGATGTTATGTGTTTCTACGTAGATCAACGCTGAGTATTAAAGTAAAACGCCAAGGAACACGTGCATACAAATACACGTGTATCAGTTTACAGACATTGCCATTTTAGTGACACGTATACTGATAACGGAAATAATGTAAATCAGTAACAATTAAAGTTATCTAACCCATCACAATGGAAATACTGAATCAGTGTCAAGTTAGATGTTTTTATACACAATAAATGATTTAAAACATGTAAGAAATGAGTTACACTGCTGTATTTCTAATATTGACACTTAGTATTGAAAATATATCTGATAATATGGCTGGAATTTTCATTGTTTTAATGGAATAGTCAAAAATGATTTTTTACAATTGTTTACTATATTCAATGAGAATGACATTGTTTATACAGATTCATAAAATTGAATCAGTAATACATTTTTTAAATCGTGACGGTCACGTTGAACTGTCATTATATTACTTTAGATATTGTTAACTCATTCAGTTCGGAAGCTTATATACTACGAGTTAAATTTTCGATAGCTTAAATTATCCACACAGTCATCAAATTAAAGTTTGACTTTCGAGGACTGTGATTGTGTCACTTAAATAATTAATGCAAATTACGTTTCCAGAGACCATTTTATTGATTGTGCTTTTCCTCTTTTTAAGTACGTTTCTTGTAATGTTATAATTGCCTTGTGGGATTTGGTATAGACAACGGCGTTTCAAATAATATCCTGGTATATTTGATGAATTTTCCAATTAGAAAGATAATTACAAGTCGAACTGATGCCGTGAAGATTTTGTAAGGTAAAGTAAAAACATTTGGCAAAATCCGAATAATAAAAACGTAACGTCAAAACGCTGTTACATGTATATAGCCTTTTCCACTTGGCACTAAGATTGCAATAAAGTACCTTTGCACAAATTTGTGTTGTAATAATTTCTTGTTTGTCTCCTATTGTATTGACGTTATTTGTTTAATGGCCAAAAAAGGCAATATTGCCGAAAATTTTAATTAAAGAGCTGTTCTAAACAGAAAAACAAAAAAGAGAGACTTCCGTCTTTATTATACCAAAAGGGTTGCAATTCAATGATACAATCATTTCTGTTGTTCTGTAACACAGAAAACCACAGCAGTTTGGGTAGGCCAAATTTATTCCACCTAAGATTCTTATCAAAAACTGTTCCTTAAATGCACAGTGTATAGCATGGGAGATCGATTAAAGGGTTTAATCAGAAATATCATAGATTAAGCTACATTGTAGTTATGGAGTGGTGGAGATACTTCTCGAGTTATGGGTTACTATTCTGGAAAGCGCTCTGCTACTAGGTCATCGACCCGCTTTCAGTATGCCACAATCAAAATATTTAGTACGTGCATATTTTAATAAGTACAGCTTGTTGAAATAATGTACTCATACAGTATGTATAGAGCAACCGGAACTTGTTTTTATTGTAAATGTGACGTGAATACTTATCTTCAAAGATACACTAGAAACGTTTAAAGTGACTATCAACTTTATAAGAAAAACCGTTATAACAGAGTAATACTGCTTCAAGTCACAGGACCACAGTAACAAGTATCTCTAATTTTACCCAGAAAGATGTCTTACCGGCAGAAATGACCTTTATTTGTACCAATAACTTTGTGTTTTGAATCGAAAAATACATGTTAGAAATAATTATAGCGCAGTATTTTTTCAAATGATATTGCAAAAATATGAATGGATTTCTATGACGAAACGACTTGAATACGAAGGAAAGGCATATGTCAACACTCTAGGCATATGTCAACATAGAGTGAATTAAACATGGTTCTATCTTTATCCTTTCAGTAAATTTCTTTTACTATATCATTTAATTCAAAAAGATCCTGGGACTTAAAAAAGAATTTCATGAACGCTACAACCACATTTATATAAAACCTTGTTCAAATAACAGCAGTTTTATTCCATTGAAGATGTTGCATATACATGTTGCAAATAATTAACTTGACAAAAATTGATTTGTTGTAAAGACAGGTTATTGTTGCATCAACCATTGAATTTCATTTGAATTTGAAGCACATGCTTAATTCTAATGTTTTAAGGATCACATTAAAACAAGAATATTATGTTTCATGAAGATCAAAACCTTCGTGAGCTGTTTAGGGTTCAGCTTTCTTCCCCCACTAAATGTTGTTTCTTTTGTTTAAATCTCCTATGAACTTACTCTGCTGCGGCATTAAATCTTTTTTAATGATAATAAAATGAGAACAGTGAGGATTTTTTATTTGTTTGTTGCTTATGTTCGTTATGCACGCCTATGTGCATTCAATACATTGCATCGTTCGTTATGATGAAGTATAGTTTAAATTTATGTGAAATTTAATGAGTCTAGAAGTATATTAAGAGATACTTTGTCATCAATTGCATGACGACACGATGCTTAGATTCTGCTGAAATGTTGGTATTGAGAAAACGTAAACTATTTGTTCGTAGATAATTAACGAAGGTCTATAGCGTATATACTTGTTTTTGCCTGCTATTTTAATCAATGTTTTCTAGCTCTCTTGTGTTTAGTCTGTACTAATTTGTTTTAGCTAGATTGCAAATCAAGATCACTCAATTTAAATTAACTTCTCTTAAGACGTCACCAATGATCGAATCAAACAGTTATCAGAGAATGAGTAAGCAACGTTCGTCAAACGTGATTGGACTGATTCATTATGTAATATCTTAATATAGATTCATTGAAAGAATATAAAGTACTTGCATGTTCATGACAAACTTAATGAAGAAGTAAATGTGACTGTGCGAAACAGTTTGTTTTTTCTAGGAACGAAATTCGTCTCGTTATGATACAGTTGTGAAAAATATGCAAATGTAAATATTTTACGAACCAATTTCGTACTTAATGAAAGCAATAAATGGTTTATGAAAGAAACTGTTAAAAGCATTTCCACACACCTTTACTCAAATGTAATTTCTTTGTACGCGAATTCAGTTCAAGTTTGTAGGCGGCAGGCATGTTTAGTTTCCAATATTGCTCTCAGGTATTTTTAGTGGCTTAAACTAAACTTTTATGTAATACAAAAATAAACAGCTTACATTATTTCTTTGAACTCGGTAACATATTGCCCATGAAGAAACAGGTGCATTTGTGATGTAGATATCATACAGTGCTTTGGTGAAGAATAAACGGTTTTTACCATGTTTCGGTTAAGATTACAAGAGCATTTTAAATGCTTTTGCAGGCATCAATGATTATTGAACTTTCATAATACAGTAAACTCCGTTTCTAACGAACTCTTTGGGACCATTTAAATATGATCCTTATATCTGGAGATTTTTTTATATCCACATAACCTTGTCATACGAAATATAGAAAGGCAAATAATCGAGCAGAGAAAATTTGTTCATTATACCCGGATTTTCGCTATATCCGGAGTCGTTATATGGTATTGTGGAGTTTACTGTAGGTGGTCCATAGGCCAACACAAGCGCTCTTAGGACTAGGTCATTTAGGGGTTAGAATCAGATTCGAGATTAACTTAGATAATTTGATAGGTCTTAAAAAGAACGGAACATCGGAAACAATAAAAATATATTGGAGTAGCAAAATGGTTTAGACTTTGAAATTGGTTTAATTAAATTTCGCATAATGAGTTTGACTGGGGTCATCAGGCGTTAAATAGGATTAAAACAGTTTATTGATAAATCTGTGCGCATTATAAACATTGTTAAGCGCAGCCTGTATGCCGATATAATGTAAGAATGAAGGGGCACGTAACAGTAGTTAATTAGAACTCTTCTAAAATGGTTGTTCTTACCAACCATAGTCTGCATAAATGAAGTCACTATATAAACAGCTGCGAAAACAGTTGCAAGCAAAATGCAATTTCATATACATGTATTTGAAATGATGCATTGTAAGCACTTTGTAAGAACTGTAGATATACCATGTGTGCTGCTTTTAAGTACATGTCTAATAATTAAAAAAGTATCTTCCATGGCAGGTTTCCCAAAATAGTAATTTTGAACAGTTTAGAATAGCTTGTCACTTAATACTTTTCGTTTTTGCCACAATTCATTGAAAATGGTTTGGCGTTTTATATACAAACATCTTTTGCAGATAAAGGATTGGTTTGTGCTTTTAAAACATCGTTTATATTTCGTAAGACTCTCTTAGTGTAAACAGTGTAAATCAATTGACTTAGTGCAGTTTATGTTAATGAGTTACATTAGCGACTTCATTTGATCAAAATAGACCAAATGTTGATTTACGTTAAGATATCTGAGTGACAAACGACCTAAAAATAGGAAGTGAAGAAATTTTAGCGGCAAACTAGCCTATTTCTAAAATCCGTCATATAAAACTTGTTTAGTAGTAAGTTTGTATAGCGGGTATAGCGGGTACTCGTGCAATTATAAATAGTGTTTTAACAAAATGGCATTTAAATGCATGTGCATATTAAGTAAATTCCGCTTTTCAGAAAGTTCAGAATAAAATCTGTCATCATGATTTAATTTCGTCTTTCTGTTTTCGTTGCCTCGTTTTAAGCAAACATTGGTTTCGTGGAAGGGACTTTTAGCCTTCGAATTAAGTGACGGATGCATGTACGTTGTGCGTAATCACGAATACATCTATGAATCCGCCTTCAGGATTAAGCTTTTAATCTACCAGTCATAATCATGTCCTCATCAGTTCATTAATTACTTTGTACGTAAATTTCGTGATAATTCTAATATTGTAATAGTTACATTACGACATCTAACTCAATTTTTATATCGTAGTAATAGTGAATATCGTTTTTATATTGTAAGAAAAAGGAAACTTTACATTAAAAGTAGCACGTGATGTCGCCTCATTGAGTTCCCATTAACAATGACTTTTAGAGATTATATAAAAGCCAGTGTATATTTGCTTAAATAAGATAATTTAGAGTATTGAAAGTCAAACTTCTTTACGTAACCTGTATCGTCTGTAAATGCCAATATCAATCCCAAGCGATTGATCCTTTGAAACTTTCCAAGTTAGACAGTGTATGACTGTGTTTAAGTTATTGGATATGTATCAAAAGTGTCAAGTTACGTTTTTCAGACAAAACGGTAGGCATTCATGCAAACAATTTTCGGATGAAAATTAATTGATTTTGTCAAAGGTCGTTGTTCTAATTTACTGCGATTATTTTCGCTTTGTGTACATGAACACGTTATTTAGTTATTCAGTCTTATGCAGCCATTCACACCTTTTTCTGATTAAAATTAATGATTAATGGATTTTGTCACAGGTCGTTATCAGAATTGAGTAATTATTTCGTCGTTCCCTTTATTACCAGGAAATTGAAGATAGACAAAATAAACCGACTTTAGGTTGCTAACCGTGATTCTTCCTGATTTAGGTTCTTGCAGTTTACCTTAACATGTCGTCATGAATAATGAATAAGAAAACCAAATCAGAATAACGAATCTCATTATGAAATTTTAGGATTGTTTTTCAATATCTGAATACATGTACCTTGTTTTGTCACATTTTAGTTGAACGATTAACATAAAAACAGACAAACAGACAGACGAACATATCCTTTTTGTAGTGCACGCTTCGAAATGCAGAAAACAAAATGATAACAGATAAAAAATGTCTATAACACTTTCTTACAAAATTCATTTTTTTCGAAAGAAAAATGGCATTATTGGTTGTTGCTGGGAGTTCTTAAAATTTGGGAAGTATCGGTTAAGATAGCAACAACGTTGCGAGTTTAATTCTATGTGGACATTTTGCTGCTGCAATCGAAGACAACGATTCCAACTCGGCTTCCACTTTGAGATGAGAATTTATAGTTGTTTTAAATTGATCCGCAACAAGTTTTGCTTCTTCCGATAAAAGTAGGGAAATAGCACATGAACTCTATCTTTTTGATCTGGAATTAGTTTTTGAAAGATTGCAAGATTGATCTTCGGGCTATGCTGGAGTCATGTTGGCGATGCTACATGCATTTAGTACATTGTGTTTCCGCGAATCATGGATATTAACTTTATGTGCACTAGAATGGATTTACTACGGGAATAAAACTATATGTTTAACCATATTTATCGATAGTGGTTGGCTTTATTAATAGTAATCTAAACTTAAACTTTGAAACGTTTGCTATTTACTCTTACTTATTATAATTGTTACTAGCAGAGCATACGATAATGGTAAGTCAGAAAGTCTTTTTTATTACAATCTGTTTCATGCATGCATGGACGGTACATGTGTGAACCATGTAATAAGACTCATCAGTTCGACTGCTGTACCAAATATTGTTATACACGTCAAATAAAAATTATCCACATTGAATTATATGCTAGAATTTGTTATGACTGAATTTGTTATTATCAAAAGTACGTGATTACCGGTTATTTTCATGATATTTTAAATGTGAATCAGTCAAACGTTATGAGCTATTGTTATTATTTCAATATGGGAACTCATGTGGCGCTAAATTACCTTCATCTGCAATTCCAAGCACTCATCCTCCTTTAATATACCTTTATTAAACCATGTTTAAAGTATCATTACATTGTGATTGCTGATCATTATGTAGCATAAGCCACCATAAAAATAATTATGAACGCAGAGAGATTGAAATCAATGGTTTATTGATTGTTAGTCTGAAAATTGATGTTCAACGTAAAAGTCATGCAGATCACACTATTAAGTAAATAATTAATGTTAATTGCGTTTACAGAAATCACTTTTATTGATTTTTGCCTCTCTTATCTTGTAATTTTAATGGTGTAATGGGACTTTTATGACATCTTTTTGATGGACGTCAAAATGACAACAGAAAACAATATCATTTTACCATTAGTGTCTTTTTATATGATATGGGAAGGAAAAGTAATTGAATTCCATCGTCCAATGAATTTCTTAAACCTTCCGTTCATTTGCATACAAAGTGGAGAGAAACATATAACATTACACAGCTTTTACTAGTAATGAAACAAAGCTAAAATGACTGATGTTTTCTGACTGACGGTTTTTTGTAATGTAATGTTTTCATTTTCTTTTCCAGTTTGGATAAAAAAGATATTATCCATATTGCCATTTTGCAAAAAGCGAAACAACAGCCCTTACAGAAATAACACAATATTTTAAAACGTCGAAATTGCTAATAGCTACTGTATGTTAACCCACGAATATCTCCATCAGGTTCTTAATGTACATTGCAAAGCTTCGATGATATTTCTTTATCATTTAAAGGTCCAATACTAACGAAAGCGAAAATTCAAATATACTTTAAAAAAAAACAGAAATAAGTTATTTAAAAAAAAATGAAAGTTGGTATGTAGAAATTCTAAATAAACTCCAGTACATGTACAATTATTTTTCTATGCATTATGAACAAAGTTAAAAAGACCTGGGTAGTCATTTTGTCGAATCACAGATTTCAACATAATACACATACTTTTCTTCGTGTTCCAAACACTTTCTGTAAATGTTAACCTGCAAATCTTCATTATTTAGTGTCTTGCATAAGGTAATGTAATTGCCATTGAAATAACTGTCACTTAATTTTCGCTTAGTAGTATACCTTTAATGTAGGTGATATTTTTATCTACAATTAACTTAGATAGTAAGCAAACAATACTCTAGATGTGAGGTAATCGTTTTTGTTAGACATAAATAGCCTGATAATTGCACATGTCTGTAATTTGTGCAGCACATGCATAATGCTTTTGAACAAACTATTCGACTAAGTCGGTTAGGAGTACCTAAGTGTTCAAATAAGCAGTACAACGTAATACCAACTTAGAAGATTTGTATTTACAGTTACAATACAGCCGATGGGTAGTTCTGACTATTGTCTCATAAACGACAGTTCAAAATATTCGTGTAAATCAAACTGCTTCTAAGAGAGAGGTATTATTTTTCTGTGTTTAAACTTAATTGTACAATATTCATGAAGTATCAGTAAACATATTAAAACAGACAGACAACATTTAATTTATTGGATGGTGTCTCGTCGTGTAATCGAAGTCTTTTCAAACAATCAAATTAATAATCCGAGTAAAGAATGTACGAGATATATGAAAAAAGTGTTCCCCTTGGCTACCTGTGGACTCTGTGTCGATAAACAGATAATACAACTGACCTTTCTTTAGTTTCTACCCTCTTGATATAAACTTAGCAATTACTTATGTTTCCCATTGTATCTATTATGATTTAATATTGCTGAAGTTTAAATCTACGTTTCTTGAACATACACTATTTGTAAAAAACATGTGATAGGACTCTGAGAAATATCATGCAAATACACTTAGGGTGTAAGGTTATAAACTAAATAATTATCTAATTTATAATATGAAACTACTTCTGAATCAGTTATTATATTCGATTGTCATTGTGCAGTTTCAATAGCCTTAAAGTCAACATTATTAACAGCGACTAGGTGACATATTAAAGTAATAATTTAAATGAGCGTTTATACTAATACTCCTTTGAATTTTGAGATTATAGGAAATACCTTAAACTTT
>JAFMSR010000005.1:25713121-25769528 GCA_022818135.1 Saxidomus purpurata | reverse complement strand
TGTCACACCAATGCAGCTACCTTGAAGGCCAATATAATGTACGTAGGGTTACAAATGTAAAACCAATACTCTGTATCTGGGCTGTAACTTCTACATGCGACTGATTTTGAAATAACTTCACACAGTTGTCGTCCATACCACAAAAATGTGCCAGGCACCTTTAGTGGCTATATTTAAGTTAGAGTTGAAGGTAAAACTTAAGACTGAAACTGGAAACGGATGGTTATGTTCTAGTAGTGTTTGACTGGGCTGTAATTTCTACATCCATATACAAATTTGAAATAACTTCTCAGTTGTTTCCGTACCTTGCCTGCTGAAGGTCAAGGTCAAATTTCAGGGTCAAAGGTCATAAGACTTCATCTAAATCCCTGGAAGGAGTTTTTTTACACTTGGTCCAAATGTTCATCTCATGGATACAAAATTTAATATCCATGTTCAACCAAAGCTGCTATGGATTTACAAATAGCGGTGCAATATAACTAACAAACTTAGTCTTCCATCTATTTTTGTATTAAGAAATTTATGAACTGTATTTAAATGTTGGTTCACTGTCTTTTTCATACAGGTATATCAAGTATTAAAACTGGACTCAAGTAATGACATTAAATACTTTTATTTCCTCCATATTTGTTTCTCAGTTAACGTTTTGCATATTGTGACAACAAAAGATTATTTTCACCCTCACTGTGAAATTTCAATTCTGTATGGACACATTATGGACATTTCAAAATAGATTTTGGTACCTTTACCATAATTTTATTCCTTGAATCTATAAATTTCAACAAAACCTCAGCTGAACCCAGAGAAGTATGCATCACTGGTAATTTGATATGCCTATTAGAAACAATCCAAAGATGCTATCTGTAATGTGACAAGCAAGGTTATTATAACTTCACCCTAATAATTAAGCATGCTGATAAGGGATTCTAGAGAAAATATAAATCTTTAGACAATTTCGTAGGACTATATACACATCGAAATACATCAGGCAAACAACACACGTGTTGGAAATAGATATAAATCTGATCTTCCCGACACTAAACAGGAGGTAATGTGCCAGGCGGAATAATTCACGAGCGCAAAGACCGAGTAAATTATAACGTCGTTTTATTTCCGACAGGAGATGATTCTATTTCGATAAAGCAATCCAAGCCATAGATTATTTCGATTCTTAAACGGATCTTTTTAAGTTGGGAGAGAAAGTGTAATCGGGCACAAATAATGGCTGTTGGAACTCACACCCCTCATTTGTACCACCATTTAAGCTATCATACATAACTACATAGCATACAACATTGGTTTTAGTTTAATCATCTAACATTGAAAATGTATGCGGTAGTACGTCAGACACAGAATCTAACAATGTAGACAACGCTTTTAGATACCGATGAAGTGAAAGTATTATATAATGTTTGCACACGGAGTTATGACGTCAGCGAGATGACATAAGCTTTCTTTCATGGTTTTGACTCCGGGAATCAAAACAAGTTCGTCTTGAAGTTTTTTGGCGTTTTAAAGAATAAGGTGTAGTATATACATATGCTTAACTGACACAATTTCTGGTTTATTAATCACAACTGTTACATGTGACAGATGTATTTGTACGGATGCTACTTTTATTTTTATGTTTATGCAACGATAGTGTCGCGGGAGTAACTTCGAAAGGTCGTATGTCGGGCGGGCGGTTGTGCGAGCGGGCGGGCGTCAAACATTTGGTTTCCTCTCAATAACTTTAGTAAGGAGTGACCCATTGCAATGAAACTTGGTGTGTAGGTAGCTTGCATGAAGAGGAAGCTTGGGATTGCATTTTGGTCAAGTAAGGTCAAGGTCATTGTTACTTAAAACTAGAAAAATGGTTTCCGCTCAAAAGCTCGAGTTAGGAGTGACCCATTGCAATGAAACTTCGTGTGTACGTAGCTTGCGTGGAGAGATAGCTTGGAATTGCATTTGGGGTCACTAGAGTCAAGGTCAAGGTCACTGTAACCAAAAATAGAAAAATGGTTTCCACTCAATAACTCGAGTTAGGAGTGACCAATTGCAATGAAACTTGGTGGGTAGGAAGCTTGCGTAGAGAGGAAGCTTGGGATTGCATTTTGGACAAGTAAGGGCAAGGTCACTGTTACTAAAAACTAGAAAAATGGTTTCCGCTCAAAAACTCGAGTTAGGAGTGACAAACTGCAATGAAACTTGGTGTGTACGTAGTTTGCGTGGAGAGATAGTTTGGACTTCCATTTGGTCACTAGGGTCAAGGTCAAGGTCACTGTTACCAAAAGTAGAAAAATGGTTTCCACTAAATAACTCGAGTTAGGAGTGACAAAATGCAATGAAGACGTTGAAACATGCTTAGGCGGCATTGCTGCGCTTTGTTGTATATTTATTAAAGCAGTTCAATGTATAGAAAAGTACATATATAGTATAGGCATATTAGAATATATAATATAAAATAGGTCATATCTTTATTTCGTACATGTATGTGCAATTAGAACAAAGTTGGATACAAAACAGAATGAAGTTCTATTCCATTCTCAATCATACATGTCCATATCTTTCGTGAGTTCCTAACACCTTTGTTGTTTCAAAACTCCACTATCAATATCTCTACCACCACCCAATGTCAGTTAGCATTCGCACATAAGGGCTACACGTCATACAAAAAGATTTACTCATGCAACACTGTTTGATGAAAAAGATGACAATAGTCGGCTGTTAAATCTTACAGCCGTGGCCGTTTTCCTGTCGCATTTCGCTATAGTATACTATCATACACAGACGCTGTTCACTACATAAAATCCGATACAACTTTAAGTGGAATATTCTATTATAAATAACCGCTAAAAATAGGGGTGTACCATATACCTCAGTAGCCAGGTATCGACCGATAAATACAACGTCAGTAAAGTGTACTACCCGACCTTTATGAGTTGCATTTTATAAAAAAAAGTAATTAAATAAATACATGTACATCTCAATGCTCTTATCGTCCATGGTAAAGACTTGATGATGTTGTTTAACAATTCGTTACAAACGGAAATACAGGTACTTTTTGTGACTGAATAAAATACGATCCCACGAATAAAAACGATATTACAATCCCATTCTTATGGTGTCAATGTAAAATGGAAGTATTTAAATAGATCTGTGCAAGCATGTTTAACGGGCATGGTGTGAACAGACATACTTTATGCAAAAAGAAGTATTACATCGTTGAGTGTCTACAGAACTTTCCCGAGACCTACATATACAGCTCCCCGGAATGTGATCGAATGAGTACAGGTTATTCTTCTGTTGTTTTTTTGTGTGTAGGTCTACTCGTGTATACATTTTATAGCATACATGAAATAATTCCGTGAACTTCTTGTGCTTTCACCAACTTGCATGCAGCCAGTGAGTTGATATGCTTTAGAACTGTACATAATACTAATTACTATCTTGATAACGAATGACACCGAAAAAATTAGCACGCGACACTACATATAGCGGTCACAATGACGACATGTACATTCGTTTTAAAAGCACACACATAGTTTGTCGTTTACCCGTCGTTTTATTGTTATGAAATTCGTTAAAATATATTTTCTTTATCATTCATTGTATGTTTTACACCAAAACGTAAAGTAAACATATATAGTTTAAAGATCTGGCTCAACACGTCCTGCTGTGATGCTTTCAAGTTTGATTTATGTACGCTGTCGCAATTGTTTTTTATTGCGAGCTGTTAAATATTAGTGCTATTTCATTCACGAATTTCAATAATTTCATCATGTATAATTCATGTACATGTAAATAAAATAAACAAATTGCATACAAGATAAAATTACCCGTCTGTCATGTCTTTCGTTTCATTTTCATGCAATTTTTTATTGATTTGCATTTTTTCTGTTACTCAACACTCCAGCCCTTATAGGCTTTGAAAGTGAAACCACAATGCACATTCGAAAAGTCGGGATTGCATTACATGTAGACTGAAAATAGATACTGGGAATTTGATTTATCTCAGTATTTTCACTTATGAACAAGTGGCAGGTATTTTAAAGGCATTGGATTTGTCAGAAGAATACGACACTAGAGTGTTCGAATAAATAACAAGTGCTGCGAAATCCGTAACGATCTAGTATTCAAATGCTGAAAATTTCAGCAATTTGACATTTTTTTCATTTTGGCAAAACATGGTCAGGACGATGTGAATAGGCCTTTTTATGAAAAATATATCACAATGATCACCAATGATGTAGGATAACATATGTTACTGCAGTTATAACAGCAGCAAATACTGTTCGTGATATCTTGAAGCACTAAATTGTATAAACATGTACAAATATTGTCATACACATGAAGAAAATTCAATATGTACTAAAAAGTGTGTTAACTGAATCACCCCAGGAATACCACCCTCTAATATATGTATTTTCTCCAATATAAACAACATCACTACGGATTGTAGCGACTTCAGACTGTTTCGGATTTTTGCAACGGTACATGTATTACAAATACATGTACACAGGTCACACGGTAGTATAATGTTGTGCTTCATTTTCATTTTTCGGAATTCAGAAACCTTCTTGTGGCCTTGTAAGTAACCTCGAGTCTACAGTTTCAAACTATGGTGAAGAAGATTGGTTTTACGGCAAAACCTATTTACAATTATAATTGAGTAACACATGTATTTTATAGTGATCTTGAATTGCGTGCGGTACAACCTACGATTCAAAAATGCCGTATCTCTGTTTCCTTCAAAGCTATTGACTAAATGTGCAATCACTAGTAATTTTAAATCCTTTGAATTTTGTTTTACCTTGTACATACGATCTGCCAAAGACGCAAAGAAAGGTTTTAATTAACGACGGTAACGTACTAATGACACCCCTAATTTAAGCGGTAATTCTATAATGGATTCTTCCACTTGCTGTATCGACAAATGTATCGGTTTTTTGTCACAAAGAAAGGTGTATAGATGTAGTTAAACTAATGTGAAATGCGACAGGATTACAGCCACGGCTGTAAGTAAACGAAAAGGTAATTTTACATGTGTTTGGCTTCTGTCTGTCTTAAGGAGGGCTTCCGATTGTATAGTAAAGTCATTTTGGCTAAATTTAAACGATGAAGGCCGATTTATGTCATCCAAAACTGACCATAATTTTTATAGCAGTTACGTTGTTCATTAAATGGGATCAACCTGCGGTGTCGCTATGGAGGTACTCTTGCGTGAATACATGTATATGTATTTTACATCACGTTTCAATCACGAGACAACGACTTTCGTGCATCATGAAAAATATCCTATAATTTTTAATATGTTTGTTCAATGAAGATAGATCTTCAAAATAAAGGTAGTCTTGCAAAACGTGAAAGACTAGAAATGATGATAAATATAGCTGTTTTCAGGACATATTTTGTAGTAAATAGTAGAAACTAAATTAACAGGATTAAAATATTCCTACATGCAAACAACAGTTAAAACAGATTCAAAGTGACTGCCTTCACTCTATCTATGGATTCAACTTGGTTGCACAGCATGCGGTCCCGTCGATTGTGATACTGTTAAACTGTTCTTATATTTTTATGATATAATAAACTCTTTTTACGACTAGTTTCATAGGTAGACAAACAAATTAAAGTGCTGTCAGTGATATAACATATTTACCGAATAATGGCCTGTTTGAAATTAGCAGACAGTATCTTTAACTGTTATGCAGTACATTGTACTATCGTAAAAATGTTTTGTATAGAAGAAAGCTTGGGTATCAACAACACTGAACATGAATGTTTATTTTACCGAAAAGTACACTTTCCTTGACTGAACTGCATTTGCCCTAAATTAACGATCAAAACTGTTTGTTAATACAGAAAACATTATTTACTGACTGATTACTTTCGTTTACGATAAAGATAGATGCAAAACATGAACATACTGATAGCGTTTTGGTAAAGCAAAGGACTATTGTGCACTAAAAAGTAACTATGTGGAGTCATGTTTTAATAATGTCCTCATTCGGTGCGCTGTTCGCGTACTTCATACAATACAGGTATGTTTCTTGTTTTTTTTGTTTAATAATTTAAAATTTGTTTATATTATATACATTGGTGGCAACACGGCTCTGAGTTTTCATTTGATTTCATGGATAAAATTTAGTTTTTCTTTGTGTTAAGGGTTTCCTGAGGGTGCTAGGCATTTGGTGCTGTATAGAAAAAAATAATGTACATTTAGAAAGTGGAGTTTTATTCGTGTATACATGGAATAATGGACAAACATACGTGTAATGTGATTGGATTTTTACTTGTTTCTTTTACACCCTATTTACCTTGATTATCGTCTATAGTAATCTGAATACGTGCAGTACTGGTGTAAATCTGTTCGTTTGAATAACTGCATAAATTATTTTATCCTAAACGCCTGATCACCTAAGGATAACCTGTTTATAGTATGTGTCAAAACAGAGACGGTAAATCTTCAATCTAATTACTATTTATAAACTCATACGGTAGAACATTAATTAAACAGTTGACTAAACAGTTGATCAGATTCAAATGTCTGTCCATACTCCAGTTTCATCACAAGATAAAAAAAGAGAACTAAGTTCACTAGAATTCGATTTATCAATAAAAAAACAGTAAAACTTTTGCGGAAATAGTCATGAGTCCTCCACCTTCTACTGAAAACAAAGAAACCTCACTTACAAGCAATGACACAGGTGGTTTATCGTCTGATCAGGCAGCTCTTTGTATTACAATACCACAGGAAGAAATGCAGAAACTCTCTAATGTTAGTATTGCTACATTTGAAGGTCAAATAGAATATTTAGAGCAAAAAATTGAAATAGGTGTCACAGAAAAGTTGAATGCCAAAATTGATCTTTTACAAGAGGCTAACATTGATCTTGCTAAAGAAAACAACGATCTTCGTGCTAGAGTTAAATCCCTTAAAAATGAGTTGTATAGCCATGAGCAATACTCCCGCAGAAACAATTTGCGAGTTTCGGGGATAGAAGAAACGAAGGGAGAAAACACGGACGATATTATGTTGAAAATGTGCGCAGCTGTTGGTGCAGATGTTTGTATTAAGGACATTGACCGTTCTCACAGGGTAGGGAAGCCTTAAGAAGATGCGATAAATCAAAGGGACGTGATTGTTAATTTCACGAAAATCTCTACTCTTAAAGATAATGGGTATGGCGATGTGTATGTGAACGAAGACATGACAAGACATCGTAGCTTTCTGTTATATAGATCACGTTATAGATCACGTGAATGAGTGCGCTCCATACATCTATTAGGCGCATGGTCTTTCGACGGGAAGATTTTCGTTATCGACAAACAAATCAAAGGTAGATGTCATACAGATGGAAAACCAGTTAGACACTTTTCTATTATACCCACCTCGAGATGAAGACCCGATGGCGTAATATAGCCGTTGATTGGAACATTTTGCACCATCTCGCAACACATATAACTTTCCAGTTTTTTTTCCCTTTTGTTGCCATAGCAGATTACGATTAACGTGCAGGTAATATTTATAGTTATTTTGTCACATTTTGCTATAAAATAGGAACAAAATTTCCATTTTGTTTATTTTTAAGAGAAACTTTTCTAATTATAGAAGACAAATTTTCCTAAACGTATTTTTAAATAGAAATGATTAGGACGTTGGTTGTTGTTGTTTCCTTTTAGAAGATAACTGCCAAAATAAACGAAAAGTTAAAATGCGTAAACTATAAAGAACTTGATAAATCTACACATACAAACATAGACTTCGTGTATTTCTTGCTGCACGTTATAAATACATGTACACGTATTTACGCGATAAATGATCGATTCTCTTTCCTTGATATTCATATGTAAATCGAGAACTTATTCGCAACATCGGTGCAGACTTATTATGTCTAGTACTTTCTCACCGCAAATACATGTACATGGAGCATTGCTTGAAAACTACTGGTTGGAATTCAATACAACTTCATACAATAGTGAAGTACATTGAGCGGAAGTGCAGTGCACAAGAACCATTACTCTATCTGTACTCATTTAAGAGTTAAACGCTAACTGTAGTATTCACCAGTATTTTTCTCCCTTTGAAGGGGTGGGGTCGAGTAGGGGTTGGTACCTATAGGAGGAAAAATACGTGCGTAAATGGTTAAATGAAAAAATAACACTAATCATTTGCTTTACTGTAGTAGAAACACATTCAAATACACATATCAACGATTCTTAAATGATTTGCTTTTACAAAGGGACAATTTTGTTTTAAAGAGGTTGGTGATGCCGAATAACGTCGAATATTTCGTTAACGAAAATATTGAAAGTAACAATGATAACAATGATCATACCAATGCTCATGTCATGTAGAGTATTATACATGATTATGCGCGAACATGATTATGCAACGAACGAGCTATCAAACAATTTGAATTATTCAACTTTCCATTTTTTTTCTCCACTGTTCGTCGTTATATTATGTAAATGTTTGCCACCATGGGCTTTATTAATTCTTTTTGATGGAACGCACGTTGTGCGCATTCGAGACGCATGTGTGTGCATACTTTTTCATAAATCTAGTTAAAGTTACACTTCAAAGATAAACTCACATGTTTCTCTATTGCTCTGACCATCACAGCTCCCCTGATTATCACCGCTTGCCCCGATATTACCTTCTGCTCTGCGAAAATAGTATTTTCTCAAATTCTCCAAACGTTTTAACTGGCCTTCTCGTCTGGGCTACATTGTCGTCTGATTCCGGTACAACGTCGCATAAATATTAACCAGACACTTAATATAATTAAGTAAATTTTAGGTATCACTATCTGTTTTTATTTGTTCCATACTAATAATGATTATTCTACATCATTCTGCGTATCAAAAGATGGCTATTTCAACGTTCATCTTTGTCTAAGCGGACCTTACGATTAATGTATGGCGCCAAAATGCTCATTATTCTTGATGTCCGAACTTTACTTAATTGCAATTTTGTGAAAAATAATTCGCGAAGACCTCCCTTTTTAAATTGTTTATGTTATTTGTTAGGTTCTACGGTTTTTCCCAGTGTGAGTCCATTAGTTGGTTGAATCTCGTTCCGTTGACCAAAACTAACCTTAAAGTGAGTCGGGGGTAACAAGTTTGGGTGAAAAAAATGGGCGAAATTTCAGTAATAAACGTTTCGCGTTGGAATATAATGACGGCAAAATCATCTAAAACTTTATATGTGCGTATTCTGCAGATAGAGAGCTAGCATATGGTATTTTTGAAATACCGCCGTCAGAGGCGGCGTGTATATTGGAATGCAGTAAGTAAAATTTCCATGGGGTGACGTAACTACTTTTAGACTGTAGACTGATTTCACAGTGTGTTCTTTTGTAACAAGCGGTCTTTTGATTTGAAATCGCGAACCAGTCTAAAGTTTACGGAAATAGCCGATTTTAAACAAATGATTACGAAGTTATTTTTAGTAAGGACGCTGGACGACAACGATTTAAAACGAATGGCTACGAAATTATTTTTAGTAAGGACGGTAGTTTCAAGCGTTGGTTCAACTAAAGTTTTTTTTCCGAAATAATTTTTCTTTTGTACAAGAATAATATAAATTGAAGCAAATTTATATGTTAGAATTCTAGACTTAGGAAAATAAAAAAAATTATTATTATTTCAATGATTTGACTATTAAGCTATTTTTAGTAACGACTCTGTAACGACAGTGTAATTGACCAATCAAACATGTAGTTATAAGCGTGGGTTCGAATTAATTTTATTTTTTCCGAAATAATTTTTTCCGTACGTGAACTGTACGTTGAAGTTTGCTATATGAAAAGCCTTCTATGTTACATCAATAAGGCATAAGAATATATAAAGTGATGTTTATATCGAGGAGCAACAAAGCTCTATCTGCTTCTCTGTCTTGGACTTGGAACTTTTTCGATTACTTCCCTCGATATGGAGAATGTTGTTCGTTCAGATTTTAAAAACATACCTTTATAGGTATTAAATTCCACTCCCTTAATCAAAAAAGCATAATGTGACAGCAGCCAATTTCCATACAGATGAAACAATGCCTATAGACTTGACGTAGAATCATTTTTTTAGCATTAAACATTAACAAATGGTCAGCCATATACAAAATTAGAGTGCAAAAAGATAAGGTTTGGTTAATCACCATACACTAAATCCAACATTACTAATTATCGCAACCCCTACTCCATTTGGCGGCGTTCAAACATTTGACTTGTTAACTATTATACATATACAATGATCGTTTGTTACAGGGACTGGATAGACTGGAACAAGAAGTTCATGTACAAGGTAGCACCTGGGCCTTGTAAACAAGTTATAGCCGGTAAGGCAAATTCAGCTACATAATACAGAATGCTACATATTTTGTAGTATAAGCTCTGCTGTGCGATTTTGATTTGATTTGATGAGAATTTTATCAAGGTCCGTCCAAAAGAGCACTTATGTTAGCTTGATATTTGGATGAGACCCCGGCATGTCTCCCGTCATGCCTAAAAAATAAAATTTTGAAGCCAGAAAATAGGAGAAATTTACCTGACTGCAATTTCCAGCCAGTATAGCCAAAGGTTGTATTTGATTGGTTACCAAATAGTAGGCCAATCACGGCGACCAATGAGATCTAAGTGTGATTGACCTAGTTTGTATGTCTGGATCGTGGTAGCCTAACAGTTTTTAGAAAATTTTGATACTAGATGTTATATGTGTTTGTTTTGTAAAGTAAAAATCCCCTTTAATAAAGTGTTGTCCTATTTTTATTTTGCTTAGCTTTTTGTGATGATAAAAAATTTAATTGTCCTGAATGATAGAATAAAATGTTGTCCGAAAAGATGGTTTTACTTATTTGAACAAGTTAAAAAGTATGCATGAAAGTTTGACTTATGTTTCTACTCTGAAATTTTGAAAATATAAAAACCCCTTAAAACCCAAATAAGCCAGCAACCGCACAGGCTACTTGTTAAATTTACTTCTTTAATATTAATGGTGTACAATAGAAAATTATAAAGAGACTTGTACTAGTTGGTTGTTTACTACCGGAGCTAGAAGCAAAAATCGGAGCCAGGAGAGACAAAAATGATTAACCAATCAGCAGGGTGCTAATGGCCGCCAGTTCGGTCTACTACTGTTGAAAAAGCACAGTCATTAATGTAATTATTTGAATCATTTGTATCATAAATTAGATAAAATGCCAAAATTTGTCTTTAAATATATGAATGTTGCTGTAGATCATGAGTTCGTAAAATAGAAATTTTATTCAAATTTTGTGGAATTTTGGTGAGAAATTCTTTTTAATTGTTTCAGAAGGAAATTTTAATTTAAATCTGTTAATCTGTTTTATTTTTTACTTATAAATAATAAAAGAAGTAAGTGTAGATCATGATTTGCATGATCGGCGATTCGGTCCTCGGACAGATGCTGGTGAACTACTATTCCTGATCCTGGTTGACTAACCAGTACTTTTCACATCTTCTTTGTTGTGAGTGATTGGGTTTTTCGTGCCTGAGTAAGATTGTTCTTAATGTAGTTTTGATCTTATATTACACATCTTTATTGGTTCGAAAATATAATTGCGAAAGTTAGATATGCTTTTCAAGATTAACATTGCTGTTCGTACTACTTGACCTGACCTACTTGTTGGTTTTGGGTGACCTACTGCGACTTTTAGTGCGCACGAACCGGATGGAGTTATAACAGGTGCGCGTTTGGCTTTTTTGGATCCGGCTATTTTTTGACAGTAGATTACTGCTTCCATTTAGGAAATAAGTAGTGTTTTATGCATTTTCTGCAATGTCTGGGGTATCTAGTTATAGGATCAATCACTGTTTTTGGTTAGTTATGACTTTTTATATGGGCATTAAGTATGCATTTTCTTGTTTAAGCAGTCATTAATTGTGATTATTTCTATTTTCTACGTTTTTCCAGTCATTGTCCTGGTGATTATTTTGGACATTTATTAGTTGTATGTTTGTTTTTGTAATCACCAGGGGTTTGTATATGCGTGGGTTATAATGGTATGTCGCCACAGACACTATTTTTTCCTATGTAGGTATCAAATTTCTTACTCAGACACTAGAACCGCTGAAAAGTAAAAATTTGTTAATTTCACATATTTCTATAAAATGACTAATAACTATCTAATCTACTGAGCTTCCGTCACATGTCAAGATGTCGGCTTTATACCGGGTTTGTCACGTGGTAGGTATTTGTAGTAATTATTCTATACATGTGTTTTTTATATATTTAGATAGAGAAAAAAGGATTTTTTGTCGATTTTGTTTAAATAAAGCTTTTTTCTTACGGTTTTTTGTGTTATATCTTTGGTCCTTGTTATTCTAAATATAATTTGGTCGAAATATAAACTGTCAATGTTTTGTATCCTTTATAAATTGTCTTTTATGCTACAAAATTTTGGAAAATCGCGGAATAAATTATCTGTAATAAAATTGTCTAATGTTTTCAATCTTTTCTATTTTCATTTCAAATCTTTACTAAATCGTGCTTTATAGTTATGGCTAGGGTGTTGGGTAGCCCTTATCTAGTTCTAAAGTTTTTTGTTATAAAATTTTCATGTTTTCCGGAGGTATATGAATTCAGTGTTTTAGATATGTGTTTTGTCTCAAAGATTCACCTGAGGTGGGGGTTTGATGTCCTTGACCTTTCTGTACCGGAAGCTCATTCTTGTTAACATATATACATGTATAATAAAGTATACTAAACTACTTAAAGATAAATTACAGGACACCCCTGGTTTACAGAGAGTGTGTTAGGGGTTTCTTAGTGTGGAAATATTTGTTTTATGTCACTAAAATGCGATACTGGCTTGCCTATTCTAATCTAATCTACGAAATAACATATCTACAATCTATAATAGACTTGCCATATCTACCCCTATGTACTTTTATCAAATATAGAGTTGTGTGAGTTGTGTGCTGTGTTCTGAATATAGGGTCCTAGAGCTCAGGGTTAGCACCATGCATTCCGCGCACCATGCTCCTGCAGAGTCCAAGTACCGTTTTTCCCCCATTGCGAGTTACGCATTATTTCGTTAAGGTGGGAGTCCCAAATAAAGGGTAAGATACGGTTTTTAGTCGATCTACACTTGCGCAGTCCGTGTACTACATCATACTTCCCCTTGGTCTTTTGGTACGACCGTGTGGGTGTGTGGGTTCGAGTGATTGCCGGGCGGCATTAACACTCCGTAAAAGTCACCTATGACGTTTGTGTTTTCAGTAGTGTGTATGTTTGTTCTGGTGTTTTGCCGAGCAGTCCATTATGTAATCGGTCCTAATCTATATTTTTTCATTGTATCCTATATTTTTGATAAATTCGAATACGGCCAGGCGAATATCTTGTGCTATTTCTTTTGGTGGATCTAACAGAGTTTTTTCCGTAATAGTTATTAGTTCTAATTTCAAAAGTTTTGTTTCAAATATTTTCCTTTCTTCCGAATATAATGGGCAGTGAAACATTAGATGGCCAAAATTTTCTATTTCGTTACAGTGTTGGCAGTTTTTGTCTTCTATGTATCGGTCCCCTTTAAGATAGCTACTTTTTAGTTTAAGTCTAGTATACATTGTGTCTATTTTTCTATCATGATGGTACGTTTGTAATTTGCTAGGCGGTTTAATATTAATTTCTATGTTATGTGTTGAGCAGTAAGTTTCCCATTGCTGTAGATATTTTTGTTTTACTTTGTCTTTTATGATGCTGTAGACTTCCGGTACGCTGAGCTTAATATGAATTTCTGTACCGGAGGTGCTGCCGTATTTTGCTTTGTCGTCTGCTAATTCATTTCCGTTTATGCCCACATGACTTGGTACCCACATTAACTGAATTTCGTCCCCTCTATGTTTTATATCTGTGATTGTTTTTAGTATATTAAAGATCATTTCTTGTCTGTGAGATTGTCCTGATTTTATTGCCATTAAGGAACTAAGACTATCACTAATAATGACTGATTTTGTAATATGATTTTCTTTACAGTAAGTTATCGCATAATCTATTGCTGCTAATTCGCATGTAAATATTGAAACTTGATGTTGAAGCTTTAAACTCTTGTTGTGTAAGATTGTTCCGTCTTCTCCTATAACTACTATGCCCGCCCCTGCTATTTGTTTTGACGGGTCCTTACTTCCATCTGTATAAATTTGGGTAAAGTCTCTAAAGTGCCGAATAATGTTTAGATTTGCAATAATTTTGTTTCTTTCAGCGTTTTCAGATTTGTTAATTTTTCCTACTAGATCTAAATTGATCTCAGGCATTTCAATATTGATTAGTTGTTCATAGCACGGTTCTTGAATTTGGGTATCGCCTAGGCCGTATTCTGTAATTAGAGTTCTGATGTGTTGTGTGTAAGGTTTCTTTAAATTTTTGTTACTTTTGATTTTGTAAAAATATGCCGGGTGATCGCATATATCGTCATTGATAGGTAAGTTTGGGCCCAGTCTGGAGCTTCTGGCCCAATATTTTAGTGCTTGAAGTTCTCTCTGTAAAGGTAGTGGGATCATTGCTGTTTCGGTATGTAATGGGAGAGTAGAGGTATGCCTCGGACATCCTATTATGGTTTTTAGTGCCCTATTTTGTATTCTTTGAACCTTTTTTAGTTGTGATTCTTTTGCGGAGGCGTATACTATGCTGCCATAATTGATTTTGCTAAGGATGAGGGCCTTGTAAATGTTTAGAAGGCATTTTTTGTCTGTACCCCAAGATTTTCCCTTTACTGCTCTTATGATATTTAGATCTTTAAGACATCTTTTTGTCATATGTTCTATATGCATTTTCCATGATAGAGTTTTGTCAAAATACATTCCCAAAAATTTTGCGTGTTCATTATATGTGAGGTTCGTACCACATAACGTTAATTTCGGAAAGTTGTTGGCTCTTTCCGGAGGTTTTACGGACGGTCTATGTATTAATAACACTTGAGTTTTTGCTGGGTTAATTATGAAGCCCCAGGATTTGCTCCATTTTTCTATTGTATTCAAAACAGTTTGTGCTTTTTTTACTGCCTGTACCGGACTTAATGATGTTAGCCATGTGGCGGAGTCGTCTACAAATTGAGATATTTTAGCATTTATAGTAGGTTTTTCTCTGTTTAATTCGTTGATTTGTGTTTCAAAGGTATTCATCATGAGGCTAAAAATTATGGGGGACAGAACCGCTCCCTGGGGGCACCCATTTACTGTTTCCACTACCTCTGAGAGAGCTCCATTGTATTTTACCTTAATCTGTCTGTTTTGTAGAAAGCACCTTAACCATTTTATCATTCGTCCTTGTATTCCGGAGTTTTGGAGTTGCAATAGTGCTCCTCCGTTCCACATTTTATCGAAAGCATTACTAAGATCTAAAAATATAGCTATAAGATATTTATGTTCTGCCTGTGCGATTTTGCCATCTGATTCTAATCGTGTAATATTGTCATCACATGAATGATGTGATCTGCATCCTGATTGGTATTTAGACATTATATTGTTTTTTTCCAAATATGCGCACAGTCTGGGTTTTATCATTTTTTGCATTAATTTTGTAAATGTTGATGTTAGAGAAATTGGTCTATAAGAGGCGGGTTCATTTTTGTCTTTATTAGGTTTTAGTAATGGAATGATAACTGCATGGTTCCAGCTTTCTGGCGTGGTGCCCTCTACCCATGATTGATTAAAAATTTGTAAGAGTGTATTTCTGCTTTCCTGTGGTAATTTTTTAAGTATTTTGTAATGTATCAGGTCTTCTCCCGGCGCACCGTCCTTGCAGTTCGACAAAGCTTTATTAAATTCAAATATAGTAAATTTTTGATTGTATTCTTGGGAGTTGTCATTATTTCTATTATTAATATTTTCATTAACTGCTCTGTTAATAATTATTTTGTTTACCAGAAAGTCTCTAGTGTATCCTTTATTACTACTGGCTTCAGCATATTGTTGGACTAATGCGTTAGCTTTTTCTTTTGGCTCAGTAATAATATCTTGTCCTATTTTAAATACTGGATTGCTTTTTGGTACTCTGCCTTTTACTTTGTTTACAAAATTCCAAACTTCTTTAGATGAGGTATTGCTTGTTATAGTTGAGCAGAAATTGCGCCAACTGTCTTGCTTTGCTTTTTTAATTATTCTTACTGCTCTTGCCCGGGCCATTTTAAATAGAATGAGAGTTATGGGAGTTTTTTCCCTTTTGTGAATTTTACGTCTAATTTCTCTACTTCGTATGGCTTCGTGGCATGCCTGTGTCCACCATACCTTTTTGATTCTAGTTTTTACAATTTTTGGCTTTGATTTTGGAATTGTTTTTTCTAAAATACTATTGAGTTTATCTAAGAATTCTTTGAAATTTTGTTCAACTGTTTGTTCTTTTATCTTATAATTCAATTCTGTCATGCATAAATGGTGAAATTCCATCCACTGGGCAGTGGATGCCATGTCTATGAGCCATTTTTCACTTATAATAGCATTTTCAAACCTTATTGGTGTTTCTATTATTGTTATTACAGGTAGATGGTCACTATTGAAGCTATTGTCGACTACAAGGAACGTTGCCCTGGGGTGCAGACCTGAGGAGACTATAGATAGATCCAGGGCTGAGTCTATCTGGTTTGCCTGCTCGGCGAGACGGGTGCATTGGCCATCATTGATGCAATTGAGATCTGTTTCATTCATGAAGTCTATCAGATCCTCTGCCCCAGCATCGCGCCTAAAATCATTTTCTGGGTTCCAAAGTGGATGTTTTAAGTTAAAGTCTCCTACTATTACATTAGACTGTCCTAAGTTTTTGAAGCTATTTCTAAAAACATTTATGTTGTTGTTATCTTTACTGTTTGTGTAGTAATTATAAATCGAAATGTTACTATCTTTGCCAATGATCTCTATTGCAATGTTTTGATTAATAGTATTATAATCTGTTTGTTTCGTTAAGTATGAAAGTCCGTTGCGGACATATATACATAATCCCCCTGAGGCGGGGGTTTCTTTGTTGTAAAACATAACAGGTTTTTGATAATCCTTGAATTTGAAAGGATTATGTTTTTCTGCTAAATGAGTTTCTTGTAAACAAATTACATCTATAGGTTCTTTTTGGTCAATTAAAAAATTTTGCAATTCATTACATTTACTGTATGATTCGGATCTCATACCCCGAATATTCCATGATATGATGCTGAGGCAGGGTCTGATGCATTCAGTATTTACCTCAGCTGTATTGTAATCCATTAAAGAATTATTCGGAGTTGTTTTTGGTTATTAATGATTAATGACTAATCTATGTTCTGCATATATTGAGTGGACAGTGAATTGTCATTTGTCCATTCGGTCCTGTGTACATGATATGGGGGTGGGGGGTGATTTGAATTTGTGATACCCCTTAAATTTGGTATTGTATGTGGCCCCCTTCGGAATCTATAATACATTGGGCCAGTTTGTTGGTTTGTACGGATCCCATAATTCCCTCCCCAATTTGGTTCCCTTTTAATTTGTCTGTGAGGTGGGGGTAGGGGATAAGCACACCTTTCTTGTTTTATTTTAATTATTTCTTGTGTATTTAGTGTTTTTTTGGGTGTTGGGGGTTTTGGGTTATTTAATTTTGGTATTTCTTGGGGATTCTTGATAGTTGGGGTGGGGGTGACAACTGGGGTAGAGGTTTTATCTTGAGGGGTGTGCTGTTGTTCGGCACATCTTGTCTCATACTCTTTTTTGATTTCATAATTTGCTGTATTTATTTTTTGAACATATTTTTTGTATACAGGGCAGGATTTACTGGAACCCCAGTGATTTCCTAAACAATTGTTGCATTTTAATTCCGTAGCATTGCACAGTCCTATTTCATGGTTGCCAGTACATTTCGGGCATTTAATCTTGTTTCTGCATTGGTTTGTTTTGTGTCCGGGAGCCTGACACTTTCTACATCTAATGTACCCTAGCGTTGTTGGTTTTACTATTAAATTGGTCCCTTTCAGACTTAATGGTAATTCTTCGCATGTAAAAGTAATTATCATTTCATTGGTGATTTCCTTTTTCCCTTTGTGAATAAATTCTTTTTGCCTTATTGTTGCTATGTTTTTGTTGTTTTTAAATAATGTTTGCCTTAATTGTTCAGTGCTCTGATTTTTTGGCACTTCTAATACTCCCATGCTGATTTTTGTTACTTTTGATGTAGGTTTTTTTTATTTTCTATTTTGATTTCGTGTCTCCCAAACTTGAAATCTTTGATTTTCGTTTCGAAATCTTGTCTGACTTGGAAAAATAAAGCCCCCTTGTTGTTATTCAATTTTCTTATTACATTCCCGCCGAATTGTTGTTTTAAATTTTTTTCCATAATTGCTAATTTCTGTGTGCTTAATCCCCCTTGAACCCCCTTAATGACCATATCGATCCATGATTCTTTAATGATTCTTTCTCTCTGTTCATTGGTCTGTTTTTTTGTGGATGGGGGTGATGGGGTGGGGTTTGTTTTAAGATTTTTCGTTTTGGTACATGTAGTAATTTTTTCCCCTCCCTCTTCTAAAATCTGAAATTTGTTATTTAATTGGATTGGGGAAGAAATTTTGTTATTTTTCATTTCATTTTTAGGGGTGTCTAATATTTTTATTGGGGTGGATGTATTTCCCCCATTTTTGTTATTGTTTTGATTTGGACTATTTATGATTATTGGGGATGTTATTGCCCCCCCTTTGCTGAGACTGTTGTTTTTTTATTTTTTGGTGAATCTATCACTATTGGGGATGGTTGTGACCCCCCTTCTATCCTAGTAATTTGTTTTTTAGGGGTGTCCTGATTTTTTGTTGTTTTTTTAACTAATACATATTCATTTTCTAGTCTACTAACTATTCTAAAATATACATCTTCATCTACTTTTGTGAAGTTGCAGAGATAATTTTTTGATGAATTTATTTCTCTGTCTTGAGTTTGCTCTACTTGAGAATCAATATTTTCAATCAGTGTTATTATTGGCACCCTATTGATTGTCTCATTTTTGACACTTGTTTGAGTCTCTGCTGTGCGCTTATTGTCATTGGCACTTTTAACATTACATTGATTTTCAGTTTGTGTTTCTGCTGACACTCTATCCTTTGTTTCTGTGACACCTACACTACTTGAATTATTCACAGTTTGATTTTCTTTGTTTGTAGTGCTCTTATTGTCACTGACACTTGGTGACACCCTATCTTTTGTTTCTGTGACACCTACACTACTTGGATTATTTACAGTTTGAGTTTCTTTGTTTATAGTGCTCTTATTGTCACTGGCACTTGGTGTCATCTTCTTTGTTCTAACTATTTCTTCTACTCTGTCTTTCATTGTTTTCGTTACTGCAGTCCCTACTCTACTCATTAGTATTTCTTGGAGTGTCAGGTTTAGTTCACGCCATGAAAATCTCTCTGAGATCATGTGTGACCTGTCACCTGCTATTTTGTTGACTAACTTAACTGTTGTACTCTGTTGTGCCCTACGGGCTACTGTACTTTTCCTTTTATTTGCTCTTACTGCTTTAACTGCAGATACCTTTGCCTTTGACGCCAATTGTTTTATGCCACTCATTATTCTTTTTGATTTATTCTTTAAAAAATGTCGAAAAAGAAAAAAGAACTTGTTTATTTTTGTTTTAACTTATAACCAAACACTTAAATATTATGTTTATGAATTTTGAAAGAGTTCATTTACTTAATAAACAAATAATGTTTGCCGAAAGATGACGTTACGTTATGATCGACCTGTCCTGAATTTTGAGCACTTTTGTTTTTGATGCCTATTTCCTTAAATATCTTTTTTAATCAGATACTTATATTGCTGAAATTTTGACTGAAGGTACTTATGTTATAGTTCTACTGGATTTATTAATCCTAAATGTTTTAGTTATGAAAATTAAGTTGTTATCAGCTTTCAGGCTAGCCCTACCCCAATTCTGATTTCCTGTACCCAGCCTAAATTTTACTTTTCTCACCTCAGTTTCTTGTCGTATTACCCTTTTCCCTTATATATAGTAAATATCACGTAGTTTCACGTATTTCTGGCGCTTTATTGGCCGTGCAGCCCTTAAATCACCAGATTCACGCTGGTTTTAATGCTATAATGCAATACTTGTTACTGTTATCTATGATATCAGCAAAAAGTATGAAGTTTACCAAAAAAACCCTTATTTGTTAGTTCTAACCTATTTAATCTTACCCCCTCTGTGATCTTTTACCCTTACTTGTCCCGATTAAATCCTATCCTATCCTATCCTATCTATCTTATCTGTCCTGTAGCTGATAACATTTAACACTTATAAAATACACTTCTAATTCCTTAAAGGCACTTTGTCAAACCCGAAGGCTTTTAATATTTGAGCATTTCCTGGCGCAAAGACAATATTTGAGGCTCTTTCAAGAGAAGCGTGCGACCAGTTCAGCAGTCAAGAGCAAGAGTTTCCTGCTCTGCTGTGCGAACACCAACATTTATCTTTTATACTTACCAACGTGCAGCCTCTCCTCATTTGTCTTTTACAGATATCTTGAATAGCATTGTACAGTAGCACTTGCAAATGCGGTAATGTTCTTCTTTGATAGCATAGCTCTCACGTCTTCACACAATGCATGTAAACGCTTAGTTCAAATACAATATTACCGGATTTTCCTTCTGCCTTACATGTACTTATCTTGCAAACTTTTGTTCTGAAAAGGGCTATGATTGAAAATAAAACATTTCAATGTGTATACTTCAGACGGCGGCTCAGAGGATTTAACATACGTTGGGAATGGTGTGGTCATAATTTCTTCTGTAAGTATACATGAAATACTTCTATGTTTGTGCAATTTGTAATTTGCTGTTTCTTTATTGTTTCTAAATTACGGTAGTTGCGGACCTCAGGACAAGAATTCAAAAAGTAGACGGAAAAGTACGAAATTTGGCCCAGGTAAAGATCAACATCTATATTTTTGAAAAATAACATTCTTTTTTCCTATTTAGCTTTAACATTCACGTAAAAAGCGCCATCTGGCGGCACCCGTTTTTTTAACGAAAATTGATCGTTTTTCTATCATAATATCAATAATATTTTGGCGATTTCAGTTTTTCAAGTGTAAATTATTTTTACAACAGCCTTTATTTGGTAGGAGCAATTTTAATGTGTTTGGTGCATTACAAAATTATTATTTCTGCGAAAACAAATAGTCCAAAACCATCAACGTAGTGAATTTTTTTCGTCAAAATTTACGGATTTTGCCGTATAGCGCATTATCCGCGCGGTCAAAGTTTTTTAATTTTTGATATTATGTACACCAGGTTTTGCTCTTAAAAATAATCAAATAAAAAGGCACGTGTTCATGTTGGCTTGTTGCTAAAAAAACCTTTAAAATTACGATCAAATGCTAAAAATGCGACGTTGACAAGGACGTTATACGTCACTATTACAATGTGTTATGACAAAGACTGAAATAATTTATGCGCTTTAAAATCTTGTGGGACATATATGCGTTTAAATGCTTACAACTGTTTTGTTTTTTAAAGTAAAATAGAATCATTCTTTGTAATGAGTTTTGTATTATACGGCGTTATTACCAGTTTATATTACTAATCCCAATTTGAAATGTGTTAACATTTCCTCTTCAGTATGATGAACGAAGGTTCTCCGGGTCCAAAACTGCACATCGTCACTTAAGACCCGTAAACAAAAAATCATGATATGTAGCGTATTTATAGTTGTTAAGTTTTTGGAAGTGTCTCGGGTCCTTGTCGCACCCAAAGCACCGGGTCTGGAGACTAAGCTAAATATCTGACACTTCGATCCCTGGAAATATTTTGTATTTCCTATATATTACTTTCTATAAAAGAACATAATATATCGAAAACTGTTCTGCTATTACTTATTTCTTAAAAGAAGGAGAAAAAAAAACGTATACCATTATTGACTTTTAAACACCCTCCTAGCTGCAACTTTGTTTGTTTTGTTTTTTTCCGTTGTTTGTCTTATTTCAACTTTCACCGAAGAAAACATGCATGTAGTTATGGAAATATTATACAACTACATATATGACATAAATATTTATGCTTTCCACAATTTCCTGTAATGTGATAATATGTCAGGACCCGGATGGTAAAAAATCGCTGTTATTTGAGTCAAGAGTGCATTTACAGAGGGTATGGATCACCTTCAGTGATACCTCTAGTTAAAAGTACATCTCATAACATCCAAAACATCATCAAATGGGCGCACCCTAGATCTATCAGGTTTTATTCTCCAAAAATAAATAATATCTTCAATGAACGTAAAATGATAAATCAATAAAATGCTGGCACAAATAATCAACATAGAGACATTCAGTAATAAATCGCTATCCTTTACTACTTACTACTTTATTGTATATTTAAATTTTATCGATGATGACTGGTAATAACACTTGCAAATATTCTGTTTATTTATGCTTTTGAAGTAATTAAATTTGACATTTATTTTAAATTCAATATTACTTTAAAACCAAAATAGCATAGATATGTGTGATGCATTAGTTATGGATGGATTGCAGCGATGTAAAGGTGCAGATTGGTTTCAATATTTTGGGAAGCTGATGTAGGTGATAGTACATTTTTTCCATGTGTATCCGGAATAATATTGATAACCACTTCGTCCTGCATTAGTTATGGATGGATGGCAGAGATGTTAATGTGCAAATTGGTTAAAAAATAATGACACATTCTATTTTGGGAAAGGTTGCAGGCGAAAGTACACATTTCAAGAAAATTATGCATTTTTTCCATGCATATCCGGAATGATATTAATAATCACTTCGTCTTCAATGTGACAAATGTTTGTTTTTGCAAATACAATTATCATAATAAGTGATTGTATCAATAACATATCCTTGTACGCAAATTTGAATTTAACCTGTTTTCACAAAAAGAAGATTAAACCATTTCAGTCAAATAGTTCTGACATGAACAAGCCTTGTAAGCAGTGTTTATACCTCCATGACTGTTCAAAACGGTTCAAGCCTTGCTACCAACTATGACTATTTGAGAAATTTAATTTAGGTAAATTCATAGTCTGAACTTCTTTTAAAAGATTATCAAGCTTATTCGCTTGTTTATTGTGAGTGTCCCACAAGTAAAATTTTGATTCATGGTAAATTTATGTTCTAGTTTGTGAAAAACACAATGAACATCATACTTACCTGATTCACCTAGGTTCTTTGTCAAAAGAATAACTATTGCCAAACGTTTTCGATTAGGTTAAAGCGCGACTTGATTACGAAGATATTTTCCGTAGCTTAATGGTGGCTTTTGAACGGTCAGTCAAAATGTTGTCAACTTCGTGGAGAGATGTAGTACGTTTACTGTCACTGCTACCCATTTCAGCTTGACGGACTAAGGCATGTGTCGGGATTCGAACCCTGGACCTATCACACCGGATCAGAGCTATCAGCTATCAGTTTCGGCGTTAGGGTCTTTATCGGGTGTAATTATTTAATCAAGGTAAAAATTCCATTCAGTTATTTAAAGTCGACTCAAAGTTGGCAGAGTTTGAAATTCGTTTATGCACGAATAAAGAGGTGTATGGTTCTCTACTTTTACATACACGTGTAGGCATATTTTTTTATCGACTTAGGGCCCCCGAGTATGCATTAATGGAAAGCAACCTCCTGTCACTAGACTCATCAGTATTAATTCATTTCTTTCCAATATTTTTATGTTTGAATAAAATAACATTCAGTATCCGATTTTGTTTATATTTCCAAAGACAATTCGTGCTACTCACTCTTAATTTAATTTATTATCTCAAAATACATTTTGGTTCAATTATTCATTTTTCAACTGCATGTAAAAAATAAAAGCGTTCCTACTAGACGTATGCATCAGAGAAAAGCCGAAAACTTTGAAAATATATTTTTTAATTCGCAGGGCCATATTTTTGTTTTATTCTAAAGTGACAAATATCCGATAACTGCTACATAATGTAAATATTAGGCAAAAGCTGATCATGGTCGGTGGAACTAGAATAAATCAAAAGGTGAAAACGTATTTAATTATCATTTTAACAAATGAAATTTGGTTCCAATAACTATAGTCGCCGATAATGTTCCAATGGTTAGTTAAATTGTATCTCATGTCGACATGGAATGCGGACTGCATTATGTTTGAGTATACATGTTTAAACAGTGATCCTAACGGTATGAAAATATATCATATGCGAAAACAATTACAAAGTAATTTCGATTCAAAAAGTAGGATTATGACGGCCAGTTCAATAGCGTCGGAAAGAAACATCGACATTATTCTGCACAAACTCGACGTCGAAACTGATTTGCAGTGCCTCTGTTCTAAATGCTGTGGTACTGTTTACTTTACAAGGATCTCAAGTTATAAATTGGAAAAAGATTCAGATTTTCCGCATATAAATTTTAATGAGACTTGAGAACAGGCGAAAATCGGCGAAATTACGACGACTCTCTTTAGAAGTCCTGCGAGTCTGTACTGAACAGAACGACGGTATGCTACTCCTGACAAAAAGACTGCCTGTCAAAACTAATTGTACCTATGCTATATGATCGTTTTTTATTTTTTTGTGTTTACAGCTATTTCGGCATTAACGTTTTTATTTGATTATCATAGATGAAATTTATAGAATCTGAAATATGTTTACATGAATAATTTCATTTACTTATTACTGGTGATGCAAAATGTCCACACGTATTATAAGATTACAACAATTCAGTCGAATAACATAATACTCTGTATTCCTGCAAGAATAGAAACACGGTAAGAAGCAGGTAGCGGAACGTCGCGTTTCTTTTCTTATACAATTTCCATATTTTTTTCTTTTCTCCGTTGCTTGATCCTTTTGTTAACAAATCAACATTTTAAAATAATTTCAACTTCGTGGACATTTATAATTAATTCTAACTTTAACTCAAACGTTTATCCTTTAAAATATACAATTTTTCACCTTACCATGAACGGAATTTCCGATGAATGTAACAATTTTCTGTATTTCGGCATGAAAAGAATGACGTCATGGTTTGAAAACATTGAAAAGTCACGTTTATACGCATTTTCTGTTGGGATTCGAAGGTTTTTAATAAAAAATCTAACGTGAACATATGCCTTTTTATGTGATCATTTTAAAGAGGAAACCCTGATGATTATAATATCAATAAATAAAAATCTTTGATCTCGCGGATTAGATAACGCGCTACACGGCAAAATCTGTAAATTTTGACGTAAAAAATTCGCTACGGTTTTGGCTTCGGACTATTTATTTTTGCAGAAATAATGGTTTTGTAATGCATCCAACACTTAAAATTGCTCCTACCAAATAAAGGCTGTTGTAAAAATAATGTACACTTGAAAAACTGAAATCGCCAAAATATTATTGATATTATGATTGAAAAACGATCAATTTTCGTTAAAAAAACGGGTGCCGCCAGATGGCGCTTTTTACGTGAATGTTAAAGCTAAATAGGAAATCTTTTCGAAAATATAGACATGGAACTATACCTGAACCAAAACGCATACTTTTCCATCAACTTTTTGAATTCTTGTCCTAAGGTCCGCAGCTACCTTAATAAATCTGTACACATGCCAGTAATTGATGCATGTAAATGAGATGTCTATATGAGCGTTATCCAGCATAGTAGACAGCAAACTTGAAAACAAACTTTTTAATTGAACAGCTTTATGTTTCTTTGATGGTTTACAGCTTACTACTGCTACAATTGTAAGCAGTAGGAGTTATATATTTCCCGCCTACATATGCTTTCTTATTTTGATTTTAAGTTTGTGAACACATTCTTAAGATCTGTGTTTCATATACATTACAAAATAAACATGATCGATCAGTCTGCTGTTAATTATGGTTTGTTGAAAAGGGATACGGTCAAGGTGAAGGGAAAGGCGCAATGAAAGCGCTCAATCTGGATACGAAAAAAGTGGTAACCATGGATATTCGTGGGGCACCAGACAGGGATGATTTTATGACAGACCCTCTTGGAATCACTACTTGGAAGGATGAAAAGGGTGTAGTGTTGTTTTCACTTTCCTTGTCTATTGCAAATGACTTTATTTAATAAAATAAATAATCTTTCACAATTAGGCGATAATTGTTAATTTTATATGTTGTTAACAATTTTTATGTGTCGTGTTATTACACCATTAGTCTCTTAGTTCATATTAACAATATACGAATATCAAAAATAATTAAGTTGTTGATTTGGTCCTTGTTTTGTGTTATTGTCTGATTCGTAATTATCATTTGTGTAAAGAAGTCTGCATCTTTCAGGCCAGGTATTTTTATACGTCTTGACACATACATCAACCGAGGACAGAATAGAAGTGTTCAAAATGAAGGAAAACAGTGTCTTGAAATATGAAAGTACGATTACAGATCCTAAATTCGCGTAGTATGTACAACTTTACAACTTTTAACACTGAAAGAAAAAGCAAATTAATTTGTTGACCTAAGATTGAAAGCAAAATGTTCTGTTATAAATTATTATTTAGCCATTCACAATACATTAATTTTATTTCTTGTTTGTTTCTTAATCAATGAGTTTTCGGCAGTGAAATTTCATTAGCAATATTTTAAAGTCAGTTATTTATGTTTTTAATAACTCTGTTTAAAGACTTATACCACCACGTCTGTTGACTTGTCTTCGTGATTCACAATCAAGATTGAATATTAAGTTTCTTTTAAAGCAGCTCTCAGATTTTTTGTGAAAAAAAAAACAAGGTTCTTCGAACTGTCTGAAATTAACATATTTTAGAACGAATCAAATACGATAGTACAAGAATAAATTCCTGTAAAGAATTTCTGTTTTTTTTTTGAAAGTATACACTACCAAATTACAAAAACGTTACAAACGCTTCTGAAATTCCAATATAAACATAAAAAAATTATAGTGTATTGGTGCCGTCAAACCAAACTCACCAACAACTTCAACACATTTTCTCAACATGATATGTAGATTTTTACTTATGTTTTTGATTCTTGTCATTACTTTTACATTTTATATTTTAGTATATCATTTTCGATAAATAGTTTAACCAGAAACTTTGAACGAGCAGCTTTAAACACATTCTATTTAATCCAATGACCTACTATTAATTAAATACATCGTTGTGTTTTGAAGTTGCTCTTATTGTACTATGAATGATGTCTTACCGGCGGAAATGACCTTTATTTGTAACAAAACATTCATAACTTTGCTTTTTAAATCGACAAGTACATATTAGAAATATAGCGCAGTATTTGTTTCAATGATATTGCAGAAAATAAGAAAGGTTTTCTGGCAACTATTTTTCGTGAAGAAAGACTTGAATACGAAAGAAAGCCATATGCCAACATTGTTTTAGAGTGAATAGAACATGGTTCTATAGTTAGCCTATCAGTAAAATTAGTTTTACTATATCAGTTAATTCAAAGTGATCCTGGCACTTTATGATCATTATGAAATATATTGCCCGACTCAATTTGCGCTCGAAATGCTTTTCACTAGTAGCACCGTAAATATAAAAATCAGTATAACTTGTTGGAAACCATTTTTATAAACACTATATTAAATACCTTTAACACTATTATATTGATCCAAATTCTGAGCTAGGAGCTAAGTGGAGTCCCCTATAGCACCTTTAAAATCACGAGACATGTATGTTCGTTTTGGGTGCAATATCTACGAAGATAGACAGCAGTTATTATTATCACAAGCGCAGAATGCAAAAATTTCACTGAAATCGATTTACTTTTTTAAAGTTTTTCTGCATTTTGTTATAATTTTGTCTTAATTTTTGATTTCCTTAAATGTTCAAAAGTTTGAAAATGCAATATTTTTGTTTTACACAAATTGATATATGAAGGTTGTTAATTTTATTCTGTTAGTAAGGATGATACGGATATATATATCATAGTGATATTTTTCATCATTTCCTCATTTCATTTTTCAGTATGAACGACTTGGTTGCCGTCGGTCGTGATAAGTTCTATATCACAAAATTCTGGTTCTATCGGGATCGAACGAAGAGGATATTAGAGTATATGACCCAAAATGCATGGGGAGGTGTTATGTATTTTGACGGCAAAAGGGCAAGAGACGTTGTTCCCTCGGGACTTCTGATGCCAGACGGAATAAATATTTCTCCTGATGGCAAGTGAGTTCCTTTCTGCTAGTAGTTGATACGTAGACACGTTATTACAAAATATAATGATTTCATAATTGTTTTCGTGCACGTATTGAAATATTCTTTTAGGTATTTAAATATGTATCTTTCATCACAGAATGATCTATGTATCGGAGTTCGGAAGAAAGATACTGCATGGATATCACAGATCTGGCGACAATCTGCTTTCAAAAGCATGGGTAATTTAATTAAGAATTGTCTAGCATGTTTTCCATTTATCGTCTTCAACACTTAATAGATACACATTTATAAAGAAATAAATCGAATCTAGTTACTTAATCATAATTATAACAATTAGAATGCAACAACGTACACTGCTTATGTCGGTAGACATATATGAACTTTAACTGTCAATGATTTAAAGCTGCTCGCTCACAGTTTCTGGTGATGTTTTTAATTCCTCCATAATGATATTAAATTAAATCATAGAATGTAGAAGAAAATGCTAGAGTCAACACCACAAGTGAGAATCTATATACCAATTTGCACAAATCCATTGAAAATGTTGGTGAGTTTGGTTTAACGGCAGCGCTACGCTATTTGGTTATATTAGGACTTTCAAAAGCGTTTGTAACGCATTATAATTTGGTAGCGTATAATTTGAAATATACGGATATACATTACAGGAGTTTATACTGGAACCTATTTATTTGACTATTCGTTCTAAATTATGCTTTTTCAGAGAGTTTGAAGAATTTATTTTTTCACCAAAATCTGAGAGCTAGCAGCTTTAAAGACTTAAAGTCATTGGTAAAAGTTTCAACTGTAAATACAATATCAATCAATGAATGGCGTGGTGATTAAGCCATGCTCAATAAGACTTGCTTAATTTAAGGTCAACTTTTTTAAGATTCTCGTACTAAAACCAGTTATTTTTATGTAGGAGTTTCCAGCAGACACTCTTGTTGACAATATAGAGGTAGATCCAGACACCGGTGATCTATGGATTGGTTGTCATCCAGTAGCGTACAGAATATTTGACTCAATGAACGAGATGTTTGGACTGACGTTGCCGTCTCAGGTGTGTTAAATATCGTTTTGTCGCCCTACTTTCAGTGTTTATCACATCTGACGTTTAAGCAATACAAATTTGACTCTTTATGAACACCCAGGCACTGATGGTTGTCTTTTTGTAACATCATACTGTTAACGTATAGCTAGTGAAAACACGAGGATGCTAGTTCTGTCCATCAGCATTTACCAAGTAAACAAATAATAATCTTTGTTTTCGGGGAAGGGATGGGGTTCAGTTACTTTTCAATTTATATACAAGTGGTCTTAACTTAGACTTAAGTGTTCTTGCAGTAATTTGAATGAATTAGGAGATTTGCTCTCAATTAACTTTTTATTTAGCTGATATATCGGTATGATTTTGTTTTTGCAGGGTAACTCGGTTTGTTGCATGTGTTGTCTTTGTCTACTCACTTGTTTGCTCTTCTTGTTGTATGTTGTATGAATTTAACGCCGGTTTCAACCTGTTTATGGTATTGTTACACGCGTACAGTCTAAGTAACCGTCGTTCCTTGGCAGAACTAATACTAGATCCTATCCTCCGTAAGAAACTGCCAAATTTCTCACATAAAGAGACATGGCCGATAACAGTGCTCTAACCCATGACCTTTCAATCTATGAGAGGTTACAGTGATTTCAAGTGAGCGACTCTAACCACTCCGCCACGGAGCAGGACTTGTTTGCTCTTACAAATGTAGGTCCATCAAACTTCTGTATTGCTAAAAACATAAATGAAACAGTGTTCCTATATATTATGATAAATAAATCAGAATTGAGCGGCCAAATGTAGAAGCATACAAGGGAAATAGCCTCTTATTAGTTTTAATTTCATTACAAATACACCATTTCTATTGACATATATTGAAACAACAAACGGTTTATTATCATTTTAGGTACTGCGGTTTAAGATGAGAGATAACAATGTATCAGAAGTGGAAGAAATATATGCTGACGACGGTTCAGAACTACACGGTTCATCAGTTGCAACTTACGTGAACGGGACGCTCGTAATAGGAACTGTCAGATCACAAACGCTCGTATGCGACGTTAACTATCTATCTCCTTAACCAGAAGAATACATGTAATAAAAAACTATAAATATTCATGGTCACTGTCGAACATTTGTTACCGTGACCTTTTTAAAGATATTTTAATATCATTTGAACTATTTAAGCTTTGTAACTTCAATTATTTTGAAAAAATTGAATAAAGGTTTGTAATCCGATAGTGTTTTGATTTAACTTTGTTATAAGATGACGTAGAGCTGGTTCTTAAAATTTCTCTTTGAGACATTAAAATGTGTGATTGTAGATTAAATAGTGGATTATGTCTATGCTTTGAAAACTATAAATCTAAGAACACAATTTATATATGTTTATCAACTTGTCGTTTATCTCAGTGTACATTATACAACCGGTGAATATAGCGTCTGTGTAGAAAACCACCCGTAACGCAAAGATAAATAAAATCAATTAATTTAATATACATTTAAATTTATCAGTAGTTTGTAGATCTTGAAGTTTGAATATGTGGGCAAAACTGTAGATATATGTTTAACATATTCGGTAACATGAAGATTAAAATACTAACAAGAAGTCTTTTTTTAAAAAGATACACAGCCGTAGTAGCCGATGTGTTCATCCGTCATATAAAGTACATAATTATTTTTATGTGTTTTGCTTTCTGCCATTTTTACACCCCTGCACACAAAGTGTTAGGGGGTAAACATGTACTGGATTCAGCTTGTCTGTCTGTCCGACCGTCCGACCGTCTGTCCGTCCGTCTGTAGACGCAATATGGTGAACACTAAATCTGCAAAACCCTTGTTAGAATTTAATGATACTTCATAGAAGTGATAAGTAACATGACTAGTTGTACATGGTCCATGTTTCGGGTCACTAGGTCAAAGGTCAAGTTTACAGGAGCTCGAGATAGTAAAATATTGTGCGCTCTTTATCTTCAAAACCCCTGGTCAGAATTTTATGATATTTCACAGAAGTGATAAGTACCATGCCTAGTTTAGTTGTACATGGTTCATGTTTCGGGTCACTAGGTCAAGGTCACAGGGGCTTGAGATAATTAAATATTGTGCGCTCTGATTATCCAAAATCCCTGGTCAGAATTTAATGATACTTCACAGAAATGACAAGTACCATGCCTTGTTGTGCATGATCCAATAATTAAGCATCAAACGTTACAAACATTTTATGTACTGTGTCAGTGCGGTGTTCGGGGGTATTCATTATCTTCAGTGATATTTCTAGTTACATTTTCCCTCTGACACACTATTCACTATTACTTTTCCTAAACTTTCCAGAAAATAAGCACTTTGCTTAAAAGTGTGCTTTTTTAGCATACCAGACACACTGCATTCTACAGAGAGCAGTTAATTATCAATTAAATTTGGCAGATTTATATAACTTATGTGTTTACAAGTAAAACTTTATTTTATTCCAAGTTCTGTGAGAGTATAGATTAAACTTAGCAATTTTGAACTGCACGAAATGTAAACAGACCAAAAACCTCAGACAGGGAAATTCCTTATAAAAAAACCCTACCAGACACTTCAAAATAAATGTATGTAAGGAAAAGAAAAATAGTATATTTCAAAGACATATCTGGACTGACTGACTTAAACTACTATACAACTAACCAATGTGAATAAATTAGAAATATATGTGTCGGCTGCTCAGATCGACTATGCATTGTATGTTTACAGTTAATGATCACTCACTCACTGCGCGTTAAATTTATCACATTGTATCACTTACAGGTAGATTTGACATCATGATCTCGCTGCATCGGTAGTGAATGTTGCCAGTTAAGTAGTAATTTGGCGTGCCCTAATTTTAACCAACCATTCAGAGTGTACAATTCCTATCAGCTATTAATTGACCTTCGCCCCACATGTAACCAGTAAGTCTAGTATGATACCCAGCGCGAAAGATAAAGTAGTAAATGATGCAGATAACCAGATAAAGGAAGTCAAGGTGAAAACAAAATATTTGCGTAAGACGATTTTTTAAATTTTTGCCAATTAAATATAGAAAATACGTAAGATAACGCAAAGGTGTTCGAAAAGACGTAGGATAATTGCAGAACATTTCCTGTATCAAATATGAAAGTCTCTCATAATTTGGTACGCACGTTTGGAAAATCTGACGTGAAAACTCTGTAGCGACCTGCTCTAAGTATACCACATTTAAATAAATATAAAAATAATATAATTTGTTTTTTATGTTAGTTTAGTCTAAGAATATTTTCACTCTAATTTCTCCGAAATCTCTCGGGATTTCCTTGTGTAAGTTATGTAACGAGCTCGAGCCTACTCACAACTTCAACTATAACTTGAATAACTCGCGTTGCTATTTTGCGACAACTGGACGTAATTAGAAATGACCGGTTTTACGTTTATTAAGTACGTATAATATAAAAATACTAATGAGAACATTTTCTATATACATATATATATGTCCGTCCGTTCGTCTGACAGTGTACGTATGATCCTGTTACAGTATGTTCCGCTTTAATCTCCATTTCATATATGATGAAGAATGAATTATTCTATCAGCATCAACGTTTCTCATGGTACCCATTCCCATCAACACTGATCAAATAGATAAGCTAAAAAAATGGCTTGAATTCCAAACACGTTTTGGTTCTCAAGTAAACTTATAGGGCCATCATGGCTCTCTTGTTATTTTCATGCATGCTACCCATGTGGTGTAACCCATTGGATGCTCTTTTAGCAATTCACTTGACAGCATAATAAACAAAGTGAAGGCTTAAAATATAGAATGTGGTTAAGCTGATATAAAGATAGGGCAGGTGAAGTCAAAGCATACCCTTCGCAGGAACATAATCACATATCTGCAAGAAACGGTACGCACAACTACCTATTTATATACTTTCAAATAAAGAGATACAGAATGACCTTTTATAACTCACATGCGTTCCACTGAAACCTGTGAACCCACTTTCCATTTCTAAAATGTCAAATGTTTCATTCTGATTTCATTGTACTAAAATTAATGTTTTGGTTATGTTAAGAAAAAAATAATAAATGTATTTTTATCTTTCTCAAAAAATCTTGACATAGGCATACATAAAGATCATACCTAAAGATCATACCTAAAAATAATTAAATTAAAGTTGAACAATTTCTGACTACATTTAATTTTTGTCGGAAAAAAAATATAAATGAGTTACGCCCATAAAGTAGCCATTTTCTTTTTACAAATAATCATTTCTTGAAAAAAGAACTTAAATGTGTATAGAAACAAAAGTGTCGCCTTAAGAGTAATAGAGTGGCAAAATAAATTTGCCATCGGCAAACATTTAACTTTTTCATTTAAAATTAATGAATTACAGAATATAAAAAGGGATCTTTTCGTTTTTAAGGCGCTTTCTTTAATCTTAAGTACCTTAAATATGTTAGTGTATTATCGTTTAAATGTTTTGTGTTGATAAACGTTCTTGAAAAGCTGAAAAAACAAATACCGTTAACATGATTGTTTATTTTACCGAACATATGCTTTTCGTTGCTGAATTTGATCAGCCCTAGATAAATTATCAGAAAAAATGTTTGTAAATACAGAAAGAGCATTTTCTGACTGTGATATCGTACTTTCATATGTAAAACAGGACTAAACGAATATTTTAAGTACCAACATTACACTACAGAGAAGATAATTATGTGGAGTAATGTTTTAACAGTGTCCTCATTCGGGGCATTGTTTTACTACATCATACAATACAGGTATGTTTTTGTACATTCAATGCTTGTACATTAGCTTGTTGCAATATCTCGTTAATTTTATTTTCATCCCCCGCCAAACATTTATTGTTTGTCCGGCCGTCCGTCTGGAGTCATAACTAAGGAAGCAATGGATAGAACTTGATTAAACTTAAAGTAAATATTTAGTAGCATAATGCCGTGGCACACGCACAACTTTTGTCAGAATTGTCTTCATATGTCCAGAGCCATTGCCCTTTAACTTTAAATTCTATTTCTCTCATACCGGATTAATTTGTTTTCAGAAATGAGGCTCTTAAGGTGATGCAGCGCTTTTCTTACACATTATATACAGAAACTCAAGAATTTTTGTTTTCTGAAACTGATAGTGCTGATTCAATTTAACTTAAAACAAACGAGTTCTGTATGGTTGACAGATGCAGAAAAAGAATAACCACTCATAGATGAAGCCCAAGTGGGGTGGTTTAATTTAAAACATGCTTTTGTTTAAACGGTCGAATCAATACACTTTCCAGTTGTTCTTTTTCAGTGATTTGCATCATTTGGCGAGGGCTATAAATTCACTAAATCTGCTTGTTTCCTTTTGAATAACAATTTAATAATTTGTATGAGATATATTATTAGATGCCAGAGACAATGATGTCTGCAAGAATGAATAAAGGTATATTAGGTATTTAGCGATTAAAATCATGATGAAATTGGAATTTTTGTAGACTATTGTACCAAACTATATTAGGCTTACCTTCTTAAAATGTATCGGTTCTATAATAAATTAAAAAGAAACAGTGTTATAACAGTTTTATTCATAGTTTCTATGTAAGACATTGCCATTACATGCCCAATAATTACGTAAGTCTTCTTTAGTAGATTACATGTAAAACAACTAGTTTTTTATTGTGCGTACATGTAGGACCATTTAAAGATAAGATTACTAATTTGACTAGATTTAAAACAAAAATAATATCAAACAGGGAATGCCACGTACCAAACACGCAGCCTCCCCAAAGCGAGCCCCACAGCACCCAGAAGTTAAATTACGTTTTGTTTCTATACAGATAATATAGAGAAAATAGCCCACCCCACTGGGGCCTCATTTTTCAAGCGATCATATTTATTTGAAAAAAACTGGTGGTATTACTTTAAATGTGATTACATGTATCTGTGTGAAATAAAATAAAATTTTAACGATTAGTTTCAAATACACAAATGTATAAATAATTTTTAAGTTTTTATTAATATGTACAGGAGCCCCACCCACTGTTGCCTTATTTCTGAAGTTTTGTTAAATCAGTTTTTGATAGGGACCATAAGATCATTAATGTAACCAAATCCAATAAAATTCTAACAGCTGATTTCAAAGAATTATTTTTCAAGTATCTATATAGGTTATAATGGGCAAGCAACCCGTCCGACTAGGGATCTCTATTTATCGATGGATTGTACCAATCTTGTGACGTTCATTAAATGCCCATTAGGTGATTATTTGTACCAATATTAAATTTACTTCTTACAAATCCTTTTCATAGAAAATGCATTTTTTATATATCTGTACAGAATATTATATAAGACATCTTCAAATGTCCATTACTCTAATGTTTTGGGCAATCTGACCTAAACTATAGTATTGAACATTTCTACCTTGGATGAACGCAAAATTAATATCCTAATATTAGGTGAGGGATGATAAAACGTCATCTCATATCATAGGTATTTTAAGGGCACTTGCAGTATGTTTAATAGATCGTCCTAGAAAAATTGTGATATTACCAACATGTCTTCTTAGTATGTTATCTGTGAACAAATTGGCTGCTTAAAAAGAATCCAATGGGTTATGCCGCATGGGTAGCATGCAAGAACATAACAAGATAGCCCTATAACATCACCTGAGAACAAAAAGGTGTTTGGGATTCAAACCAATATTTTTAGCTTGAATGCAGATTCTTTTCTATTTGATGAGAAAAGTTGATGCTGAGAGAATAATCCATTCTTCTGATGAAATGAAGATTAAAGCTGAACATACTGTAACAGAACCATTGACCTTCAGCCAAACGTACAGACAAACGGACGGACATGTATATAGGTCCATGATAGATTAGAAAATGTTGCCACTGGTACTGTTTTACATAGACTATTCCATTATCAATAAATTGACCCCCGCAATACTGCCAGTCACGTGGCTGTCCGCCAGTAAGCATCTGCAATATCTGTAAGTCGACAACTATCAATACTACCGTAAAAAAAGAAAACTGAAAAATAGACGTGTACAACTACAAAACCGTATTGGTATGTATATATTTCTGTAGAACATAATTTCTGAACTGCACAGTAAATTTAAACGCGTGAATGACAGGTAAAGCTTGATGTAGTATAGATGCTCGGAGGAGAGAAGCTTTGATAATTGACTAGGTGCATAAAAGAAACTGGCCACTATAATGGGTGATGCTCTCAGGGGCATAACCCAAAAATACAATAAAAATAAATACTTAAAGTAATAGAAACAGCATTTCTTAAAATGCTAGATGTCAAAGTCTACACTTCGATAGATATAACACGTATAATTGACGGTTAATGTGCAGATTTTGGGAAACAATAATTTTAGTTTAGGTGAAAATATGACAGCACGTTTGTTACATTAAAGGTCCCATTGATTCAAAATTTCACCTGTTAATATTTTGTAAGCCATTTGTTAATTAAGTGCACTGAATCCAGTTGGGCGGAAATTTTCGACAAGAAAATGTGCTTATTGGGACATAAATCACCAACACAAATTGGCCGGTATTTCACCGAAACGCAAACATTACGATCTTCGGCGACTTCCGTAAAATATCGGAAAAGTTTCCGTGTGACGTCACTTGAAGTACTCACATTTATAGTAAACGAGCACAAAAAAATCCGTGTAAAAACACGACTAACTTACTATTTATATATTATTTTTGTAAATGGGAGGCGCTTGGTGTGTTCTGGGTGGATGCAGCAACAAATGGAGTGAGAGAATAAGCCTACACCAGTAACCTTGGGACTCTAATATAAAAAGTCAGTGACTAAGACAATAGGGACGAACCGCAGTCGCATGAAGTTTGGGCCCTGGAAAGTCATTCTTATAAAACACCCCGGCCCGACTATCAAGCATATATAATACGAATTATATATGTTTTATGGTCGGCCCGGGGTGTTTAATATATATCTTTTCGGGTCCGAACTTCATGCGACTGTATGACGAACGTTTCAAAATTCTAGAGTAGCAACTGCGTAAAACGGTCCAAAAGTCCGCTCAGTCGCTCATGCACGACAAGAAAAGACAGAAAATGTATTTTAAATTCGGCCTTTGTAAAATGATCTCGATCTATTCAATTTGATTATTTTCTTTAGGAATAAGTTTAAGACTTTGTTTGTTACAAACTTTTCCAATCTAGATTTTCCCAAGTGCAACTATACTTGTATAACTTAAATCATGTCGAATTACATCATATACGAGGATGTAAGGTTGAAACTTTTGTTACAAAATGTATTTTATTACAGAATATTGTGACATTATTTAAGACACGTGTTTTTAAGATCTAGTCTTTATGAAAAAGGTGGCATTTATATTCAAGATCATTTAAAAATAAATAATGTAGAACAAAGGCCCTATATAGAATATAACAGTTACTCTACTAGAAGTTTAACTTACATGGTGCGGAACACTCCAGTAATCCATAAAAGTTTCAAATCCTTAACAATATCTCGTTTTAACAACGTTGCCATGGTAAATAATTAGCGTAGATCTAACCATTGAAAGAATTACAGTTAATCTAGCGCAAGGGCATAAGTCACAACAAAGGATGCGATATGATTTGTTGTTAATTGGCGCACCCCTGCCAGCAATCTAACTGGTCACACATTATTGCATATTGCACACTGGTCAATTGCAATTGATAATTACACAACAATATAAAACAACAACAGTATAGTTTATTAACATGCAAGTGCCCAATTAAAATTATGAAACCATTATTTATGTTTTCAAGTTTCAATCTTGAAAAACATAAATATATACAACTTGGTAAAAAGCAATTCAGCAAAAGAAAGTTTCCAGCAACCCTATAAATGTTCAGAAAGTATATCTTTTTGGTTTGCCGATGACACATTTTATGTACTCGAACGAAATATTTTTCTTAAAGTGAAATTTGACACGTATTTAGGTAGATATCGTGATTTTAATTATAATGAGTTTTCAAATAAATTTGCGTCAGAATTGTGTTTTAACCAACAAAATCGTGTAAACTATTTTGATTTACATTCTTAATTCAAATGTAAATCTAATTCTTTAAACTACCCACAAGAAAACGTGTCATGAAAAATCAAGCTCATCATTTTAGATATTGTAATTAGATCGAGCATTTGTGTTCTCATTTTCGTCATCAATGGAAATAATATCGTCCATATTTGTATAGTTTGTAAGTCATGTGCATGCGTACATTTAGATCGTTTCGATACATTTACATGGTACTTTTCTTACACATTTAAGAATGAAACATAGATTTCATTTTGATAGAAACAAACAGAAACAGAAGTTGGTGTCATTTGCATATAAAAAAACTCGACATAACTGCTGTATTTTTATACTTTAATCAAATAATTTTATAACATTACATGGACTTCGTTCTATACGTTACGGGCTCAAAATATTCTCATCTCTACTCTCTGAAGATGCCTAATAAGATGAAATTATCGCTTTCGTTGTTGTTAGTGTACCTGTTATCCGGGACGATTGTACTGTGTATGACGTCACTCCAGGCTAGCGATTCCGAAACTGCCGCTCGTAGGTTTCCGGAAACATTATCGTCAGTTTCCGTACAGGTGTGTTTTTTTAGAACTTTATCGGTTTACGGACAGGTAACCACTCGGTATTTTTCGTTAAAAATTATCAAATTTGCATTTGCTGACGAATAATATTCAAATGTTAAAAAGAACATTTTTCAATCAATGGGACCTTTAATCGGAATGGTTGTGCATCCCGATTCCAAAATGCTTTGCTAAACACATTGTTTTATGTTTTTAATAAATATTTCCCAGAACTATAATGTTGCTTTTGTTACAGGGATTGGATAGACTGGAATAAGAAGTTCATTTACAAGGTAGCGCCTGGTCCTTGTAAACAAGTCATAGCCGGTAAGGCAACTTGTTAACAAGTCATTGCCGATAAGGCGACTTGTATACAAGTCATAGCCGGTAAGGCAACTTGTAAATAAGTCATAGCCGGTAAGGCAACTTCAGCGAGATAATACAGCTTGATATAACCTCTGCTTTGTAAAACACATTGTAATTGTTTTTGTTTTTTCTAAGGTCAACCAGCACTAAATTAGTTATCTTGTCTTATTTGAATCTTTATTGTTCTGAGTAACATTACAGCCAGTAAGGCAGTATTTTATTTTGCTTACTTTGATTTCTTTATGCAATATATACAAAAGAAAAATGTTGGTTTCCGCAAAGTTGTTTTCATTTATAATGTTGTCGGACTTTTCAATCTGCCTTTCCTCTTTATATATAGTTTTATTTGCCTTTGTCGGAATAAGGCTACTAAATAAATCCATTCTATATGTATACTTCAGACGGCGGCTCAGAAGATGTCACATATGTTGGGAATGGTGTGGTCATCATTTCGTCTGTAAGAATATATATAATACTTTTACGGTTTTGCAATTTTATAGATTATTGTGTCTATATTTTTTCTAAAATAATAAATCTGTAGAACTTCATGTAATGAAATGTCTACGTCAGTATAACTCAGCACAGGAGACAGCAAAACTGGATGATGAATGACTACTTAACTCTTGGCGGTATTACTGTTTACTGTTGTATTCAGCAGTGACTAACTATTCCTTTGCCTGAATTCATTTGTTTACTTTTGTTCACATGTTTTAAAGATTTCTGTTTCATTTAAAGTACAATATGAACGTGGTGAATCCATCCGCTGTTGTAACCTATTTATGTTTTGTTGAAAAGGGATTAGGTGCAGGCGAAGGGAAAGGAGAAATGAAAGCCCTGAATATTGTAACAAAGGTTGTGGTCACCATGCAAATACATGGGGCTCCGGACAGGAAGGACTTTATGACAAATCCTCATGGAATCAGTACTTGGAAGGATGAAAGGGGTACATGTATAATAATTGTGTTGTTTTTCTTTTCCGAGTTTATTACAATTGTCTTCATTCGATTTATTTATGTCTCACAATTATTGTTCATAACTTCATGTCATTGTTTTCTCTCTTATGGTCATTTTTCAGCAGACGCACTTTGTGTGTCACAATTAAAGGCGGTTTGCTCATATTTATGACATACCAATGTCAAAACCTATAAAATTTTCCGATGTTCTTTCACTTATTATTGATTGTGATGTTTGTAAACTATTTGAATATTTCAGGACAGATATTTGTATACGTCGTGACACATCCATCAGCCGAGGACAGGATAGAAGTATTTAAAATGAAGGAAAATAATATATTGAAATATGAAAGGACGATTACAGATCCCAAATTCTCCGAGTCCGTACCAAAAATAACATTACTATATCATTTAATACAAATATGAAAACATATCTGATCATATGATATGTAGTAATTGAAATACGGAATGCTTTTCATTAATATGGAATATGTTCAGTACACTTATTGATAAAAAAAATTTTAATGCTTTGATATTATATTTATCCAAGGTCTGAGAAAGAATGATACAAATCGCAAAATAGTTTAAAAATCACGGAACTCGATATTTTCGTCGTTATACCGTACATATACAGTCTATATGGAGGCAGAGCATTTTCGAAAGCGCGAGTATTAAACCAAAACATACAAGCCAAGGTTTTACTTTTATGTTTAACTGATTTGTTTTAAACTTATTTATTAAATCTCGATTGCGAAACAAGTTCTGACAATTTATATTAATCGCTTCAGAGACTCACTCCAGATAGAATCAACGTCGCAGAGAGAGAGAAAGGCAATGTGGAATTATCTGTGTCTTCCCTAAGGACACCAACACTACTTGAGCACTGGTGGGGATCGAACCCTAGACTTCCGATCCTGATGCGAACTCGTTATTACTGCACAAGCGCGGCTCCAACTTACTGTTTTTATAATATTGTCTGAATAAACGTTTGTTCTAAAATCTTCGCACTATCGAACGTGCAAACATTTTGTGATACGCGCAGAAAACATTACGATTATTTATACTAAAAGCTGGTACTAAAAGAGATACCAATATTTACCATTATGTTAGCTAAATTTTATTGGAATAACAACAAAACAAAAACGAACCACAATTTCAGACATATCATTTTTTTCAGACTGAACGACCTTGTTGCAGTCGGTAGAGACAAATTATATATAACAAAGTTCTGGTTCTATCGGCATCCGGCGAAGAGGATTTTAGAGTACATAAATGCATGGGGAAGTGTTATGTATTTTGACGGCAAAAGGGCAAGAGACGTCATTCCCTCGGGTCTTCTGATGCCAAACGGAATAAACATTTCTCCTGATGGCAAGTAAGGTCCTTTCTGCAGCTACTAGATGCGTAGATTAAGTATTGTAATGCTTCATCTTTATCATAATTTGCTTCATTTATGGTTGCAATATTATATTAGTCTTTAGATATGCCTTCTGTAATTACAGAATGATCTACGTATCGGAGTTTGGGAGAAAGAAACTACTTGGCTATCACCGATCTGTCGACAATCATCTTACAAAAGCATGGGTAAATTTTAATACCGAGAAATTGTTGGTATTTATAACTATAAGTAGTGAACCTAGTAGATAGAGAAATATAACAAATGCATTATTTTCCTGCTTTAACTGCAAATTAATGGCAAACAGCATTACCTGATGTCGTCGGTAATCTATAAAATTTAATGTTTAATCTATGTTATTATCAGTAGTTCAATACTTCTTACTAATAGTATTTAGGTAAATATTTGGGGCATTAGAACGATATCAAAGTATGAATGATAAAAGAATTACGTCATGTCCCAACAAATGTGCTTACTTAGCTCCATGCACCACGCCCATGATTTCAAACAATGATTTTATTCAGGAGTTTCCTGCAAACACTTTTGTTGACAACATAGAGGTAGATCAGGACACCGGTGATCTGTGGATTGGTTGTCATCCAGTAGGGTATAGGGTATTTGACTTCATTAACGGCATGTTTGGACTGACATTACCGTCTCAGGTTTGTTAAACGTCGTTTCGTTCCTTCTTAATGGCAAGATGTACTACATCTAGTGTATGTGTGTTACATAAAACTTACTCTGTCGAATTGTGCTTTTAACGTTTGTGAGTATCTAAATGGTACTCAATTGCCATTTTCCATGTTTTACTGTGTAGACATATTTATAGCTTTTAAATGATTGTATTGGTTCACATAGGTTACAGTTTATATGCAGTGGCCATACATATCTGTCCTAATTCTTCTGGCGTTCTTTCGTTTACTTAAGTGTATTTTGTTCCATTTCTTTCCTAAGTTTTATTTTGTTTGTATTGTCTCTAATAAGTGTGTTTCTCTGAAACAACCTGGTTATTAAGGTCATAACTGCTACATGTTTTCTATGTCTACGTTCACGTTAGTCGTGAGTATTACTAGCTTATTTAGGATTGAGTGACCAATTAAATCTTAAACAAATGCTGGGAGCGTCCTAGCCTGGTCACCAGCCCCTTAAATATCCCTTTTACTAATTAATATTTCACTGTTTTTTCTAGAGCCAGTCTACTATGCAGCGCCGATTTCAGGATAAAACTGCCCTAGCGTACAAAGCAAAATCATATAAAATAGACTGGAAATAGAGCATGAAATATAGCATATTGAAAAAAAACCATACATTTTATCAGACTAGTAACTAGTCTAGGAGCGTCCTTATCATCTGTGCCTGTCAAATATATATCACAGAACACGAGGGAAAGACTCTCTTATTAATCGTAATTTTATTAGAAATACATCGTTTCAATATAAGTGTATCGAAACACTTTGAAACTATTAACATTTTTTTTCAGGTTCTTCGGTTTAAAATGAGAGACAATACGGTATCCGAAGTTGAAGAAATATACGCTGACGATGGTTCAGAACTACTCGGCTCGACAGCAGCAACTTACGTGAACGGGACGCTCGTAATAGGAACTGTCGTAGCACAAACGCTCGTATGCGACGTAAACTATCTATCTCTTTAACCAGAAGAACACATGTGATAAACAACTTTAAGTATTCATGTTCAATGTTTGCTATCTCGTGTGTTTGAATGATATTTTAATATTATTTGAACTATTTCAGCTTTGTAATTACAGTAATGTGAACAAAGTTATTGAATAAAGGGTTGTAATCAGAAGTGAAAGTCTGTTGATTTGACTTTGTTATAAGATAACGTAGAGCTTGTTCTTAAAGTTCATCTTTGAGACTTAGAGTTTAGATTATATTACGGATTATGTCAATGTTTTAAAAACTACAAAATCAACGATCAAAATTTTATGTTTATCAATTTGTCTTAATCTTAGAGTACATTTCTGTATCAGATGATAATAGCGTCAGTTTAGAAAATCACACATGGCCAAACATCTCATTTTTACGTTACTTCAAGAGAAATAAAGTTAATGAATATACATGTTTTATATAGAAACAAATTTAATGAATAAACATGTATCACATGTATATTCATTAACTTTGTTTCTCTTTGCGTTATCAAAAATTTTGATATTGGACCATGTGTGGTTTGTAAATCTTTATTGAACGGTGGTGTAGAGGTAAAGGTGTCTGCCGCTCATCCCGGAGTTTGCGGGTTCGAGCCCCAGTGGGGTCACGACCATACCTCCTCATATGACACCAGTACTGCTTTCTCCAGGAAGCGGACTCGAGAGTGACTCGATAAGCTATAAGCTTTCTTCACAATCGAGCTAAAATAAATTAGTATAAACTATAAACTAAACTAAATCTTGAAATTTGAATATTTGGGCAAAGCAGCATAGATGTATATAATTTTTTTAACATAAGGATTCAAATACCAAAAACTATCTACACATATAATAACAAAATACAAATTTATATGACACTGAATATTAAGTGACATCATGGTGTATTTTGACAAATATGAATAAGTCCGAGAAAATGAAGAAATACTTGACAACACGAAATATTAGTTAAGCTACAAGTGCATAAAATTTATGTGAAATAAACGGCAAAAAAAAGAAATGCATAATATGCGATAAATAGGATTGTAAGTAATAAGATCATAAGATCTGCATATCGAGAGAAGATTTCCTTATTGTTTGTCATAAACTTTAAAAAAGGTATGCATTTACTTTTGTAATAGTGATGGTGCTGTTATTCCTAAGTTTGAGAAGATCTTTCTCAGGTCGGAGAAGATGTCTGGTCTGTGCATGTTCTAACTTATAAAACAAAATTTAACAGCATGACAGATATTGATCTTCCTTGTCATAATAAATAAGAGTATATTTTTAACATATTTTATAGCTAATGTTTACAACTTTACAAATACATCCAAAATTAGTACAAAGTTAAAATACTGATTCGATTTTACATCGTTTGTGCTTATTTTTTAGAAAAGAAAAGGCTTATTGAACTCGGCAATTGTATTTAATAATATGCAAAGGTGTTAACAGAATATTTATCGAATTTAAGAACGCAATGACGGAAAAGTCTTGCTTCAGTTATTGAAATTGACAAGCCCTTAGCGAATGTAAATCAACCATTTTGATAAATGTTGTCCCTATGAAACGAAAGCAAATATCGCCAATACCAGCTAGAAATGTAATTGAAAGCACATTCTTAAGCCAGTACAAATGTTCTTAAAGGATATCTCATGTATAATACTGTCCAAGTAAAAGTTTACATCTTACTTGCATAACCTTTGAGTTATCGCATGTTTGGTGTCACAAATAGATAGACCTTTGTTGTCTCTTTCGAAACAGGTACATGTAACAGACAAAATTTATAATATGAATGCATCTTTTCACAACCTGCTCACTTCAAATGCCTATTTTTTTTAGTTATCTTGTAAATCTACTAAAATGTATAATATGCATCTACTAAACAGGAATATGTTCCTAGATCGCATTTGATCGAGCCTCCAATATGCTAATCGCTTACTTCATTTCATTCACATGAAACGCTTACATTAGACTGCTATTTGACTTAAAGTTATAAATAAAAGTGAACAAGTACAGGAAAGCTTTCAAACGTGATACCGGTACAGCAGTCAGGATACAATTTCACTAGATTAAGATATCTCTTAAAAAGCAGATATAAACATTTATTTTATTTACTTGGCAGTAAAGTAAACAGAATGTAGCCTGTAAAGATAAACTGCCGAAATGAAGTGGCATTTTGATAGATTTATGCAAAAATGTTTGAAATGAGACATAACACACCAGCTGGAATTTCAACATTTTGGATAAAGATGTCTTGTTAATCATTCCAAGTAGCTTTTCGTGGTAACTATATCACCTTTTAGAATGATTAATTAGTCCTAAATTCGAATCTTTAGATTTGCATTAGAAATACGAGTGTGATAGTTCGCCCAAGTTTAATCCATCAAAAGATATGTTTAAACAACAAAAAAAAAATTATGATTTATAATATCAAGTTAAAGTCGAAAATAGAAGAATGTCAAGTACGCTGTAACCTAGTGGCCGACAAATAATGTTTCTGATAAAATATATAAAACAAACAAATAAAAAAAAGAAACACACACTTACAAAAGCACGGCACTTGTCTATCGTAATCAAGAAAGGGTTTCTGGGTGAAAACAGGTAAAATAAAAAAAAACAAGACGTGTAATAAGCAAAGGAAATATGCTGATGGTAAACATAACTAAGAAAGCAGGCTGAGATGACATATAGTGCAGGTAAATTCAAGGTATTACTTACCAGTAAAATAATCAATACTTTCTAATAAGAGGGCCACCGCGACCTTGTTTTTGGTACGTGGCATTCCCTGTTTGATATTATTTTTGTCTTTATCTTTCACCCGAGCCCCTCTGTAACTCGTTAACATTTCCCCCTACTAAGGGTTCATGTATTTTCTTTTGATTTCGTTTAACTAAATGTTTCTAGCCAGCTCTTTTACAAATCAACATTTCTAACAAAGCATGGATAGACTTATTCAATACTGAAAACATGAATGATAATTTCTGAGATAATTTTTATTTGTATAATTATGCAGACATATAGGAAAATTAACTATGCCCTTATGACTTATCATCATTTCTTGAATAGTCCTGTTACAGATACAGAATAAATGCATCACAATGATGTTTCAGGACAAAATGCAAAGCGTTTTCATAGAAAGTATCCTTTGAAGTAATATATGAACTTCCAGCAGAAAAACAACACCCAACCATACTAAAAGCACATCCCAAGAATTCCATACTCAGATGAGCTGACAAAACAAGGCTTATACGTTTCAAACATATAAGTATTAAACATTCTTCATATTTAATGTGCTCTTTGTGTCTAAAGATTTCAGAGTAACATGTTCAGAAGTGCACTGTCAATATTTGCATTTGGATTTGTGCTGACCAGGTAAATATTTCTTTAATACGATATTTAACAATTCTGCCAATTAAATGCAGAGAATACATAAGGAAACGCAAAAGGTTTCGAATAGACGTAGGATAATTGTAGAACATTCCCCCAATATCAAAACTGAAAGCCTCTCATAATTTGGTACAAATGTTTTGAAAATCTGACACGAAAACTTTATAGCGACGGTTAAGACAATGTCACGTGGAGAAAAGCATTTAGAATATTTTATCTAGTTTATATAATCATGTAAACCACATTAAAATGTTTTTGTTTCAGTGATAATTTCATCATAAAGACTTACTCGTCAAAAGAATTAATGCAAAGATTACCAAAAAAGGGTTTCTCCTTCATCTACAAGGGCTAGACTGACGTTTTACATTCATTGACGCGTATTTAAATAATTTAAGGCAATTAATCCGGTAACTGTATAGACTGTCAAGCGACCATAGGATCGTTTCGATGGTTCATGCACACATGTATGTTTAAAGTTCCGTTTTAACACGTGTACATAATTTGAAATACTATTTTAATTTAAATAAGCACTTATTTTGACATTTAATGCAGAGATCAATGGAGGTTTAAGACAAATACTTTAATTTTGCTTAATAGTAAAACAGGTGAAAATCATTAGAAAAAATAATCCGTAGCCGATTCATTACTACAAAAGTTATGATATTTATTTCATAGAAATTATACCGTATCTCATTGCTCCTTTTAATGTAATTTGATTACGTTGTTATCTACAAACTTACGTTACTGTCTACAGGAATGCTGTACAAAAACCTGTAAACGTAACAATCAAATCCGATCACCAGAGACAGCTAGCAGCAGATTTTTAGCGCGAACACTTTACACAAAAGTCTTGTATTAGTTACCGCCCTTTATTGTTAAACTTTAGCGTGAAATGATCTATATCATGTTGATTGTTAAAATGTATAAAATCTTTGATATATTTATTTATAAAGTACATTTTAAATTCCAGTTACGAACAAGAATTTAGCTATTGGTTATATTGAAAAAGTATTTATTTGGTAAATAAATTGTCATATATAAATTCTAATTTAGTTTAGGTCGAGGTCAGCAAAGTATTTATCTTGCATTGGTACAGGCGGCACTTTTCTGTCCTTGCCTATTTGAAAGAGTCTTCTCAGCAATTTCCTGAGAGTACTAAGGGGAGGTTCCCTTCGTGGATCCCCGTATTTTAGTAGGGATGATGATTTTATAATGTATTATTTCAATAACTAAATTATATTTGTCTAGAAACAGTTTGAATAAATATATAGGCTTGATATGCATTAAAAGATTCAGCTTTGTAGTTTATTTATCCCGGATATACACAAGTCAGATATACACATAGTACGAACCTCGGGGTTGTAGCAACCCCGTTAAATTGCAATTGTTCTGAGAGTTTAAGTAAATATACCCCCGTAACTCCCAGTACAGCTTTGGCTGCACTTGCATTATTCTGAGCTGAAATCGAGGGTTGTAGTCCCTACACCCACGGGGTCGACTTGGGACGGAGCTATTCTCCTATATTAAGGATTCACGACCCAGAACGGCTACAAAGTAGTGCTGGTTTATTTCTTTGCTTTCCTGATGATAAGCACATTTAAAGCACAATAGTGCAGTTTGTCGTAATATAGCCATATCTCTCACGTATCCAAATTAAACATCGCGGAGAGATAGGCATTGTTTTACCGGAGTAGCTGAAATCTACAAATAGCTATTTTTACGAAAATAGAATTTCATATACGAAAGTATATATTTTGGGTTTAATTATGTGTTAAATTGATAAAAAAAGTCCCATCACATAAATAATTGAATTTGTACATTACTGGCCAAAACTGACTGGATTAAGTATTTTAAAATTAAACAGCCGGCCTTATATTACGCCTGACATTAGGATTGTTCTCTTTAAAGCCCAGACAATTCACCTTAACTTGAAAGTTTCACACACTTCCGCCTTTTAGTACGTCAGTACTTTGATTATATCTGTTTGTGTTAAGCAAAGACACACAATAAAAATATAGTAGAATATCAACATTTCTTTTTTATTTGCAGCGTAGTGAAATATGTTCATTCAATAGCAAGTCTCCATGTCCTGGCGAGAACTTTAATTTGTCGGATCTATTTTCATGCAAAAAGAAGAAAATAAACATTCTCGTTTACCATTTTTATTTACTTACAAATGTACATACATATTGATTTAATTCATTAACATACTTAAAAGCTTTACTAATTGAATTAAACTTGATATCTTCTTAATAAAAGGCCGATGTTTTCGATAAAATTATTGTCTCAAAGAAGTAAATGCAACATGAAGTAAGATATGTATGAACTTAGTATTTTTAAAAAAAGTTTGTTTTTAACTTCCAAGTATGATATCATTAAAGTTATATTATCCTTCAATAATACCGAATTGAGTTATGGTCAATAACGTATCTGAAAACAAAGTAAATGCTTTGGAAATATGTAAAAGGTGAGTTATGCCGAGTTATTTCTCTTATTCAATGGTAAAGATTAAAATATGCCTAACAGAAAGGATGACTTCTCAATTTTTGACTAGGATAGTGAAAAAAGATTTTCACTCATTTTTCAATAATAAAAAAAATTATTCAATTGGTATACAGCTATAATGCAAATTTATATATTTTAGTTATAACTCTGGCTATGTTCATTTTCAAGTAGTACAAATCGATGCTTGAATGCCTTTCTTTAAATTATGATGGTCACTTTGGAGGGTAGTATCACTTTAATAAAATTTCAAAAACAATTTAAGAATGATTTTAGTAATCTGAGGCTACGATTCTCGGAGCTGTGTCGGCAATCCATGCCATAGTGTTTCGATGAAATTTGGAAACGTTGAATGTCATTTTGTTTGAACGAAATATCGCTCATTTGGTCATATTTCTTTCCAAATTAGGTAACATGCTTTAGGGTATTGATAAAGGATGCTATTTTTTACACATAGCCGGCATGAATAACAAAAATGATACGGAAGCGTTGTTTAAAAATCCTAGTTAATAAGCTTTGTCGCATACAAGTATCGTTGAATTAATAGAGACAATTTTGCGGTGTGCATTAGAATATTTTGAAGAGAAAAGCAAAAAATGGCTCCTGTTGTAACGCAATTGCATCATTGTGTCGTAATGAAGCGGTTGATTTTAGAATGCAATATTTAAATATATAGTATACTCTCACCCAACAACATCGATCTGTTGAAAGTATCGACCTACATAAAAAGAAAACTAGCCATATTTGGTTACACATATACGGATCTGGCCTACCGGTGTTTTGCGTTATCAAACGACACTTCATCTTTCGTAAGTACCCCTAATATACAGAAAATATGTTCAGAAGAGTGACATGTGTCAATTACAATTAAAATTTTGTATTTGAAAAACAGATTTTCGCATGCTAAAGTTCAAAACCATCATAAGTTTTCAGTTATCTTGTTGCCAAACTGCGAATTGTACAGGCCATGTGACTCTTTATCTTTATGACAGTTTATCGAAATTATGCAGTGACCAATTCTAACCTAAATTTGGCATAACTTTGAGTTGTTTTAAATTTGAGGAGTCCTATGAGTTACTGGCTTTGATTAGATTGAAGATCACCAAAAGTTGGCAATATCTTTGTTGCGCTCCTTTCTCGCATTTATCACGCCCTGATTAAATAAATTGCTTTGATTGACAGGGATTCATAACTATAAGCTAAATCCGATATCTACGTAAAGTATTAAAAGTATAATGTTTCAAAGCAGACACAATAAGTCTTGGGTGTAACTGGTGTGCAACACCTTGATTGTATCATAGTGCATAGCAGCTCAACTTCACGCCAACATGAGCGCTTGGTTTTAAAATCGTACACATAATATCTATATAAAAGGGACATTCATGATATTCAGGGCAAAGATCCCATGACACATTGACACATTAATTACTTGCTTTAAACTTCCCTGACAGATAAGTCTAGCTTGTAACCTGAAGAAGTATCGTGATAATTTTATTCAACGTGTGTATGATTTGTTTCACGCCCTAATTTACAAAAATAGGTCATGTCAGAACGAAAGGAATGTTTACGTTAGCTGCCAACATTATCTTACAAGCTATCAGTCTTTTTCAGCACTTACGAATCTGTAAATTATAATTTGTAGAAAGTGTTTACAAAAGCTTAGGCATGCTTCAAACACAAAGATAAAGTCCATGGATCAATTTTGAAAGGATTCAATGAGGTAAAGAATTAGGTTCTTGCAAATGTTCGTTCTATTAAAATATATATCAGCAATTCGATATGTTGGTGTCAGTATTGATTGATATACCAATCTGCACATAAAATAAAAATGTGTTCCGCTACATTATATATGTAACGAGGTCAAAAGATGAAAACATAACATTTCCTTAATTCAACTGAATTGCTTTGGTCTTTAGTGTTTTCTGTTTTCTTTTTCATTCTAAAATTAACTGATGTCGCTGAAATTTAAAATAAGAATACATACAGAAAATACAAAAAGCAGTTACGAACATATGCACGAAGCAATACCATAAACAAGCTTTCCAGTACAAAGAACATTACGAACCAGATTCAAAACCCTAATCCAAACACTAGAACTCAGCTCTTTGCAAATACTGATCATACGTCACTGAAAGTATGACGTCAAAAACTTTTCTTTATAACAACAATATGGTATTAAATATCAATTAACATATTACTATTCTCAATCTACAATGTACGCCCTCTGTCAAACATGAACTAGTTGAGACTTTAGAACGTCTTATATGACTGTGTATGTTTCATAATATTTATGATATTAACTTCAACAGTCGTTACTTTTTTTATTTGAAATGAGAGTGTTATTTTTGGGAAGATAATCGATTCCTATTGAAATGTACAAAAAAAACAAAAATAATATCAAACAGGGAATGCCACGTACCAAAAACGCAGCCCCCCCCCCCCCAAAAAAAAAAAAAACGAGCCCCACAGCACCCAGAAGTGCACACCACCAACACACACACACACACGCACACGCACACGCACACGCACACGCACACGCACACGCACACGCACACGCACACACACACACACACACACAAGTCATGCGGTCTATTTTTTCTGTTTTTTTTTTAAATAGAATAATTAGATGTATTTTTAATATTAATATCAACATTCTCACGTATAGCGTTTTCAGTCACAACTGTCAGTCACAGTTCAGACCCTTGTGTTTGTGATACACTTTGATATAAGGCATGGTGCTATATCCCAGAATATAATAATAGTTGGCATTTTAGTACACTAAAACCCAGACGAAATTACCACAAAGATGCGCAAATCGATGCACTTTTATTAACAACATCACCACAAAATCTCTTACACATGCAAGTTAGAAAACTTACTCTGTTGAAAAGTAACGTCTGCAGTCTCGCTGATTAAAGTGCTCTGTTCGTAACATAACAATGTGGACTAGAACATTATTTGTAATTGCTTTTGGATTTACGTTGGACTTTTTTCTCTATTACAGGTTATATATGATGTTATGCTCTATTTTATTTCATATTTTTACGATAGACTCAACGACATTAACGTACATCACAACATAACTGATATCCACTCCATAATAATAGCTCTTGTATAAGAATAATAGTTGTTCTCTGTAATAGTTAAAACGGTTTCTCCGATTATACCTCTAGTATGAACACGGCTGCCTGTATCATTTCCTTCTATAACCTTTTCTAGAAATTGGTTGCACTGGAAAAAGGATACAGTCTTCAAAGTGTGATCTAGGCAATGGCAGATAGTAAAAGATGATAAACCCTGCTTTCATATTGATAATTATTCGAAAGTATGTTAGTTTCAAAGAATATATGCATGAAAACATTTAAAAACAATACTCAATTATGTCTTCTACAAATTGAACAAATTGTTTTTTCTTTGTAACTTGAAACTCCTTATAACTTAAAATAGTGTACAGACTATTGAAGTAAATATTGTTTGGTTACTTAAGTGCAACAATTGCATATATATTTTGATGGCAATACAGTTGTCATGGTGATTATGTTCTGCCTACTTAAATAAGTACGACACAGAACATAACGCAAAAAAAGAGAACAAAAATGCTTCTGTTTTTCCTATTCAGGCATGATAATGGAATAAGTTAGTGTTTTATATGTATTTGTTAACACCCCTGGCCAATAGTTAGAATAAAACTGACAACTCCACACTTCTTTCAGGGACGAAGTAGTGGTATAATGAAAATAAGTCGATGATAGCCATGTATTTACCCTGGCCATGAAAGGAGAAAGTAAGCCTCTGAAATGAAGTATTCCTCTCTTGATCTGCAATGTTTTAGCTTCTACGCTATATTGCATTGCTGTAACATTAAAAAAATAAATGAACAAATTTAGATGGTGGTTCTGAATACATTGTACACATCGTCATATCGTCGGTATATAATCATGTCCGTGGTACAGGATAAGTCTTTCAGGGTTACTATTACTGTTAATCTATGGCAATAATTTGACAACAGGTTATATCCGAGATACTGCATTTCCCCCAAAGGGTAAACAACATAATGTTATAGTAATATAACAATTTGGATCAGAGGTGAATATGTGAAAGATGTTTATTCTTATACAGAAATGATAAAATATCTTAATATTTATTTTATATAAGATACTTACAGAAAATAAATCAATGCTGACGTCTAAATGCACGCATTTTATATATATCGCTTTTCAAAATTATGTTTTCTTTTGAAGGTTTTATGACTCCGGACAAATGGCTGGCGACGAGAATGGTCATATTTACGAAGATTGGAAGCGTATATTGGGGTGTACAGTCACGTAATAAATATATTGCACATATATGACTACAAGTAGCAATACAGGCACGGGCTGAGTATAATTGATATATGTGTTTGTGGAACACTGAAGTTTGCCGGTTGGAAGTTATTTTGATTTAACTTAATTGTAATTGTAGAAAGATGCATGAGTAGTGGCAAAATGTTATTAAGACTAGCGAATAATAATCAAATATTGCCCAAAATCTTTGGAATAAAGTCATATGTAATAAAGTTACTTTGCCATAATATGAGAAATAAGCAAATAAATTATTGTACTGTGAAACTGAATTTAAACTCGGAAAACGAAATTAATTAAGTCTTCTTGACGGTTTGGTTTCATATTCTGAATGTATTGTTCCACTTTTGTATTATGTGTACATGTATCTTCGAGAATAAATATTGTTTAAAAAATCTGAAAATTAGCTACACGTAAATCATACATAAATATAGATCAAAATTAAAATACCGGTAGAGTTAAAAGAATTGTTGATTGTAGTTTTATGTTCATTTCAGGATGAGCGGTCTCGTTGCCGTTAGATTCAACACGTTCTACACTACTAAATACACCATGTATGGATACCTTACTACCTTTAAAATGAAGCCTTGGTCTCACCATTACAAGGCCAGATTTATTAATATGATGGCAGGAAGGTATGGAGGTATCACTAGAGTATTTCTTGTCCAACTAAATCAACGTTTCACTCGACAATACGTGCGTAAAAATAAGTTTTACTAAAACACATGTCTACAAAATTGAAATGCTATGCAACCTTTATTGTCATATTTTCATTTATGAAATTAAAAACATTATACAGAGGGCGTGATACGATTTCCAATGGGTCCCATACATTGTATATCGACGTTTACCTGTACTATTTATTGTATTTAACTACTGTAATAATGTCATAATCTGAAACGGCCTTTTTTGTAGAATGGTCTATATAGGGGAATGGTAAGGTATGAAATTACATGCGTTTAAGAGAGACCAACCTGGGTAATAATATACTGATGATATTAATTGTCAGTTTTATAGCGTTCACTTTGAAAAATTCAGTTTTAAAGTTTTAAGTTGGAATTCTTAATATTTACATCATACATACAAATGTCGTAAATTATTAAGATACTATTACACTTTTACACTTTTCATTATATGGATTTAGACACAAGCGTAGATAATATTGACGTAGATGACAACGGGGATTTGTGGATTGGTTGTCATCTAATAATGTGGAATGCTATTGAATACTTGAATTGGTTTGGTGCAGCAACAAATTCCTGTCAAATAAATCTACTTTCGAGAAAATATAGCTCATGTTTGAGTGGTGTTCATTTTGCAGTTACGTATACACTTATAATATGATAAGGAAAATTCCAAATTCTTTATGTTCATTCGGGCATAAACGATTTAATTTAGTTTCGGAATTACAATTTTAGTGTTGCTATTATTTAACGTTAAGGCCATAATAATGTGCGACGCAATTGAATTTTGGTTTCCAATTTCATGAAATAATCACCTAAACTGTTATTCTTGAATTACAATCTAATATATCTTGCCTAGAAATGTAATTTTATTAGCCACATTTTAATAACTATTGAATAATCATTAAATTGCTTCAAACGTTATATACTTTCAATAGATATAGTCCAGGTGTTGAGAGTAAATGTACGAGACCATGCTGTTGATGACATCGATGTAATATACATAGACGATGGCGCGGAATGTTCAGGTTCCACAGTAGCTAACTACCGATAAGGAAAACTTCTAATCTGCTCGTTGCAGAAGCAGACAGTCATGTGTGATGTTAAATATCTTTCAGGATTAGAAAGTATTATGTTCGCAAAACGTATTTTAGTATTGTCCGGAGTCAGTTATAACTTTGAAATCTACTACACGGTTTTCTTGTTTCTTATGTCTTATATTTTATTCTCATTGTAACAGGTAAAGAAAAATGTTCAAATTAACTCTCCTTGTTTAGCTATCGTTTTACACTTGTGCATTTGTTTAAGTGAGTAAGTCTTGTGTATTTTTGTTATATTCACCAATGTTAAAATTTAATTCAATATCATATGATATAAATTCAGTATAAGAAATAAGTTCATACGGAAACAAGGAAGGAAGCTAGATCGAGTTTACGTATGAAATGCATTTTGCAACCTGGTCACACACTTGCGTACTGCAAGTATGAATGGAATTTATAGCCCGCTACCGAAATGGCTCTGCATGGGAGTGAGTGAGTAAACTCTTACGGACGAAGAAAGTCTTGTACTAGTCATTCCTAGGACTGTAATATAAATTTGAATAACGCAAATAATTGAAAACCTGCTGTAACGACTGTTTAAAGGAATAATATCATTGTGAATCATATTCGTTATTATGAAAACGTCATTTCTCAGTTCTGAAAACAAAGGAAAACACATGCCGTGAAAGATTTGGACTCTCATTTTATAAACAGTAAAGCGCTAACCAGATAATGATATAACAGTGCCCAAACTAAGCCAAGCTTACACGTTAACAAATTAAACTAAACCGTGAACTTGACAAAATCGAATTAAAGTCACCACTCAAAACAAAATCAGTCATATCGAAACCAAAACAGATATTTACCGAAACCAACAAAATCAGAAACTAGCATATAGAAACTTTACGCTAAACACATAGGTGAGTAAAAACTAAACACCAAGCTTTCGTTTACAATAACTATAAGAAAGATTTCTGACATTGATCTCATTTAACCTCAGATGTTGATGTAGCAATGTGGTCTACAGCAGTGTTAATACTTGCTTCTGGATTTTTGTTGAAATATTTTCTCTATTACAGGTATTTTTTCTTTATGAGGCTAATAGTCATGTAATGCAATTATTTATAATTATATCATAAAGTGCAATTGACCACAATATATGTTTCGATTATGAATAAACACTGTTTGTTATATAATAAACTACTAGTGAAGCCAAAGAGATTCAGACGAGACAAATGTCATGGCTATGCAAATAACAAACGTCTTAGTATTAATTAATTCTAAATATATTGTAACAAACACTTTCTACAAAAAAAGATTTTAATTTCGTAAAACAGTTAAGCACATTTGTATACAGCCAAAAACACTTAGTCTATTGTTATT